>VSDK01008095.1:0-40357 GCA_009767595.1 Symbiodinium kawagutii | reverse complement strand
GACAATCGGGGTCACCCACATCCAGCTGTGATGAAGCAATCATGGGTTGGAACCAATCATGTCAGCTGTGATCAATGATGACCAGTCATCAATAGTAGATTGAAACGACCCTTGGTATCCTGGGAATTTACAACAGATTAATATCAATGATAGGCACTAGGTACCCCAAAACTGAATTCTTACCCATCACTGCTGAGTAGGGAAGCCACCAACGTCAACATTTGTTACTTGCACCTGGTTTCCAGGAAGAAACGCCAAAAGCCCCGGCCGTGCATTGCTCAGAGCTGATGCTTGAGGGGGTCGCTGGGCACAGCTGGTGCCGAAGGATGGAATCAACAACTTGGATTAATAGCTGGTTAATAATAGGGGATGATAGCCAACCATAGTAGGGGATATACCAGCTGAAAAGCTATGGTTCATTTGGGGGTTTCTCAAAATAGGGTTACCCAAAAAATATCATGGTTTATTACCAATCATGGTTAAGAATGGATGATTTGGGGGTACCCCTATTTTAAGAAACCACCATCTGATTAACTGGAATTACAACTTGAATTACATAGGTTCATCCGATTTCTTACGGTTTATGACGTCTCATGACCAGACAATCACTGAATTTGGTGTCTATTTTTTGTTCACGTGCTGATCTGAATACTACATTCGAAACAATCACATAAGCACCTGCTTCCATCACTTCGGTGATGTAGGCTAATGCCAGTAAACCTTATTCACAACCAAAAGCTTAACAAGTTGCCTGATGGTTTGACAACCTCATTGGCAACAACCAATCATTAGTGATTAAGTGGCTTATGATTGCTTGTTCTACCTGATTTTATTGCTTAGCAATACCCAATGGTTTATGATCAATTGCTACTAGCCACGGTTACCCATGTTCACTAGTTAACAACCTGATGATCACCCGCCAACCACGAATTAGCCATCAACATCAACAACCATACTGCAATAGCCACTCACAAATTTTCATCATCACCGTCAATTGATTGTTCATGGTTCATGATGGTTATTGATGGTGATAAACCCTTGGTTGTTCCTGGTTTATGCTTATAGAACTGGTTCATGACCATGATTACGGAACACCCTTGACCAACCGACCGAACCCTGGTGTTCAGCTCATCAGCCAACATCTGGCAGGTGCCAAGGCCAACGAGGAAGCAGGCAGTTCCAGCAGGGCCCAAACCGACTCGGAAGCAGCAGACCAAGGAGACCAAGGAGACCAAGGAGACGAGCCGTGGAGAACTGGTGGGGGCTATGGATGGTGAATGATTCAATGGTTGGGGGTCCAAGACCAGCTGGTGGGTAAAGCTACGGATGGTCAATGAAGCAATGCTTCATGAATTGTTGAGAGGAGTTATTGATGAATTGTGCTTAAGATCATGATTGATACTTGTTACTTGTAGATTCATAAGATCCAACAGTTGAGCAATTCAGCCGATGCAATGTGATAACTCATTGACTACAATGTTGGTCAATAGTTGGTCAATGTTGTTTGGTTCATGGCTCATAATGGCAAACTGACGGTGGATCATGGGGATAAGAATCAACATCTACAGGGATGATACCGGGTATACTTGTGGGTAATTGTCAATCGCATGCAGGAATCCAACAGTGATGACAAGCAAAGAATTGACAGTGACAAACGTCCATAGGAGTATGGATTAACAGAGAAACAATCGCTGTCCTTTTCCAGAATTTCTGGTTGTCAGAGAGACGGGAACCTGAAGAGCAAGCAATACGTAGTAGATGATTCTCAATGCTCAATAGAGATGGTTGATATAATGAACCAACCATTTAATCAATCAGCCAAGCATTTCAACCCATCGATTCTTTCCACACGGACCCCTTTCTTTGGCAGGGCTTGCTAAGCCCCAACTCGCTTCCGATCTCACCACAAGCCACAAGCGCTGGTCATCCATCACCAACTTGTTGTCATCAAATCACCAAAAAAAGCCACCCCACCTCCCACATGCAAAGCATACCGCTGTTTTGCACGACCTGTCATCAAATCACCAAAAAAAGCCACCCCCCCTCCCACATGCAAAGCATACCGCTGTTTTGCACGACCTGTCATCAAATCACCAAAAAAAGCCACCCCCCCTCCCACATGCAAAGCATACCGCTGTTTTGCACGACCTGTCATCAAATCACCAAAAAAAGCCACCCCCCCTCCCACATGCAAAGCATACCGCTGTTTTGCACGACCTGTCATCAAATCACCAAAAAAAGCCACCCCCCCTCCCACATGCAAAGCATACCGCTGTTTTGCACGACCTGTCATCAAATCACCAAAAAAAGCCACCCCCCCTCCCACATGCAAAGCATACCGCTGTTTTGCACGACCTGTCATCAAATCACCAAAAAAAGCCACCCCCCCTCCCACATGCAAAGCATACCGCTGTTTTGCACGACCTGTCATCAAATCACCAAAAAAAGCCACCCCCCCTCCCACATGCAAAGCATACCGCTGTTTTGCACGACCTGTCATCAAATCACCAAAAAAAGCCACCCCCCCTCCCACATGCAAAGCATACCGCTGTTTTGCACGACCTGTCATCAAATCACCAAAAAAAGCCACCCCCCCTCCCACATGCAAAGCATACCGCTGTTTTGCACGACCTGTCATCAAATCACCAAAAAAAGCCACCCCCCCTCCCACATGCAAAGCATACCGCTGTTTTGCACGACCTGTCATCAAATCACCAAAAAAAGCCACCCCCCCTCCCACATGCAAAGCATACCGCTGTTTTGCACGACCTGTCATCAAATCACCAAAAAAAGCCACCCCCCCTCCCACATGCAAAGCATACCGCTGTTTTGCACGACCTGTCATCAAATCACCAAAAAAAGCCACCCCCCCTCCCACATGCAAAGCATACCGCTGTTTTGCACGACCTGTCATCAAATCACCAAAAAAAGCCACCCCCCCTCCCACATGCAAAGCATACCGCTGTTTTGCACGACCTGTCATCAAATCACCAAAAAAAGCCACCCCCCCTCCCACATGCAAAGCATACCGCTGTTTTGCACGACCTGTCATCAAATCACCAAAAAAAGCCACCCCCCCTCCCACATGCAAAGCATACCGCTGTTTTGCACGACCTGTCATCAAATCACCAAAAAAAGCCACCCCCCCTCCCACATGCAAAGCATACCGCTGTTTTGCACGACCTGTCATCAAATCACCAAAAAAAGCCACCCCCCCTCCCACATGCAAAGCATACCGCTGTTTTGCACGACCTGTCATCAAATCACCAAAAAAAGCCACCCCCCCTCCCACATGCAAAGCATACCGCTGTTTTGCACGACCTGTCATCAAATCACCAAAAAAAGCCACCCCCCCTCCCACATGCAAAGCATACCGCTGTTTTGCACGACCTGTCATCAAATCACCAAAAAAAGCCACCCCACCTCCCACATGCAAAGCGTACCGCTGTTTTGCACGACCTTTTGACCATGTTCTCTCACTGATTTGGGTTGCCCAAACCCATGTACATCCCAAAAAACTGGTAGGTTCACTATATTGAATAAGGGTTAATTATGAGTTTTAAATCCGGTAGGTTCACTATAAATAAGGGTTATGAACTTGGATGCTTAGTAGGTACCATTTTAGACAATGTCAAGTCGCCATGATTGGTTCCAGTGCTTGGACCTGCTGGAGGAGCCGCCAGTGGTGGCCGTGGAAGTTGATGAGGCCGCTGGCCAGGTTGGTGAGGGAGCTGACAGGCCTACGACATATGGCGAGCTGGGTCAACATTAACCAACCAATAATGGCTGGTTAATGGTTCATAATAGGGGATAACAACTAGCAACTATAGGGATATTACCAGCTATATCTGGCGAGCTGGGTCAAGCAGTTAACCAACAGTAATGGCTGGTTGAGCTGGTTAATCATAGGGAATTATAAGTAACAATTATAGGGGAGATATACCAACTAACAGGCTATGGGTCGATATTAACCAACCAATTTCATGGGGGATAATCACCAACCAATAATAAGGGAAACTAATGGTCAATGATAGGGGAACCAGGGGGACTAAGGGTTTTGACCCACAGCCATATGGTCGTTGCAGCCTAGGGCCTAGGGCTTGCCCTGGGTTGCATATTTTGAGTTCAGATGTTCTGGTTGCTGCTTCCACTGAGGCATTCTTGTGATTAATACTTAACCAACCTGTGTTGTTTGTGCGCTGCCATTTGGTCGCATGGCTTTTGACCCAGCTGCTGAACTAAGCTGCACATCGCCCAGTCGCTGTGAGGACTCAGACACGGAACCATCGGAGGAGCCTGCTGAGTCTCGCCAAGATTGGATCGTCAGATGGGTAGTGATGGTTGGAGCTGTGGGTAACGATGCTTATAGCTTATAGCCATGGTTCTAGGGTTACCTATGAGTACCTATGGTTATAGCATGTTATAGGTCTGGTTAAAGGCTTTGATGAAAGACATGTTTTGAAAGCTATGGTTACCCATGGCTATAGCTCTGGTTGGCTATGATCATAGCCTTGGTCAATGATGATTAGTGACGGCTCATGCTGGTTCACAATGGTTAGTGATGCGTGAAATAGAATGGTTAATGGTTGATGAGGGGTGATCATCGCCAATGACCAACCAATATGGTCATGGGTCAACATCCATCAATTTTCAGTACCAAAGTTCAATGCAATCCAAACTTGTCAACAGACATTGTCATTGTGTTGCTCATTTTTGCCACGTGGGATCTGCACTCCAGAGTAGTTGCAAGGTTTGACCCACGGCCTTTGGGATCCCTGGCCCTGGTTGTCAACAGCTACGGCTGAGAACGGGCTTCAAGATGAGGATGGAAACATGGACTGTAAAGGATAAAGGTTTTCCAGGCTTCGACCTTCAACAACGTTGAGCCCAGCAATCGCAGTGGCAAAGCCCTGCTCCAAGGATGCCGCAGAGGTGGAAGCAGCTGCAGATCCGCCAGTTGATGACTCTTGTCCTTGAGATAAAGGGCCTGCCTCATGCAGTGCACATCAGTGCACCTAGAGGTGCTTATAGTTGATATTGCATGAGCGATGTGGATTGTATAATTGGTTGGTGTTTTTTGTTGAAACCAATCAGACTGGAGGAGTACCCCCAATGCAAGAAAATCCCATAGAATTGGTATACCGGTATACCCCTTCTGTTGTGGATTATCATCCCCCCAGCCAATCGACTGCGAAATATGAAGCCAACCAGAGCTGAACACCCAAACTCAGGAACCATCCACCGATGGTTCAACCTCAGGCAGCGACTCTACCTACCGCAACACCCGCAGAAGTTGTCTCTCGTCAGCAGCCGAAGGTCCTGGGTCCCAGGTCCCATGATTTAGTCATTCCCGGGGTGCAGGGCCAGGGTTGAGAACAGCATGGCTCAACACAGCTGATCATAACGAGGCCGGGTTGGTGAATGGTGAGGCAGACCCCTGGTGCTTCAAAAGGCATGTCACACAACCTATGATGAGATGTTTATTGCCAGGTTGATTATCAACCTAACCATGAGATATCCTATGTTTATTGCAACGACCTATTGTTGATAGTTGCCCCCTATGGTTAGCCCTGATTTCTCCCTTGCTACTCCAACACACTGGAGAATATGGCCCCATCCGTAAAGCAAATCGAAATGGTTGGGATTGTCCGGCCATGTGAGATTACCAGAGGCTCTATTGATCAACTATTATAAACCACCAGGACCCGAGGGTAACCCATGGAAAATCGACTCCTGGTCCACTATAAACTACCACGAAAAACCATAGAAATAGCAGCCACACGGCTCAACAGCTGAGGTGGAGCCACCCAGACCTCCACCACCACCACCACCTCCACCGCCTGTTCCGCCTGCACCTGCTTCAGCTGCCTCAGCTGCCCCTGTTCCTTGGCGTAGCGGTTGTTTGGGCACAGCGGTCAGCAAGCCATCGTAGAGTTTGGGACCACTGCTTGCACCAGCACCATCCAATACTATGAATTAATCACAGATAAATTACCTGACTGGGCTTTTGGGAATGTAGCTACACTTGCACAGTTTGGGCATAGTAATACCGTGACTGCCGTGACCATGGTATCTACTGTCAATCAATCCTCGTCAAGTCTCAGCGTGAATCTTTTTGCAACCAGGTTTCTGACATGATTCGCCTGGTGGGCTGGGAAACTGCGGAATCCCTGTTACGAAGACAGCAGAGAACTGGCTGATTCTGCTTGATTTGTGTAAGTTTTCGGTCCGCGAAACCATTTGGCAAAGGCACATGTGAACCGAAAAGGCCTGCGAAACCAAGTTTTCCAAAATAAATCTTTGCAAAGCCACGCCGGTAGCCTCTCCTCAAACATCAACCCCCAGATGACCCAACAAAAACTGGCAGCGGTCCAACAGCTGCTGAGGTAGAGCCACCAAGACCTCCACCTGCTCCTGCTCCTGGGCATAGCAAGTTAGCGATACCCTGACTATGGCATACGGTAGATGCCAAACAAGATAAACAAACATTTTAGGACTTTATCCAATAATATCCAATATAGGTTTGGCAGAATAGTACTATGACTATGGTATGCGCTATCAAGTAACCCCCGCTTTAATCAAGTAGTGAATTCTTTTACGACCATGTCTATGACGTGACTCGCCTGTTGCTTTGCAACGAGATGTCAGGATTTTGGCTGACATGGGTGTAGGCATCAGAGTGTCACCTTACTGACAAATGCTCGTCATAGATTTTTGGATGCCTTTGGCAGGTCCAAGCAAATAAATTGTGCCACCCTGAATGTACTTCCAAAGTGTTGATAGTTGCTACTGATGGAAGCATCAGATCTCGGGCTGCTTTCCGATCATAATATAGATATGTTATTGGATCCTATTTACCAAAGATTCTTGGAAGCTCTTGCAACGCTGGCCAGCCATAACGCTTTCAGATGCGTTTGATGACTTTTGAAGCCAGGTGCAAGGACAAGTGGGGTGGACACTAAAGGCCAGCAACCCCAAACAATGCCACCAACCCACTGCCCACTTGCGGAATGCCCAGACAAACAATCTTCATGTTGTTTCCCAAGTCAACCATGTTTTTCATGAGATGATGGGTCTTGGCCACGTTTCTCCTTGAACGTGGAAACACAGTTGCATGAATGATTTCGGATATATCTTGCAGATTTTCGGAGAGTGGAAAGGTTTTGAGTTTCCCAATTTCGGGATCTATATCCATCTCACTTTTACCTATAGCCGCGACCCTGAATCCAGCCCCTTTGGAACGCTGGATCTCATCAAATACTCAACTGGTTGGTTCCAGAGCCATCACAACTGACACTGGCTACATTTGGTTGTAGCTTTGGTTAGGCAGTGTTTCCCAGCACCAGACGATATGTACTGTGGCCACTTTGAGAGAGGCTGAAGATAGTCATCGTGAAGTTCCTGATAGCATCCCCACTAGCAGCACCCTTTTGGTAATAGTCATTTGAACATATTGCCAGAACTTGACATACTTGTCACGTCTATCCGTCTATCGGCTAATTTTTCACGATTGCCAAGATACCAGTCGCTAACCCTGCTCCTTGATTGTACAGCCAGTACTGATTGGTTTATAAGACTGATCATTCAGCGTAGATGTCTCTTGTTATCCAAAGTCATGGGTTCTCATGCTTCACTTGTTATGGCGTACATGCATCAATGTGTTTACCATTTTGTTTGTTCATACCCTTGTGATTTGGCAACAGCTGAGGTGGTTTCGAGCAGGGAGACGGAATTCCGAGGATGGCTTATATTGGCAGCTGGAGGCAGGGCGAAGCAGATCCTCTTGTTTGGCGATGTGGTGCATCCACATCAATGATGGTGATGTTTATCAACGATGCTAAAACCGATGACAAAAAAGTGATTTTGTCCGTGGATGCCAGGGAAATGGACCTGTTGATGTCCAGCCCGGTAGCCCCTGAACCGGCTCTCCGTCCTCTCCATTGTGTCATGTAGCATACCAAATCGTTTGTGGTATATAGTTTTTGCTTTGAATGCTTGTCTAACCAACTATGAATGCTATAGTGGCACTCGACCTGGTCCAATGCCACTATTTAACCAACTGGTGGTTTCTCAAAATATGGGACCCCCAAAACTGGTAGGTTTATTACTATACAAATGATTACTAGTGGATGATTTGGGGGGTCCCCTATTTTGAGAAACCACCAACTGTTATACAGGAAATCTCTTTGATCTAGCCCAAAACAACCACTGGCAGGCAGTGGGTTTTGGACAACTTTGTTGTTGGGGATATGGTCGGTATAGCCAACAATGAATTTGGTATTTCACACCTCCTCATAGCAATTAGACCACAGGACAGATGATGGCTACTCAGTATCTCTGACCGTTGACAGTCCCATATATAGATAGAGTATGTAGGGATTGATGTGTGTTTCTACATTGCTGAAGATTCAGATCTCAAAGTCTCTAGGTCAAAAATTGTCAAAATAGTTCCAAATTGGAGTCCCATTTAGGACATGTTCCGATGTGTGATGCAAAGAACAGGCAAAGCGCGAAATACGAAGCCATCCATCGTGCCAGGCAAGCAAACCCTCCTGCGATACTTTGATGCGCCCTGGGCCTAGAGGGTAGGTCGGGTCTGATCAAACGAAAACACTGAGCCAGTTGAATGAACTGATTTCTGATTGGGACAGACTCATGAGATGGGCGGATCAGTACCAAGAATTATCAAAGACGGGTGGATGGATACAGCAGAGGTCTCTACTTTGTTTACTATCAGAATGTAGATATGGCGGGCAAAGTACGAGTTTTAGAGCTGCAGCCAACGTAACAGGCAAGCTGTGAAAAGATTTCACCAAGGTTCAAGAGAGAGTTCGAGTGCAACCTCTCGAACCTCAAGGAGACGGTGATCGCAGCCAAGCCCGAAGGGAATCAGAGTTTGGTGGACACCATCGAGCCCACCCTTTGGGACAGTTGCGGGATCAAAGTGCCCCTGCACAAATTGATGTTGGCCAAGGCGATTCGAAAGTTGGCAGGCTTTGCAGATGGAGATGTCTGAACCACAACCTGGCAGAACCATTGTTTGGCGGTTCCTTTTTGGTAAGTCTTGCACCTCCAAACTGGCCAGCCCAAATTCACAATGTTCCAGACGTTTTGGAAGTTTTGGGGTGATTTTAGGTGACTTCAATTCCTGGACGTTTTGCAGGTTCCGATGTTTCAGACATCCCTTAGCTTTGTAGGGATTTGTTTCACTTAGCGACTTCGTGATGGCGTGCCCGTCCCTTGAAGTCCGGATTTAGCCGTGACCACTGCGCTTTGCGAAGCCTGGTTGCGGACATCAAAAGGGGGCCCCGTGCAGTGACAGCCGTCCGTGAGCTGAGTGATACTCGTATGTTGGAAGATGAAGGCGTTTGGTATATGACTTGGCATTTTATAGGCCTAGGTACTTCGAGGTACTTCTTGGCTGCTGATTCTTGGCTTATAGAGTATCTGTTCATCATCTCTTGGGTTTTGATGTGGGAGTAGACCCCCCACACAACAGCAACCCCCTGATGAGGCAAGAAGCAAGTGGCCGACCTTCGGGCCAGTGTCAGAACTGGCAGGTTTTTGCAGTTGAGAATGCCCGGGTTTCCCATGGAAATAGTACCCCTGGGTTGGGCAGGTTGTGATGGTTTGGTTATGGACGTGATCATCCAACTATTGCTAAATATGTCCAGATGGCCAACCCCCCATGTTGATGGTGTGATTCTGCTTCTCAGGCATGAGCTTACATGTAACCCTCAAATACCAGCAAGATGATCAATATGACTCAGGGCAAGTATCGGAAGTAAAGCTTCCCGAAAGACCACCAAACCGAGTAAGTGAGTACCCCATGGCTATGGATTTGGGAATTTCATGGAGTCCCCGTGGCTACCGTCTGCAACATGCCAAGAAGCAATACGGTTAACGGTTAACACTCATGATTGCTTGAGAATGATTGGAGTTTTGATGGTTCAATATCTCAGGAGTTTCGTTGGAACCCTAGCCATCCCTTCAGCCTCATGATGCACCACCGGGGCCAGCCAGGTGACGTCTGAAATCCATCAGCAACTTCCGAAGGCCACAGGGCACAGTGGATGACTCATTGGTGTCGAGTGGTATCACCTTTTCGGGTTCACTTGGTTGTGGGAACAAACCCCAACTACACCTGACCTCCAAATACAACTAGTATTTGCAAATATTACAGGGTTTCAATGGTGGCCGATGATGCTCAATGTTAATTGGTTTATGGATGACTACAACCAACAAGAGGATATAGCAAACCACAATCCATTTCGCGCCGGATCCTGGCTCATGAAACATATAGTGATGGTCAATAGCTTTTGTATATGAAGCATCAACCAATAGCAACAAACCAACAAACGACTACAGTCCTGGAGGTTTCCCAATGGTTGGGAGGCTGTAAATGGATGTTAAGCTGGGATGACTCCGGGAAAGCCAAAACCTGCAAAACCTGCATCGCGCAAGCTTGCGCAAGCCTTCGCGCAAAGCACTGACAAAAGGAGTTTTTGCGAAATTTTCGCGAAAGCCAATTCAGATTAATCATTGTAGAAGGTACAGAGTTGTAATAAGAAAACCTGAAAAAAAACACTGGTGCCTCGTAGCCTTCCGACCCGTAAGCTCCGTGCAAGCAAAACGCGCAAAAACCCCTCCGCGTAAGTTAAAACCTACTCCCAGACTTGGTGTTTTTCCATGGTTTCCAGCGAAAAAACGATGCGTTTCAGCATGTTTTCGCTGGTTGGTTCGTGCTTTCCCATGTTAAAAACCCACGTTGCGTGGGGGGTCCAACACGGCAGCGGCTCCACCGCCAGGTGCTCGAGGAGGTCATGCGAAGCAAGGCGCCGGTGTGGCAGATTGATGCTGCTATGCAGTGAGCATGGCAGTCGAGGATGGGGTTGCAACATGTTACAACCAGGAAATTTGGAAAAATATGATAAATTGATATAAATTGTGGTTAACTATAGGGGGCAATAAGCTAATAAAAATGATAGCAACCATAGAATTTCCCTAATGGTTAACCATGATAGATCATTGGTTATTAGCTTATTGTTCCCTGTTGTTAGCATAAAATATGGACACATGGTGGTTAACAATAGGGGACAATAAGCCAACAACCAATACGATAGGATGGTTTTAAGATAGGATTTGATCGTTGTTATTCCGTGCATGGCTTTCAAGGATGTTGGCGCTGCTATTCCGTGCAACATCGTGCTATTATATAATAGCAATCAATATGAGAGGCCGCCTATAGGGTCTTGGTCATTTTTCGATATGCCACCTCTCAAGATCTGTAGACAGGCTGATAGAGAAGTAACTTCTACAGGTCATCAAAGATACTTATCCTTTTCACATATCATCAACACAAAGAGACATATGATATGTGAAAGCTATAAATGACCATTTGTACAAGTTTCACATATCATCAACAAAATGTACAAGTTTCACTGTAGAAGCTGTTGGTATGATGTTTGATTCGCAGCCAACACAAACAAAAGGTTTGTGCCATGTACCATGTCTAGAATTATTTTTATTCACTTCGGCTGCAAGTTTGCAGGGCTGAGCCACAAGTAACTTGAACTATAAACTGTTTGGTGAGGGGAGATGATTACAAGCATGGCATGGATCTGTCACTTCCAGCCAACATGGTAATCCCAGATTGATAGTTTTGCTATTTTTTGCCATTGGTATGGTATGGTATGGTAGAACCAAGACCGCTGCTGCAACAGTGGCGCTTCCACCGGCCCAATCTGATGAACCTACCATTCATAGAAAGTTATCATCTGTAATCATCCCCAGAACCAGCTGAAATCTGCACATAGACAGTGGCGGAAGAAGCAGCTGACTGCTGAGATGTACTGAGGATCTGACTACCAACAGTACGTGGTGTTTTGGGGATGATGATCCATGACGGTAACAAGTGTATGGTGGTTTCTCAAAATAGGGGACCCCAAAATTGGTTGGTTTATTACTAATAGTGCTTAATATTGGATGATTGGGGGGGTCCCCTATTTTGAGAAACACCCATATTCTGTAGTATATAGCCACAGTACAAGAAGCAATGCACAAAGCAAAGGTGGTTCAGCAGGCTTCCGGGTTTCTAAGCAAGAAGGGCTCAATCTGGGGCTCAGTCATCGGGTCTATCCATGAAACTGCTATCAGTTTGGTTAAGAAACAGCGTCATGAACAGCATGGTTGTCCAGGTACACTGGCTATCCATCGATAGGGCCAACCATCAGATTTGATAGGGTTCACAGTCCATCATTTGATACAGCTATCTCATGTATCAGGTATTGTCACGTAATAGAGTGCACAGGGCTATTCATGAAAAGCATGGGGCTCAGACATGACCAGCACCGTGGTTGTCACCTGTCCCCACCCTTAATCCCTGTGCTTGGCATGGCTCAGAGGCCTCTGAACTCCGGAAGTTGATGGATGCAGGGGCACAGGCCACGGCTCCAGGGCAGGGGCAAGGACTACCAGGGGGTCAGCATTAGCCGTGGGTTAACAATGAGTTCACCATCGTATCATCCTGTAGTTAACAAGGAATTGATGAATGGTTAACCGCTACAGGCACAATGATCACACTATTTTGGATGGATTTCTGGTTAACTATGAGTTCACCCGTGTATCATCCTATGGTACACGATCGATGGTGAACCACTACAAGCACATTGATGATACAATTTGGATCAATTTGGATCGATTTGGCGAATAGTATTGGGGCGTCACTCCCAGGGGGGCATGGGCGTCACGTTTCTTCATGTTCTACGATGAGACGTCCCAAGTGGGCCGTTTCGATTGCCAGTTCGGCGCAAGATCGCAAGTAATTCATGCCGGACAGTAAAAGTGCCAAGAATTTTTGGGCCCAACAGCGCAATGGTTCATTTTTGCAGGAAAAAAGGTTTGCTTTGGTGTCTCACCCCCAAGCACCCGTTGCAAATCCGCATGTTGGTGACTTGTGCCTCCAGCCGCTCCCATGACTTGGTCGGAGCCAGCGATGCCAGGAGTGGAAGGAAAAGTACAGCGTGGAGTGCGAACGCAGACGGAAGTTGCTCGACCAAAAGTAGACAACTGTGGTAAGGCAGTATGGGACAGGGGATCCACGGATGGGGACTACCTCCTATCCACACAACGCTCATAGATAGGGAGCCCATCATTTTTGGGGTGCTAGAGTTGAAGTCTCTTCAGTTGCTGCAGTGCCAGCACAGTGATGCTGAAGCATGTTGTAAGGAAAGGAATCTGGCTATGAGTCAATATTAACCAGCAATAATGGGGGATAATGACCGACCAATAATAAGGAAAACAATGGTTAATAGTAGGGAACCAGGGGTACAGGGTTTTGACCCACAGCCATCTATTCAGCAAGGAGGAAGGAGACTGCCAAGTGAGCAATTCCCATTCCGATTGGAACTGTCATCATTTTCACAGGTGTTCCACTGCTCGTTGGTTCGTTGCTCGTATCAGCAACTGCTATGGAAATCCCTGATAGTCCGTGAGAGCAAATGATCCATATTGCGGTTTTGTTTAGAGTATATATGTCGTAAAGTTGGTGACCATCACAAACAGTTGGTGTTGTTGGTTGTTATTTCTCAAGTGTCATTGTTAGTTTGCTTAAGCATCCACATTATATTGGGACACAAAAAATCCAAATAATCATCTAACCTATCTAAATGACCGGATCATTTGTAGATTTCTTAGTACTTGCCATATTCCTTCACTACCATCAACCACAATCCACCTTTCCACCATATCCGAGCCTTGAAGGTTGCACAATCTGGTGCAGGAATTGAAAGGCCCAATGGTGGGAGGGAAAACGGGGACCCAACCTCGGATGATCTGAACGATTTTGAGACTCTCAAGCAACACCTGCTCAAGTTGCCGAAGCTCAATAGAGCGGCATGGATTCTAGATTACATGAAGGTCACATGAATGGACTTATTCAATGACCTATTTGTCATTTGAATGAAACATGTTTGATGTTTCATTTCCTGATGTTTCATTTCCTGATCTATTTAAGTTTCATGTCAATGGATGACATGTGCATCGCCATGAGCCAGGCAACATCCGTGTATATTGCCGCGTTCGGCCCATGACCGATGCCGAGTGGAGGGGCTCAATGACCTGGTCCTGGGAACCATGTGACAGGGGCATTTCAGTGGAAAGTGATGGAAGTCGCACCATTTGAATATAGTATATTAGTCAACTAGCATATAAATCAAATGGCTAAACTGATATTCAAATGTTTTTGATTTGATGGCTAACTACAGTATATTAGTTAATTAGCATATAAATAAGGTTGATCGGTACCGCTTTGATTTTCCACTGATGATTTGAATTTTTCATATGGTCCACCATCAGTGGACAATGATGGAAAGTCGTACCCTAGAATCTGATGGTTTGATTGCTTGCTCGTTTTGGGTTGACGCAACGTTTTCCGCTGGAGAGATAGTTGGAGAGGCTTGCCGTTGCAGGCAGCTTGTGCGCAATGGTTTCATGTCATAGAGAAACACCAGATTTCTGGATACTACCGGTAGTTCATGAATTATGATGATACATGGTATAGTGTAACCATATCGAATCATACTTGACCATCCAAACATCATTCTGCTTCTCAAGGCCCAGGTTTTCATCCACCTCTCAGCACCAAAATCCCATGCCTAGCCGCCGTTCCAAGGGCAGCGAATGGCTGCTGCATCTCATTTCCCGCACCGGACGAGGCCGGGAGTTGGGACCTGCAGTCCACGGTGCAAAGCCAGAGCAAAAATGGGATGATTCCCTCGGGGTTTCTCAAAGAAACTATATTCCATGGGGATGCTAGGAGTCATGGGTTTCTGCCATGGGTTTTTTTGAGAGAAATCATTACAATGCCATAATTGACAGGAGTCATTTTGCTTTGGGATGCTGCAGTTGATGAAATAGTTGCCTCCGAAATGATCTACCAATTCTCACAGTTATAGATATCCATGCTGGTTGGGAGATCCATGGACACCTGTGGGACTGACTACCCTCAAACTCGGGCAGCTGGTGATTGTAGGTTGGATGGGGTCCACCTAGCGCACGGGACAGCACGACACACTGAAACTTGGGTCCCTCACATCCGGTGTTGTCCTGCTGATTTGCTGTGCCGAGATCAAAATCAACAACCCAGATCTTGGGGTCACGAAGCCGTGAACTTGGGGGAAGAGTGGGCGCGCAGTGAGTCAGCCTCGGGTAGCTGCTATGCCGTGGGGTTCAGTGCTATGGATCAAGCGTGTGAGTTGGCCAAATAGTAGATATCAGGAAGTAGGAAGACAAGGAACCGAAGAAATCCGATCGTCCACACCAAATGAGATATGCTGATATGCTGCAACCCATCCTCAAACATGATGATTTTCAGAGAAGTGAAATAAACAGCTTGAGAATGAATATGCTGCTTCAAAGGTGCAAAAGATGACTTGTGCAATCAGCGCAGCTTCAGCACTTCAAATCGCAAAGGTCCTGGCAATTCAATGAGATCTACCGGCAGAATTCAAAGCAGGCAGGTCTCTCCATGAAGTGCCAGGCAACATGTCAAAACTGGGTGCGTGGCTTTCAGGGTGTTCCGGCCCATCAGGACCATACGAGGACAGAAGCACATTCTGTTCTGTTAACAGAGTTCCCTCAGCCCAGGAATGTGACCATGCCATTCTTCTGACCTTGTGCTGTTGCCCAATAGATTTTCATAACCTGGATGATCAGATCGAATATTGATTATTCACGTGTAGATCATTTAACATTTTCTACTTATTCATCAGGATGATGTACAAATTGGAAATGCTTTCTGTATAGCTAGGTAATAGGTACTAAAAACGACTCTTCTGAGCTTGTTTCAGAACAGATTATACTCTATGAACAGTTGCGCCATTGTTCAGGAACCAACCAGCTTTTCTCATGGCCTTTTGTGGTTCACTGACACGCCAAAATGATCATTCATCATTAACCATCATTTTAACCAATACTAAACCAGTTCTAAAGCCATCGCTTTAGATCACTAGCAATAACCAGTCATAGTAAACCAGCGCAGTAGATCTATATGAATAGTAAACTTCCTTACCATTCCCTACCCTTTCAGTTACCTCGAAATCGTAGGTAACCAGCTGGTTTCTATCATTGCTTTTTAGGGTTGGTCACCTACTATAGCTCGGTAACTGGAAGGGTAGGGATTGCTAACCATTTAACAAAAGTTATATCTTCCATAACTGGTAGTTACCCTAGTTATAACCCAAGTTAGCTAACTTGGGGGGCCCACCTTGTAAAACCATTCATGTTCACCAGCCACCGGCACCAGGAAGACCTGTTCAGCGGCATTCGCGATCTGGTGGTGTCGATGCTGGACGGTGACCCGTCAGCGCTGCGACGGAGCATGGAACTAGGACCCCGCTCTTTCAGACGGGTTGAGGTTAACTTGGGAGTTTTGCAGTGAAATGATACCTTGTTAGAGTTCGTACTGTTGCTATAGCAGTTGTTGATAGTAATGTAGGATGATGTTTTGTAATAGGAGCAGAGTCAGTAGTTTTTCGTCATATTTGCCAGCGATAGGTTTTACTGCGATTCTTCCGATAATCTACAAGTTGTTGTTTTTTAGATGTCAACTCTATAGGAATAGATTGCCAGCGACCCGTATGACTATTGTCATACTGCCACCCTTAGGGTCATACCCAGCCATGATGCTAATGGACAATTTTATGATTGTGGCTGATCCATCAAAGTTCATAGGATTGTATCATGGACAGAAATCGTTGATGGGAGAAACCGACTGGTAAGAGACAACCTGGGATACGGTAGGAGCTTTGTTCCATTGTTCAGAAAATTTTCTTTGGCATAGGTGGTGCAAGCGTTATATAATGCAAAAACAACAACATGAATAATACTTTTTGTTGGTTGAGAAGCCCATTTGATCACGGCTAACAGTAAATTGCTTGCATTGTTATCATTGTTGTAGTCCCATAGTGAAGTGATTACATCAGTCACGTATATGAACCCACAGACCATTTGTTGTAGCGGTCGTGCAATGGGAATGGTCATTATTTTGGCATTAACTCCCGGGATACACCTGCTTTGCTGATCTCATTGTGAAATGATATGAAATGATACGATCGAACAAATAAAGTGCGCATGTGAGCCAGTAGCGAAGGTATGAGTGGATATGAGTGGTATGGCAATTAAGATATCATTACAATCCAACATTTGCTGCTAGGTTTTTGCCCTGGCATTGGCATGGCTGCTAGTTTCGAGCAATGATCATAACTCACAAAGCAGGAATTCCGACATCAAGCGGACCGTGCAGAGGAACTGTGTGTTTTGGTCATGGCGTTGGATACCGACTTCACATGTATCGCCGTGTAACGTCTCACCTTGCTCGGCGGGTGTGCGTGGAAGGCGCATCGGTGTGCTGAGGCTACAACGTTTGCATGTTTGCGTATGGTCAGACTGGTTCTGGAAAGACTTTCTCCATGCAAGGTTCACCGCCCTGAGCTCAGAACGACAACCAAGCCTTGGCTGCTGATCAGTGGATGGTGTTTCCAAGGGAAAATCCTGGTGTTTATACCCGCACCTTCAGCGAGCTCTTCAAGGTGTGGTCTGCTGTGATGAGCATGTTGCAGGATGGTTTTGGGGTTCCAGCATGTGGGTGGGTTGCGCAGGTGGCGAAAGAACGCTCCGCATGGAAGATCGAGTTGAAAGGTGTCCGGCACTCAGGACTTTGGATCCTACTGCCTGAGATGAACATTTATGAAAATTGTGGATCACTGTGCGGAAGGTTTCTACTTGAGTTTGAGCTGGGAATACCTATTAGCCAAGAATGATAATTACGGCCAAATAGGTGTTCCCAATATGATAGATCACTTTTTTGCTGGGATCCACATTAATAGGATCACCATTATTTTTGGCCAACAGTACAGCAATGACAACTTCACAATCCAGCGATCCAAACTGGCCTGTTTGCCAATGACCATAACTTGAGTGTCACTGACGGCTGGTTCTTGGAAGCTCTACAAGTCGCCTAGCTCTGTGGGTTGCCAATATCCCACTTTCTTGTTTTCCATGAACTTGGAAGTTGGCCCACACAAGCTTTCTGTCATGTCTATATTGTTGGTCATTTCCAAATATTGTACATTCTTGGTTAGATACCAATAGGGCAAAGGTCGTTGATGTATCATGACGAAACATTTTTTTCTCCTACTGAGTCCTACTGCTTGGCTTGTCCACTGGTCACATGCTTGGTATGTAGACATTTCTTGCCGCGGCTGGCGCCCCCATGAGGCTTGCGTGGAGATCTACAATGAGGCCACCTTTACAGCGGGTTGCCTTGGTACCTGGAAAACGGTGGAGTAGATGGAGTCATCAACGCATGTTTGTCCCTCCTAAGAAGCCAAAAACCGGTGATTTTCACGGGCAAAGCATTTATTTTTGGGTGTATAAAACCAACAGCCATGTAATAAAAGCAACAGTTGGTTATCATCATGTAATTATCATAAATGAGAAACCATCATTGCAGCCATGTATGGACTAGCACATGGATTAGTGAGTTTGGTGACTCACAGAGCCAGTTTTCGATCGACGGATGCCCTGCTACAGGAACTCCGCGATCTTTTGTTGGGGCCAAATGACAAGAAGCAGAAGCTTCAGGTCGCGGCGGCAAATGTTTTGGTCGGCTTGATTGATCACCACGAAACACAACCCATGAAGCCAGACTATTCCTGCAGTAACTGATTTCTCATTATCCAGCACGAGCCATTGCTTCATGTATGAAACACGCATGATTTCCATCAGAGCCACATGAAAAGGCCGATTGCACAAACATATTTGGGAGCAGCATCTGAGATGTGAGATCCATCACAGCTGTGAGGTCCGTCAGGGAAAGGATGGCAACTATGTTCCTGGCCTTACCTTACAGACGGGTCCCCAGCAAACTCTGAACCACCAACGCGAACGCTGCCAACGGTCCTGATCACTGATTTAAATTGTTTAAATCGAAAGGTCTTCCACATTCGCTCAAAAAATAGGCGCCTTAGCGGAAGTCAATGATTTCTTCAAACAATTCTGCGAACGACCTTGCCAAAGCATGCCAAAGCCATGATTTGTCGGCCAAAAAGCGTGAGTTCTCCTGAAAGCTGCCTGCCATTCTTGGGAGTTCCCAGGCCAGTGAACACCGTTGCTGAAGTGGAGCAGCTCCTAACCACTGCTCAAGAGCCCGGTGTTCCCAGTTCTGGATCATTCGCGGGGCTGGAAGGTTTGTGACCATGGCTGGGAAGGAGAAGCAAGTGCACATGGGATAGTGAAAACCTTGCTACTCTCGGCCCTTTATGATTGTGGGAATCGCCGTCATCCAGCCATTGTAGCGGGATGGCAGTTTTTTCACCAACTGCTCATTTGTGTGTCAACCACATGCCACAACATGTATCCACCAACACCTGGGGACATGTTGGGAGCATGTTCATTCTCCTGAGTATAGAATTAGGGTTGGTTGTACCTACAACCTAATTACGATTTTTTGGCGATGGTTTGTTTGGGTCCGTTTGTAGACATGATGCTTGTCAAGTCACCTGTCTCGATCAAGATTGGGTTGTCAAGCACTCGTGTAGTCATGAGTCATCAGGAGTCATCATACCCAACCTATTTTTAGGTAACCTCCAACTTAGGATACTGGACGGTAATTCATGGACAGTTCGAAATGGGAAAGCCTTGAACGTACCAACATGTTCTTTTGACTACAATTTTTCGTCTTGGATGTGAGCACAACGAGATCACTGTGAGCCAGGGTTAATTTGCTTTGCTTTGTTCATCACTAGCAATCACTACTGCTCTATTCACAGGACAATGGTCAGCATCCCAGAAATGGTTCATGCGCCCGCGAATTGGAACATCGACTACCCAGTGACAAAATGTGTTAGCTATTGAACCCAAGCATTCCCAAGTGTTCAAAAGAGGAGAGCCCCCACTGAGACATGGGGATGCACCTGTTCACCAAGAGTAGAATGGACGGGAAATGGCAGCTTGGGATTCATCCATGCACTGGTGATGTTGCGCCCTAAGGAACCGAACGGTCGCATCTACGGATATGAACCTGCATTCCTCGCGCTCGCATTTGGCTGCGTCGAGCTCAACGAAGTTTCCCAGTTGGGTAACTGGCTGGACCCGTTCATGGTGCAAAATCTCCAAGAAAAGCTGTGTCTTTGCATCAATTGCAAGGGATTCCTGCAAGTCTGTCCATCAAGTTGCGAGAGACTTTGGTTGGAGCTCTTTCCAGTCATCTCCTTCCAATGGAGTGGTCTCCTTGGCACATTGGTCATGACACATGTGCCACCTCTTGTGCGCAACTGCACGTAGGTGTTTCTCAAAATAGGGGACCCCCCAAATCATCCCATATTAACCATTCATTTATAGTAATATAAACCCATTTTTAGGGCTCCCTATTGTCAGAAACCACCACATTGATCCGCCAGTTCTCGGCATTCTGCCACTGCACTGGCGTTCCAAGGTCCAGATTTTGGGAACCATGACCAATCCAGAGGGGAAGCAGTTCTCTTCTGCCATCACACTTGCCCGGGCCTGAACCCACTCAATTTGCAGTAAACTCACCTGGCAATGGACCATCCAGAACATCCATAGCAGGTGAAATACAGGGTTTCCGAAGGTTGCCTATGAAAAATCGTGATTTTCCATTGATTTCGTATAAAAATCATGATTTTCCACTGATTTTCCATTGATTTTCCATTGCCACACCTGGCCACTTTCGATTACCATAGCAGCTCCTGTGCTGATGGAAGGCCCCCTGGTAGCCTCAGGTGGACTTGGCTGGATCGGAACGCCTCGCGAAATCGGGCGTGACGGGGGATCGCCAGAAGGAGGCCGGCTATACGCCAGGTGATCCTGGAACGGTCCAGTGGGACATGGGGAAACCCCCGAGGTTTGATGGTTAAGCCACCGGCTTATGTTTAAACTTTAAACTGGTGATGCTATAAGTACATGGATCTACCATTATTGGGTTCCTTGACAACCTGGTGGTCCAATGTGGTCCACCAGGCATTGAAGATAGGTTTGGTGGATCATTTGGGCTGGAGGTATCTTCGAATGACCCACCAGGATCATGTGAACCCAGTAAAACTGCCCGACCTCCTGGAGTGATCAGTGGGAAGTTTTTTACCCCCATTTGTTTTCTTTCCACGGTGTAGGCAAGTGTGCAGCCGCCACTACTTGCACTTTTCGTTTTGCCGTGCAGGGTTTTTTCCTTCTAAGAAGGTTTTCCCTAGCATTTTGTTCACTGCCAATCCCGACAAGCAATCCCGACAAGGTGGATTGTGATGACTCCATACCTATACAGTTATTCACGAACCTAACATGAAGCTTCGCATGGTCGAGCAGTTTTCATCATTAATGATCATGACAAAACCCTGCAGAATCATCAACCTGCCAACCAGCCTCATGATTATGGATCATTTACCATCACTAAGCGCCACTAGCCATGTGCAACCACCAGCACCTCAGCAGCCCTGCGCTCAGGCGATCAAGATCAACCAATCCTTGAGTGCTTTGGGCGACGTCATTGCCGCAAGGGTTGGGAAACCCAGCAGTTGGACGGACGCCGTGGAGGTAGGTGCAGCTCCCAAGTATCGCACAAATGGCGAGCTGGGTCAAGCTCTTAACCATCAAGTTTATGGTTTAATATTGGGTATAATTGGGGATAATGACCAACCATTTTATAAGGAAAACACGGGTTAATGATGGGGGAACCAGGGGGACTAAGGGTGAACTGACCCACAGCCCAATCATCGATTTGCTCGGGAAACCACTCGTTCTATGGGTATGCTCCCTGTGCAAATCGACCTGGCTGGGCTATCTAGAGATGTCTAGAGTCGCACCCCTGGCAATTTCAGCTAAGGCGCAGAAGAATGCGCATACGCCATACAGGAACTCCGTTCTGACACACTTCTTGCAGGCGCGGATCAGATTGGGAATTGTCAGATCCATGGGAGAATATACAGTCTTTGCTCTAGCAAAGGCATACCGTATATTATTGTATTATATGGCTGTGGGTCAGTTCACCCTTAGTCCCCCTGGTTCCCATCATTAACCAGCTCGTTTTCCCCATTTATTGTTGCTTAATATTGATGGCTAATATTGCCCGATAGCCATATAACTATGTATGATATATTTGGTAAACTACTGTTGGTTGTTTACCCCATTATTTATAGGGTTTAAACCATCCCAGGTGGTGCAGGATTCCCTCCATCAACAGTATCTCATATGTCGATATGATGTCGAGCCCCAGATCTTTCCTGCTCTGGCAGGACTCTCTGGGCGGCGATTCAAAGACCTTGATGCTGCTGCAGATCAACCCCTGCGCCAGTCACGTGGAGGATCGAACCGGCCGGCCAGGGGCGGTGTCAGCTTCCAAGATACGCTTCGCTATGACATGCAGGTTGGGAACAACTGTTGGGTTGCCAGTTGAAGTTTCAATGTTTGAAAATTATATATTATCCACATGTTTTCAGAGAATATATGCTTGGGTTACTTAGAAATATACATCCACTTGGTCCACTTTTGATCATCTTTGATGTTTCGAAACCGATATCTACTATTGATATATTGCTATGTTGATTGGCAATACATATAATAATTGGGTTACTTCATTGGATCAGAAGTATATCCACTACATTGATCTGGCTGGTGGTTTCAAACATTTCTTATTTTCCCAAACGTAATGATTAACAATTAGTTGGTTAACTAATATTTTTCATAGGGGTGGCTCAACCACCAACCAGATAGTGATCATTATCAATCACTATAACCATATATAACCATTATTAGCCACTAGTTAACCATAGGGGGTAGTTCAACCACCAACCATTGATCATCTTGGTGGGTATTGATCGTGAAGCGTCGTGGTGGTGACCAGTGAGCCCTTTCGACTGGTTCCCGGGTCGACTCTTCTCCAGGAGTCGATGTGTTCGTTGACCTTCGGTGCTCGTGTCAATGCGGTGGAGATGAAGAAGTCTTAACAGGTGGGGATCCAAATCTGGATGAACAATCAGGCAGAATCTGGCCGTTTATATCTTTAATTTCTAGAGAAAGCAGATGTCAAAAATCAGGATGAGCAATCAGGATTTAATTTCTAGAGAAAGCAGATGTCAAAAATCAGGTTGAGCAATGATGGTCATGAACAATCCGGACGATCCAACAATCAGGATGAGCAATTTGGATCCAAGCAGTCCTTAGTCAACATACGGTCATCTCTCAGAATTTCTATGAGAATTAGTTTATTCAGCTTAGTGTGATTCATATGAGCTTAGGCAGCTCACTGTGGCTGCATTTCATTCTTGACATCACAGGGGACCGTATTGCCTGTAGTAAAGGGGATTGTTGTAAATTACGAGTGGGTGGGCTCTCTATTCACCCGCCAGTGTTGTTGGAGTTTCGTCATTGGCTGTCGCCTTGATAGCTTTCTCACGCCGCTATCGCTGCAGGTAGGATGAACAAATAGCTAGTGATATTCAGATCTTTTGGCAGCAATTCATCGTGATGACTTTCTGCTGACACCGATCGGAATGCGATCAAAAAGTTTGCCAGCCCAGCATGAGTGCTTGTACATGTGTTGTGAGTTTCATTCAGAGGAGCGGAAATGCACTTGATTCTCAACACCTGTTTTGTGTTCATCATGCCCTCTCAGTACTCACTCGGACCTTTCGGCTCAGAAGCAATTTGAAGGAGATCACATAGCAACGGAACAAGTCCTAGTCCATGACAACCAACGTTGAGTTCGAAACCAGGACATCACTTCCCAGACCTCCCAGACGTCAAACCGTGGGTACTTGACTTGGTACAGCTTCGTGTGCACATGGCCTAGTAGAGCCTCATAGAGATCCTAGAGAAGGTGCTCGAGCAACTGCCAGTGATGTGGAGCAACCAATGCTGGAGCAACAAACGGGGAACGAACAAGGATCACTCAGGACCCAGGATCACCCAGGATGGTGACTCAGGTTGGACCTAAAAGTATTTCCCAGAGCAGAATTACGACAGGTCAACCAACTCACTCGGTGCAACAGGTTTTGAACCAAGGGCACAAGCCGTCACGTCAAACCACTGAACATGACGCATTGGAAAGATTAAGTTTGAATAGCTAGGACCTCTTTGGCAAACTATGGGAATACAACATCGGTCTTTACCTTTCAATAAGCTGGAACTGGAACAAGAATTGACACAGCCAACCATGTATCCAAGGAAAGAAGTCGTGTACACGTGTTCTTTTCCCAGCAGTGATAGCTTAGCGTTGGCTGCATTCCTGGCCAGCTTCGTTATACCTACATCGTAAGTACTGCTCTTGATGCTCAAGAGTTTGAAAGAAGTTGGTTTAAGATGTCATGGACGACTGGTCGCGTTTTTTTCCATGCGATGCCCATGAACTGGTATGAACTGGAAGATACTCCTAAGTCTTGGAACTCAGGTTTGTACTATTTTCGGCCAGGAAACCTTTTGTTTCTGTGGTGCGTCAATTCCGGACGCAGATTTTGGTTTTCTCAGCAACATGTTCGTCAATCATCATGAATCAACCAACCAGCCAGCACCACCAACCAACCAACCAACAAACAGACCAACCAGCCAACCCAGCGCCTTCCGGTAGGCCGATGAATCCCGTCCCAGAAGATGGTCGTGTCCTCAGCGAAAAGGAAGCCGCAGAGGTTCCGCAGCGCCGGCGTTGGTGGTGGTTGCATCAACGAAACCCATGAAACGTGGAAACAACAGTGGCCCAATATGGTACGCTAGTACAGTTGATGTGTTTGATTTGCAGAATTGACGTTTTGGCGATCTTTAGTTTTTGTTCAGTCCGATTCAACCAAATATATGCGACTGATCCAAAGCTGCAGTAAACAACGGAAAAGAAACCCAGCATTTAGATGTGCTTTGATCATCGTTGGGGCTCTTGCTACTTGAATCATGTGGGAAAGTCGCTCGCATGGGAATAGGTATTAGGCAACCATGAACAGCCATTGCAACCAACCACCAACCATAGCAACCATAGCAACCGTTGTCAATACTGTTGCTAGGGCGGTTGTGGCCGGCAAGTCCAGCCTCACCAGCATCAAGTCCCGAGTCTTTTTGGAGGAGCCAGCAAGGATACTCCCAGCCACCCGAGATCAACAAAGATCACAGGATCACAAGCACTGAGGATCTTCATTATTTTGGTTGCCTGGTCGCCCGCGGGCTGTTGGTCCCTCCCGTCGTTGGCCCACTTGTGGTCATTGACATACCATGTTAATCTCCACCTGAGATGACCGATTTCACTGGTGGATCACTCTGTGCCAATGAAAGCTTTGGTGGATCACGAGGTTGAGCCAGACGTGGGTCTTTCATGGTCTTTCTTCCCCTTTCAGTAGGGCACTGTTTCGGTAGGCGCTCAAGAAGTTCGTGAGGAAGAACAGGTCACCTGCTCAGCAGATTGTGTGCTTCTGACTCGCCTGTTCTATGACTCGAAGATGAAAGACATTGCGTTACTGCGCCCTTGACAGTTGGGTGTTTTACGGTGTGTTAGTAATTCTTCTTGCTTCTTGCGGTTGTTGATCATGTGGTGCTTTTGTTTCTGTTGGCACTTGTTCATATCAATCCAGCAAAAGCCAGTTGCCCCAACAACAACTGAGCTTTGAATGCTCACCATCGAAAGACTCCCGATCTTGATTCAGATGATACCCGGCTTTGGTCGATACTTTCTTGCAAAATTGGCAGTATACCGACCATTTTCAGACTTGAGCATTTAGCAATTGTCAAACGTCGTAACCAACCATTGTTTGCTGAACCATCATAAGCCAGCCATCATGACGCATCACCCTCCTCATCCTCATCATCATCCTCATCCTCCTCCTCCTCCTCATCATCATCATCATCATCATCATCATCATCATCCTCATCACCACATCTTGCTATCTCGTCTCCCAGGAATCCCGACAGATCAAAGTTTATGACTTCGCCGACTCCGGTGGTTTTGACTCCCGCCACCTGGCAGATGGCCGCTGCCGTGGGGTCAACATGGCCGCACCTGTCATGCTACAGCGATATCACCGCAGTCAGTGCTGGATAGAACAATCAACAAAAAAAAGCTTTCATAAACCTTTAAGTGCCACTGGAGGACGTGCCAATGGATAAACCTGAGTAAGGTAGGATCAAACCACTTACGGTGTTGGTTGATGTGCCAATGACCTGCTCAAGTGATTGAGGCAGCCTCAAGGCAAGGTATTGTAAGCCTAGCTGTGACTCTGCTGGTGCTGGTTAGGTGGAGGTTGAAACCGAAGAGCAACCTCCGCTACCCGGTGAAACCGGAGGTGCCTCAGGGTTGCGCAGCAGTGACGGTAATACCCAGCACCATATCCATTGATACCTAAGGTTTTTGATCACATCCATCCGATTTTGACGAAGGATTGAAGGTTAATCATCATTAGCCACCATCATTAGCCACCATTAGCCATCATTAGCCACCATTAGCCACCATTAGCCATCATTAATCATCAGCAGCCATCAAGTTGCCTTCTGGCAGGATTGGACCTGGAGAACAAGGCCAAGTGAATCGGTACGTTGGATGACTTTGGTCGAATGATGCAACGGCAGTTTGATCGGAACCTGATCCTGAAACTGGGTGAATACTCATGGTGGCCATGTAACTTGTGCGCAGTATGGTGTTTTTGCAGTGGATTTGCTTGTAAACTGAAACATGTACTAATCAAGAGAATGCTGCAAGGGTTGAGATCAACTGGTGATCAACAATTCCTACACTGGAATGTTGGACGGGTGGATTGATGGTGATCACGCCATATCACGCCTGCATATTCTGTGTCCTTTCGAATGTTGGATGGGCACCTCCATGGATTGGGGGTAGGCCGCCTTGAAGCTTTCGGAGAAGATTGCGAAATTTGACATTTTCGATACCATCGACGAGGAAGTGCTGCCATGGCGGCACTGAACATTAACTGAATCGCTTTTGTGATCCATCACTAAATCGCTTTGCTTTGACAACCAAATGCTCCAGACAATTTCATGATGATCATGGGTCTCGGGTTTTGGACTGATTGAACTGTCAAATCGATTCATGATCAGCTTCATGATCAACCTGATTTGTCTCATGTCAAGTTGATCAGCCTGGTCTCAAGGAGCGCATCAAAGAGTTTGAAGCCGCCGCGGAAGCGAGCCAATGCCTCAGCAGATCTTAGCAGATCTCAGCAGGCTGCAGCCAGGAGTTGCAGCTGCGAAGTTCACCATGTGTTTTTTTTGTCGAATCTATGCAGCAGAGAGCAAGGTTGGTGGTTACTAGGTCTTTTGCAATGCAAGACTGGTCAGCAATGAGACATCATTATCTGCAATTGCTAAGCATCATTTATCAGTATCAATTACATTGATTAGTAGCCATTCATGATTGACCATCATCGTGAACCATTTGAAATAACTCCTGACCATCATGGTTCATGATGATCATACTGAATCATACTTCAGCATCATCAACCATCATTAAAGACCAGGAACGATGATCCATGATCAACCACTATGACCTGCTCTCTCAGAACCTCGGTGCATTTGAGGTATGGCACAGTCCAACTACAAAGAGCACAAGGCTAAGAGCAAGAAGGCCATGCCGCCGTGCCACTGTGTGCCATGTTATGCTGAGTCCGGTCATCTCTGGGAATGGGATCATGCCCTGAGAGTGGTGGCTGAAAAACCATGACTGGTGCTGGGATCTCCACGTTGCCCAAGGCAGGTGCGGGTGTAAAACTGCTGCTGGAGTCCTCACAAGTTGGTTTTACCATGTTTTAACATTTTTTCTTGGGCTTCATCGAGAGTGTTTTCATCAAACCTTTCTGTGATGCCAGATGAGTATGGACATCACTCACTGACACTCCACAGATCTCAGTCTTGACTGATGCATCAGTCTGAGCAACTTCCTCCAGTGATCTTTGAAGTCTTCCACACTGGATATTGGAAGATCAAGGTTGTGATATGTAGGTAACAGATCACAGAATGATCAATGAAATAACAGATCATGCATAAGCATACCACAAGATCGGGTTATTTTATGTTAAAGTTATGGTGGTCAATCATAATCAAGTACACTTGGGATTGACATGTTCTTGGACGCAGCAACCAGCTATTTTGACTGTTTGAAACCACGACATGGAACAGCTTGTGACACGTCTCGCCGGTGCAGATCGACCCCAACAAGTTCGCGTCTGTTTCGGTGGTTCAGCGCAGGGAAGATGGACACAGTGTGATGCCAGACACGTTTGGGACGCCCTTGGGACGCTGGGACAGGGGCGATCTGCTGCGGATCTGTTGGGCCTAGGGGGTTCCTGATCAATCTGCCAGTGATCATCGTCCAGGGTAACAAATTCTGATGATTTTTGCAGGTTTTGCTGGTGCAGTACAGTAGTTCTTGTTTCCAGCATTGGCAATTTAAGGGATCGACTTCGGGTGCCAGGCATCGTTGTAGTAAGATGTGTCGCAGCCACAAGCCGACCACTAACGATAACGATTCCAGATTTTCCGAAGAATGAAACTCAACTCTCCAGAAATGCCGCGGGTTTTTCATGGCTTTTGGGGATCTACAGTATCATGCGCTCATACCTAGCCCCTAGACAATTTCGATCAAATGATCCTAGCCTCCCCCTCTGTAATTCTACGGCTTAAGGATCCAAACAAAAAAAGGTCCAACACTGGGCTTGGGCCCTTGGATCGCCAGGTGATGACCTGAAGCCCTGCTGGGTGACTTGGGGCGGTGATGACGAGGTACTGCTGTTGGTTGACCCACGGCCCTGGTCATGGCTTGAACCAACAAGTAGAATCACAAGATATCACAAGTATTTTGTGAT
Source organism: Symbiodinium kawagutii (assembly GCA_009767595.1). Lineage (NCBI taxonomy): Eukaryota > Dinophyceae > Suessiales > Symbiodiniaceae > Symbiodinium > Symbiodinium kawagutii. Next base: position 11,498 of record VSDK01008095.1, on the reverse strand, counting down.
CATGGATGCTAATGTCATGCATCAACCAGGATTACAAGAAGATAGATTGTTCATATTTGTTGAATGAACATATTGCATATCCTACATATTCCTACATGTTTTTGAAGCTGAAGGGTTGGATGATCCATGTCTCAAGCCTTTGGCGGACTCCATTGCTTGGATGCAAACTGGACATCGTGCCCGTAGTATAGGTCGTTCAACTTGACGTTGTGCAATTAGTAGGGCGACTTACTACGTCAAGTAGTAAGCCCTTTGTGTAATTAGCCCTTCTTAAACTTTGACATGGAGGGCTTCTTGGGTAAGTTGCAAGAAGGAAAGGTCATACTCAGCGATTCAGGCTTACGCATGGCACGGCATTGATTGGGATGTTCGAACAGAGTGGGCTGTGGGTCAAAACCCTGTACCCCTGGTTCCCATCATTAACCATTATTTTGCCTTATTTTTGTTGGTAAATCCTCCACTAGTTGGTTGGTTAATATTGACCCATAACCAGTGGTCCAGTGAACCTTTACTTCAGTGATCTTCTGTGTGAGCAACAGCTGAGGTACAGAGTGCCGAGAGCAGCTCGAGAGCATTGGCCCAGCGCATAGCCACAGGCGGTTGGTATTGGTCCATGCGCACCACTTGGGGATAGGGCTACCTGCATTGATCTTGTTTTTAACCAGGATGATCCCCAAGTATTGTGATACAACCAGGATAGGGATACTTGATATTTTTTTCTGGGGGCAATGTATTGTTTTAAACCAGGATGATCTTCCATCATTTCAGTGAACCTACCTAGTATATCCGAGACAGCTCCAAAAAGGTCGATTTCACTACTGTGCACTGATGCGTCGCTTCTCGTTGGGGCCAAATCTTTCACGCGTTGCAGAATGTCCGGCCCTTGCTGATCACATAGCATCAGCTACGTTTAGACATTTAGAGGCTGGAATCAGCAGAGCCGTTTCACCCTTTCATGCTGCTCTTGTCAGTAGTCAAGGCTCCGAGCTGTTGGATGAACTTATTTGATTCACCTGATTGGCACTCTGAAAGTCCAGTGAATATGGTATATGGTATAGTGTCAACCAGGCAGATTCTGGATATAGCATCTTGGGCTTGGGGTTGTCACTACTGCGCTGTGTTCAGTTACAAGCAGTTACTAGCTTACAGACCTGATGCTGCCAAGCAGATTTTCAAGCAAACAGAGGCGGTGACGATGCTGAGCCTGGCAATGGCTACTGTGAATGGAATTGGTCCGATCATCCAAACATATGACAGGCTGAATCATTCGTAAGATGCTTTCTGGATGCTGGGTGCACTTTGTGACCCATGGATTATTTTCACATGTTTTCCAAGACTCCTGGATGAACCACCTTTCCTGGGTGAACCACCACCACTGGTGTGTTACAAGAAACGGATCAACTGCAAAACAGTGACCCTTTGCTCGCCGGCAGCCCGCAGCACGGGCTCAAGCTCACGTTGCCGTGGTGGAAACTCCGTTGCCACAAGAAAGTGCAACTTGGCAATACAAGGTTATTAATCAATCATCAAATTCATTTCATTGATGCTCATAATTATTGACTAACTATTGTTCATAAAGGGTGAGCATACATGAACTAGCTACCATCAGATGAACAGGGATGTGTATCAAAAAAAAATGTTAGGATCAAAAAACATATTAATGGGATCAAAAAAAAAATTCTCCCCTGGTCCTCTGGTCCCTTGGTCCTTTGGTCCCTTGGTCCTCTGGTCCCTTGGTCCTTTGGTCCTCTGGTCCTTTGGTCCTCTGGTCCTCTGGTCCTTTGGTCCTCTGGTCCTTTGGTCCTCTGGTCTCTTGGTCCCCTGGTCCCTCGGTGTCAGTAAGCCCCATGCTCTCCCCCTTGGTCATCGAGTCCTCTTGTCTCTTGGGAGGAAGGAAGCAAGGAATAAAGGGAGTACTGCAAGAAAGAAACGAAAAACAATGAACATCAAGAAACAAATGCTGCCTTTCCCATTTCTTAGGCCACTACCCCGCAAAACAGACCGATGGCAGCAGACTCAACAACAACAACAACAACAACGACGACGACGACGACGACAACGACAACAACAACAACAACAACAGCAACAACAACAACAACAACAACAACAACAACAACAACAACAACAACAACAAGACCAACAACACCAACAACACCACCAACAACAACAACAACAAAAACTATACAACTACACCACAACTACAACACAACTACAACACAACCACACCACAACAACAGCAACAACAACTAGTACAACTACAGCGCTAACAACGGCCGCAAAGAGGAGAGCAGCAGGGCGCGAGTCAACATCAGTTGTTCTACGGAACGCTTCGGAGGGGAGGCGTCCCCCCCTCCCGCGCTGCGCGTGCGACGCGAAATCCACATATACATGCGCAAATGCTGCGCCTGCCATTTTTAAGGCCCCCCACACCATAAACCTAAAACCCTAAAACCATAAACCTAAAACCCTAAAACCCTAAAACCTAAAGCCCTAAAACCATCAACCCTAAAACCGGAAAACCTGAAACCATAAACCCTAAAACCATCAACCCTAAAACCGGAAAACCTGAAACCATAAACCCTAAAACCATCAACCCTAAAACCGGAAAACCTGAAACCATAAACCCTAAAACCATCAACCCTAAAACCGGAAAACCTGAAACCATAAACCTCAAACCCTAAAACCATAAAGCTCAAACGATAAAACTATAAACCCAAACCCTAGAACCGTACACCTGAAACCCCTAAAACCACAAACCTAAAACCCTAAAACCAAAACCCTAAAACCCTAAAACCAAAACCCTGAAACCCTAAAGCCAAAACCCTAAAACCCTAAAGCCAAAACCCTAAAACCATACACCAAAAACCCCAAAACCACAAACCTAAAACCCTAAAACCATTCACCTAAAACCCTAAAACTTTCAGCCAAAAGTCATAAAACCATACATCCAAAACCCTAAAACCATAAACCTAAAACCCTAAAACCATGAACCTTAAACCCTAAAAGCACAACAGCCACAACAACAACGAACCAACCCTCCAAAGTGTTGGAATAACATGCAAAATGAGAGGTCCTAGCTCCAAAATGCTGCAAGCAGCATGCGAAATGAGAGGTCCTAGCTCCCAAATGCTGCAAGTAGCATTCGAAATGAGAGGTCCTAGCTCCAAAATGCTGCAAATAACATGAGAGATGAGAGGTCCTAGCTCCAAAATGCTGCAAACAGCATGCGAAATGAGAGGTCCTAGCTCCAAAATGCTGCAAATAACATGAGAGATGAGAGGTCCTAGCTCCAAAATGCTGCAAACAGCATGCGAAATGAGAGGTCCTAGCTCCAAAATGCTGCAAATAGCATGCGAAATGAGAGGTCCTAACTCCAAAATGCTGCAAATAGCATTCGAAATGAGAGGTCCTAGCTCCCAAATGCTGCAAATAGCATTTCCGAATAGAGTTCAGAGGCTCCAAATGGGCGTCTCGTGCGAGACATCCCCCCAAAACCGGGGGAATATTTTTTTGATGCCAATAATATTTTTTTTGATCTCCCTGGAATATTTTTTTGATGCCAATAATATTTTTTTGATCCCCTTACTCTCGAGGTTCAAAGGTTCACGAGAAAGAAATTCTGCAGCCGCAGATCAGTCGATTTGGTGGTTGGGTTTCCCAATCTGGCGGTTTCTTAAAAAAGGGAACCCCCGATATATCATCATCCCTTTAGTGAACCAATGATGATATAATAGACCTCCTGATATTTAGGGTTCCCTTTTTTGAGAAAACGCACCGAGACAATAGGATTGATGGTTTGTTGCTAAGCCGAGACTACGGCCTCTAGGACTAATTTACAACCTTATATGCTATGATGATGGTGTATTTTGAGACGGTGTTTCCCCAATACGATTTGCCACCGTCACCACGACCAGCTCAGGCGAAAAAGGGACATAAATGTAAATCCAACATGGCTACCCTTTTCGTGGAGCCCCGGGTATACCACAGCCATTGATCATTTCCACCAATAAGTTTTAACAATGTATTCTTTATAGGAGGCAGTTTATTCCCAACCAAACATATAGAACCCAACAAAACCACCACGGGCAACGGCGCAGTCCAACCACACATCAGCTGAGTGACCACTCCATGCCCCAAATCCTCCAAAGCTGCTAACGGTCTATACTTTGTGATTGCTTAAAACTGATGATTTGGGGGTACTGTTTTGCTATTTATCGCCCACCAAATATTTTACCTGGACGATACATCCGTGCATAGCATGTATCAGTTCTAGACATTTGATGATACCCAACATTAATGTACATTGATAGAAAATATTATGCGACACTTTTGAATGCATAAAAACATACACAGATCATGATTACAAGTGTGCAAAGATGCCCTATCATTAGCCATTGGTTTCCCTTTGATTGTTGGTCAAGATCTTATATTGACCCATAGCCACGTATGGTGGTGGTAATTTTCTCCATCAACTGATATGTGTCATCCAGACGGTGACTGAGGCGGTCGCAACGCATCCATGGGTCCCTGAAATCTCACAGGACGGATCCGTGCAGCCTCGTGGGTCACAACAAAAAGCAAACTGATGGTCATTGAGTTACTCAATGATGGTTGATGATTGAGGGCCCACAATGGTCGATACTACGGTTAATGATGGTCAATCAATGGTTAATGTTATTGTGTATAATGATGGTTCATGATTGGTCAATGTATGGCTAATAATTGAGGGTCCACAATGGTCGACAGAATGCATTTCTTTGTGGAGTGGACTTGAGAGATAGGTTCGACACACTGACCAAAGTGTTGCCAATCACAGATTTCTAGGAAGTCTGCGGATGTCCTTGCCAGGACCCATGATTTCTCACCTCTTTGCCGTCCTCCTTTGCGCGTGTGGAACTCAGGGACTTCGGGACCTGAAATCGAATTCGCATTTGCAAACTGCTGAGGTGGCTGCTTCCGACCTTTGGTACTGACCTCGGTGAACTGTGACGTATGGGGCACCCTGGAAGTCTTCCCAGAAAGAACCACAGAACATCATCGAACCATGCATGATGGAATGGTTAGTTGGATCATCCTAAAGCTGCCCCCATGCTGGAAGTCTCCAGTGTTTGCAGACTTGGATGCAGACTTGGATGCAGACTTGGATGCAGACTTGGATGCTTGGAAAGGTCAAAGAGTAGGTCATGTCAACACGTGGTTTCCACACATGGGTGGAGCTGGACCATGCCATGGGAGGTGCTGAAGGCGACCTGGCGGTTGCAGCCTGTGAAGGAAAGCCGCAACCGCGCAGCCTGGGTGAAGGACCGGTCATGTGGCGAACTGGTGACGGTCATGGCATGCTGGGTCCATGCAGGTCATCATATGGGGACGTGGAAGTAGAAACATCTCTGAGTTCAATATGTTCAATGTCGGATAGAAAGAGAGAATTAATTGGATCCAGTCATTTGTCGTTGTCGTAAACTGGAAACACTGGTATCTTCGGCATCTCCTTGAAGTGTGGTCAATGGTCAGAGGTTGCACTCTTCAGAAGCACAAGAGTTCTGGTTTTCACTTCTACGTACGTTGCTGTGGGTTTATAGGACCCAACACCTCCGAATCACTATTGAACACATTTAACTAGCCACAATCAATCTCACTATTCACCGCTATTGACCTCACTGCTTAGATGTGCAGATTTCGGACGAAAGGTGAAGATTCGCCCGTCTTGCTTGGAAGCTTCATGCTGCTCAGAGCTGTTTCAGCCTCAGAGGGGCCCACACCAATTGGTGGTGTCCTGGAGATCGGTGCTAGATCACCAGTTGTTTCTGGTAAGACTAGTGGTGTGCTCGCAGTTGGATCCACTACATTCTACCAACAACCATTGAACGGTTGGGGATACGTTTCAAGATTGGGCAAGGATTGGTTTTTGTTGATACTACAAACTTCAGTAGGCCACTAGGTCTGTGTACATAGGCTTCAGCCACAATGACACTGTCAAGGCACAGGCCTTTGCTCGTAGTTTTGCCAATTGATCCATACCATGGAGTGTCTCCAAGCAACAGGCTAAGAAATCATCGTTTTGGATCGGACAAAAATGCTGGTTTTGATGGTCAGCTAGTATCTTCCCGAAAATTTATGCATGTGACAATCCCAGCCACTGATGGGTACCACTGGTTGTTTCGCACCATTGCGTCCTGGTTGGTCCACGGGGAACCGGTGAACAGCTACCAGAGGCCGTGGCGCTTCGGAGCCTGCGCGAGGGCTCTGAGACCATCATGTGGTCAGCTGCTTGAAACCGCGATTCGGGCCATGGGAGATGCCACTCCTGGAGCTGTTGAGGAAGTTGGTTACACCATAACCATAACCATAACCATAACCACCATGCCACAGAAATCCATGCTTTCCATGCTGCAACTGTTGAAGGTGTCAATTTTGATTGTGGAAGCTGTTCATCCCTAGCTGCAAGCCGCACACCTGCCCAGGCAAGGCATTGCTGTCGCATGTTTCAGCCGCTGCATTGTCAAAGTGTCGCCTGCATAGGGCTCAGAGCGTGAGTGGATCCAGGGGCTGTGCAAAGTGTAGGGACCGTGGTTTTGATGATGGCGGCAATGGTGGGTCACAGCATGGTGTATGATGTATGATTATTGTTGAGATGTAGGTGGGTCCATGAATGAATGGTATGCCCTCATGTACCCGAAAAATTGATACAAGCTAGGTTATTGCCTCGTTACTTGTGGTCATTCAATGTCGATTGTTCAGCTGGCATTATCACCACTTGTGAAGAGCCCTCAGGTGAGCCAACAAAAATCAGATTCCAGTGCATCGCTGCAGGATGGAGATGTGGCCTCCCTGCTTCTCTCAGGCATGCGGCAGATACCAAAGCTAGCATGGAATGGTTCCATGCGGGTATCTCCCCTTGCATGCTTGGGGGCCCTCAGAAGTCCCTGATGAATAGTGATCATTGAGATTGCGGGCAATGGGGCATCCTGAATGCGCCACCACCATGCAGACCATGAATAGCCCGTGATGTACACCTGGATCTACCACTCAGCAATACCCCATACTGGTGTTGGATATACCCTTATTATCTTAGTCCTGCTGGATTATGGTTTGCACAGTTTTTGAGGTTATTACTACCCATAACAATTTGGTGGTTCGGCAGGGCTGTTTACTACCATTCAACCATTGTTTCAACACCATTCATGGCATGTCACATGTGGTTGCGAACTACCATCCACATGGCTACAGTTTGTAACTAGCCAACTATGGTTGCCATGGACGGCTAACTACACCTTGTGACTATATAGCCATGGTTAAGCCATGGCATGTGACTAGCCATGCTGGTTGACTACGGTTCGCAACCCATGGACCCATCCGGTGGGTACCTTCCGTTGGTTACAGCCACGGCCGTGGGCCAGGTCTCAGGGAGTTGGTACACGTCTACGGCTTGCGGATGGTGTTGAGGCCTGGTGGTCCATCGTGGTCGTTGTCGCGGAGGGATGGATGAGTTGCAACAGCAATGTTACCAGCATGATATGATTGGAAAATTGTTGTTGTTGTTGTTGTTGGTGGTGGTGGTGGTGGTGGTGGTGGTTGGTAGTTGTTGTTGATCTTCTTGTTTTTTGCCTGCAGAACAGAATTCACCAGACAACCATTGCTTTGCCCATGCTGACACAGAAACAGGGTCACAGTTTTGACGGAGGCAATTGTCTCCCAGCTGCTCTTAACCTGTGACTTGGCATTGGTTCACACGTTCATGCCTTTGCTTTGTGGATGTTTGGTGATTGCTTCAACTTGTTAAACAATAACTGTGGAGTTTTTGTTGGATGTCGTTGAGCCGGTCAGAATGAAGACAGAAGAGCTTTCCCTCCCAGAAAGCTCGTATCACCAGCTTGCGACCAAGCTGCGTTTGACACAAACTCTGCCATCTCGAAATACATAGTTTACTCGAGAAACAGCCAAGAAAATAGCACAACGTGGGTATGTCTTGAGGATGGGCATGGGATTTGCATGCCTCAAGCCATTGGACCAGTTGAAACACAGATGCAATTCAATGGTTCTCAATGAAGATCGACATGCCCACGTGCACACTTCGCCTTTGGGGCTGACTGTGTGACATCGCAAGGAAAAAGGATTGCTGGTACAAGACATGGCAGCGTGGACACGAACAGGGGGATTCTCAAGAGAAAGGTGTTTCCATTTAAAATGGCAATCTTGGAGTTGTTTCACGTTGTTTCTGGGATAATTAGGGCATGAATTGTTCATGGTCAGCCTCAGTAGTATTGGAAGAATGATGAGGTGATTTGCAATCAATGCCCGCAGTTGCTGGGACATGCTCAACAAAGGGTACTCTAGAAACCGGATCCTTTTGGTGGAATTCAACAATTTTGCTGTGTCAGAAGGGTCCAGTTGGCTGTTCCCAGTTGTTTGGACTTTTGTTATCAACTGGATTTGAGTTTCTACGATGATTCCCAGTTGCCATTCGTTCATCATGGCAGTTTCCACGACAGCAGCAACTTTTCAATGGATTTGATGGCTTGGCTGCTCAAGATCCGGCCTTTCCATCCCGTATCACGGATGAGGCGAGACGCCCTTGAGGCCTTGGAGGTTCTGGAGGCCTTTGAGCCGTGCCTGCAGTGCTTGGAGGGATACTACCGCTGGCTGACTGAGAAACGGCGATATCCTCCAGTTCCCAAGTTCCCCAAGCTCCCCCGGCTGGGACCAAGGGGTAGACCCAGACTCCCGACCGCGGAGTGTCCCAAACAGGAAGCCAAACAGGAACCCAAAAAGGAAGCCAAAAAGGCACTGAAGGAATGGACGCCGAAGCAACATGTCATGGAACCCAAGCAGAATCAGAGGTTTGAAAAGATCTCTGAACACCTGCGAAAGTCCATGGTAGAGAAACAGATGCGAACAGCAGCTGATCTCACCTTTGATACGACTTACAAGATCCTTTCAGAGCTGGATGTCCCGGCCATTCTGAACCCACCAAGCAGCGATGATCTCAACAATGGCAATGTCCCGTCTTCGTGCAACAGTGACCACAGCATGTCTCACGAGATCGAGGAAGATACCATTGCCTGCGACAAAGTCATCGCAGTGCATCAGTTCATGTTGAGAGAAATCCGGAAATTTGTTGAGGAATTCAAATCTGCACCAGGAGTTTTCTACGATTTCGATACTGCCAGACTATGCACAGGAGTAGCCACCCTGGTGAAACTCGAAGAGGAATTTGAACTCACCAAGGCGGATCTGGACCGAGCCATGGCCAAGCATCATTTGAAACTCAGAAAGCAGCGAGATTTCCGACGGATCACGGATGACATCAATGAACTCTTGAGTGAGTTTGATGAGCCATGAAATGCCATGAAGCCTTCAATGAAGCATCATGAAGCATCTCATCATCTCTGAAGGATCACGTTCTGAGTGGCCTGCTATGGGGTCTGTGCCTAGCGCCAACTCGGCGACGCGCCAGGGCAGCTTCTGCCCAACGACTGTAGAAGTACAGCCCGCCCCCAACGAAAATGGCAGCGCAAATGGAATCCTTGCGGCTTGAAATCTGGCTGGATCCAGGATGAAACAGACATCTTGTAAAAACGCTAGATTGCCAAATCGCCGTTGCAACACTGAAACGAGTTATCTTGAGATAGTAGCTGATTATGTATATAGTTCGTTTGAGTCCATGTAATGAGATACAAAACCCTGCAGGCAGGCTGCTGGGCGATTTTAGCATCTTTCCGACGCTTGTCCACAGCTTCAGCTTCTCAAATGGACCACTGGTGATGCTGGGTGTGCCATGGATTGAATGGACTGTGAACAAGATTGAGCTTCAAGATAGAACTTCAGGAAGTTTCAGGCATGAGAATCCTCAATCCATGTTATACCATGGGCGAACAATTTCATGGATCGGTGAGTCACCAAGATGAACTTCAAGCAATTCTTGAGAGCAACCTGGAGCAACCAATACCCACACGAACTATCCGGAAGTACATTCCAGATTAGTTAGAGAACTGTCCTTGGAAGTGTCCCAATAACCACAAGAACTAACTTATTTGGGACATTCCATGGATCTCCATGTTACGTCAGTGACCTTCTCACCCTAGACATCTGAAACACAGCAGCAGCAGATGGCAGCTTTCGTTCAGAGCTATGGCTTGCAGCTATTGGATCGGAGCGGCAAAGACTTTGATACGTTGGAGCAAGTAATTCCAGGGTTATGTTGGTACCCTCAGGGAGTTATATGGTGGTTTCTCACAATAGGGGCACCCCCAAATCATCCATTGTTGGCCATTTGTAGTACTAAACCAACCATTTTTGAGGGTCCCCTATTTTGAGAAATCCTGCGAGTGCCTGTCGGTTCGAAGTTTGTTCGAAGTTCACCCCGAAAATCCCGTTGCAGTCCCAACAAAAATGCACATTGTTGGGGCCCACCCGTGTCTTTGTAAAAAACATGACCATCAATCACCATCATACATCCTACATCTCTTGTTTGGGCAACCAGTCAGTTGTGACCCAGGCAGCAATTGACATCTGCTGATGTCATCGCGTTCTATTTCTCAGCTCATTGGTGTCCTCCGTGCAAGTTCCGACCTTGGTGTTTTGGGATTGGGTCGCACTTGCGATCTCTCAGGCACTGGCATCGCATGGTAAATGACCCCGATCAAGCTGGTACTAGTAGACAAAGAGGAGCACATCAATTCAGAGCTTGCTAGCCCAGATACTCTATTAGTCTGGTATGTTTACCAACCTTTTCCTATCCAATGGCTTGGTTTTGTATAGGGAAATATGCCAGCACCATTGAGTATCTGGGTAGATCAATCCCATTGCTGGTTGATGCGAGGCATTTTACGCCGGTGTTGAAGAAGTTCTACGTCACTCAGTTGCACTTGGGGGGCGACATCAGATCACTGATTGGGATATGGCTGTGAGTTCAGGGTCCTTGCACCCCGGCTGTTCACATCCCATCACTGAAGCTGGTCCTCAGCCGCACGCCCATCTTAGGCTTGCTATTGTTGCTGAAACATTCTGTCAAACTGCTCTGGCCAATGAGTTTCATTCTTCAGTTTCATGACCATTCTGTGAAACATCCCATGGTCAAACTACTTGAGCTGTTGGGGCATCTTGCTTTTGATTGGTTCATATTGACCCATCCCCTGAACCATTGGTTGTTATATGCTACTACTACTACTACTACTACTACTACTACTACTACTACTACTACTACTACTACTACTACTACTACTACTACTACTACTACTACTGTATCCGTATCCATCACCCAACCAACGCCACCTCCCAACATTCGTAGTGTCCCTAGGAGACTCTTCACTCCAATGGTGGGGACCTCAGAGATGCTCTGAGCATCGCATGGTGATCATAGCGTCCGTTGACGTCCGTTGATGTCCCAAGGCGAGCGGTCCTTGAAGATCATTTTTGTGTCCAGTGTGCGCTACTCAGTGGTGCAGGGAATCATATGGTGGTTTCTCAAAATAGGGGACCCCAAAATTGGTTGGTTTATT
>VSDK01008093.1:7208-39838 GCA_009767595.1 Symbiodinium kawagutii | reverse complement strand
CTCAAACTTCAAGATCCTCACTTCGTTGCAACTCGTTGCGACTTAGATGGATCTGGAGATCTCGACCTTCATGAGCTGAAGCAAGCAGCTCGAGTCTATGGCATGTCAGACTTGGACAGGTCAGGGGACCATGGCCGGTCCTTGCAGCAAATTATGGCCGGGCGTTCGCGCATCAGCAAGGAAAGCTTCGCTGACATGGTGGCTTCATCCGGAAGCAAAGTGATCAGAGCCTTGCAATGAATAGGCAGAAGTTTTGGTTTGTCCAAACGAGAGATGTCAAGACTTCAAAATTATATTAACTCTCAAGAACTCACATTTTTAGAGCCATGTTGGCTTGATTCCTGGCTTGATTCCTCACTCTGAAGAAAATTGTAGATGAAAGCAAACATTGGTCGTGTTGAAGTGTCTGCATTGCCTTGAGGCATGTTGGAATCAGTACAATGTGTAGAAAACATGAACTTGCAGCTGTGTGTGGCATCTGTTAAATTTTTTGATAATGTAGTAGGTACTGTTGGCATGGGACGCAACAGGCATGACCGTGTCATTTTTTTCCTCACTCAGGAACGATTCCGCACTCCCTACGCGGTATGGCATTGGGCCAGCTGCAACATCTACATGCCTTGTTTGTGGAAAGTGGATGGCTGGATGCGCAATGCGAGCTGTTCAACAGAGAGAACGCCCAAGCTATTGAGAATGGCGAGCAGTCCAAGCAAAGCTCCAATCTGTATACCATGGACTCCTATGTCGTCGGTCCAATGACCAGACCAGGTCTTTGTGTTGCCCGCCAGCAGGACGCTCAACACAGCATCGCAGAAGCGCATCAAACGTCGTCCTTTTCTGAGTTGGTGAATCCATATGGACTCATTGTCCATGTCTTCGTGTCCCACTATTGGGGCCACGACTTCACCAGCACTGTCACTGCGCTTCGTTTGTGGGCGGAGCAGAGGATGACCTCGGAGAAGGCAGCGCTGGTTGAGAGCATGGAAGCCATGGTGTTTTGGATTTGTTTGTTTGCGCTGAACCAGCACCAGAAGGCCGAAGAGGTGGGGGAAAACCCACGACAAGGGCCCTTCAACGCAGCACTGGCGCAAGCTCGGGATGGTGCCGTGATGGTGCTGGATGAAGACATTCGTCCCTTCAGTCGCATCTGGTGTCTCTTCGAAATTTCTCGATTGAAGGAATTACAAACCCCTTTCGAATTGATTAGCAGCGAAGGATCCCTTTCCAAACCTGTGATCCTTGGCAGCCAAGCTGCAAAGATGCTGGAAGCTGCCTGCGAGGCTTTGTGGGATGTGTCAATTGTGAACGCCCAAAGCTCAGTGGAAGCAGACAAATTCGAGATTTGGGCTGAGGCAGCTGACCAAGTGTGGAGGCCGCTCATAGCTGCAACGGGTGCCCAAACTTTCTTCAAGATGTGGAACGAAAACTGTGAGGCCATTTTCAGGGAGTTCGACCGCTACATGCAATCGCTGCTGTGCACTACGATGCTGCCCGTCTTGCTTGCCAACAGTGACTATGCCAGGGCCAGGAAGTGCCTCTTTTGGGGCGCGCAGGTTGATTCTGAGCAGCTGGAAGCCATCCGCCGCAGTCTCGCGTGCGAATCCGGGAGAAGAGCATGGCTGGCAGGGGACAATGATGGCTTCACAGCACTGATGGATGCTGCTAGAGGTGGCCATGAGGCTGTGGCAAAGCTCCTGTTGGAGCAAGGTGCAGATGTGAAGTCAGCAAGGACCGATGGTGTCACGGCACTGATGGATGCTGCTCAGGGTGGCCATGAGGCTGTGGCAAAGCTCCTGTTGGAGCAAGGTGCAGATGTGAAGTCAGCAAGGACCGATGGTGTCACGGCACTGATGGATGCTGCTCAGGGTGGCCATGAGGCTGTGGCCAAGCTCCTGTTGGAGCATGGTGCCGATGTGAAGTCAGCAAGGGCCAACGGCGCAACGGCACTGATGCTTGCTGCTGGATGTGGCCATGAGGCTCTGGCCAAGCTCCTGTTGGAGCAGGGTGCAGATGTGAAGTCAGCAAGGACCGACGGCTTCACGGCACTGATGCTGGCTGCTCTAGGTGGCAATGAGGCTGTGGCCAAGCTCCTGTTGAAGCATGGCGCAGATGTGCGGTCAGGAGAGGGCAATGGCGTCACGGCACTCATGTTTGCTGCTCAAGGTGGCCATGAGGCTATGGCCAAGCTCCTGTTGGAGCAAGGTGCAGATGTGAAGTCAGCAACGACCGATGGCGGAACGGCACTGATGGCTGCTGCTCAAGGTGGCCATGAGGCTGTGGCAAAGCTCCTGTTGGAGCATGGTGCAGATGCGGGGTCAGCAACGACCGATGGCTTCACAGCGCTCATGGGTGCTGCTGCAGGTGGAAATGAAGCTGTGGCAAAGCTCCTGTTGGAGCACGGTGCAGATGTGAAGTCAGCAACGACCGATGGCTTCACAGCGCTGATGTTTGCTGCTCGAGGTGGCCATGAGGCTATGGCCAAGCTCCTGTTGGAGCAAGGTGCAGATGCGGGGTCAGCAATGACCGATGGCTTCACAGCGCTGATGTTTGCTGCTCGAGGTGGCCATGAGGCTATGGCCAAGCTCCTGTTGGAGCAAGGTGCAGATGCGGGGTCAGCAATGACCGATGGCTTCACAGCGCTCATGGGTGCTTCTCAAGGTGGCCATGAGGCTATGGCCAAGCTCCTGTTGGAGCACGGTGCAGATGCGAGGTCAGCAACGACCGATGGCGGAACGGCACTGATGCTTGCTGCTCAAGGTGGCCATGAGGCTGTGGCCAAGCTCCTGTTGGAGCATGGTGCAGATGTGAGGTCAGCAAAGACCAATGGCGGAACGGCACTGATGCTTGCTGCTCAAGGTGGCCATGAGGCTGTGGCAAAGCTCCTGTTGGAGCAAGGTGCAGATGCGAGGTCAGCAACGACCGATGGCGGAACGGCACTGATGCTTGCTGCTGGAGGTGGCCATGAGGCTGTGGCAAAGCTCCTGTTGGAGCAAGGTGCAGATGCGGGGTCAGCAATGACCGATGGCTTCACAGCGCTGATGTTTGCTGCTCGAGGTGGCCATGAGGCTATGGCCAAGCTCCTGTTGGAGCACGGTGCAGATGCGAGGTCAGCAACGACCGATGGCGGAACGGCACTGATGCTTGCTGCTCATGGTGGCCATGAGGCTGTGGCAAAGCTCCTGTTGGAGAAGCATGGTGCAGATGTGGGGTCAGCAATGACCGATGGCTTCACGGCACTGATGTTTGCTGCTGCAGGTGGCCATGAGGCTGTGGCAAAGCTCCTGTTGGAGCATGGTGCAGATGTGAAGTCAGCAAGGACCGATGGCTTCACGGCGCTGATGTTTGCAGCTCAAGAAGGCCATGAGGCTGTGGCCCAGTTGCTGTTGGAGCATGGCGCAGAACAGAGGTCAGCAAGATGTTTGCTCATGTGAGGTCAGCCGCAATTTGCCAGGCAGACGACGTTGTACAGCGGCTTGTGGGGACTCCGGTCAGGTTGGAATTCAGAAGCAACGCTTTAGAAGCAAGGCTTGAAAACACTCCCTCCCATGTTCCCAGGATGCAATCACCATAAGGTGTTTGCCTTGCAGTGATAGTTTTTTCGAGTGTCCTTTGACCATTGCATTTCCACTTAAGTTGGAAGCTGCGCGCAGCGGAAATAGTGTCCAAGTCGATCCATCGAAACATGAAAGTGTGGATTTCCCAGAACCGCAAAGGGCTCCCTGGCTCCAGCAATGCCTTTCTGCTTGCGGAACTTGCATTGTGTTCTCAGTTCGATCGATGCAGCAAGATATCCAGTTCGACTCTTGAGATCTAGCAGTTGACGACCCTCACCAATCATTGAACCTATCAGTTTCCAAAATTTGTTTTTTAGGTGGTTCCTTTGTTTCAGACCTATCAGTTTCCAAGTTTGTTTCAGACACAACCGTTTGGATCTCGTCATGGTTGAAGGAGCAAGAAGCTGGTTGAAGTGCCAAGACCAGAGCTGGTGCAGGTCGCAAGGGAAACTCAGGGTTACTTCTGTCAATGCCTTTGTGATACCAATTTAGAGATATGATATGATTTATATATGATTCATATGATGATCGTGATCATTATTGATCACATATATCATGTTCATTGCATGTTTTGGGTTTCTGGATCCTGCCATGCGGATTTGACGGAAATGGATGAATCTTACGAGGCAATTCCATGTCTTGTCGAAACTGTCCGAAATTCACTTTCTTCGCAAGTTGAGATGTTGTCACAGAGAGCGGCTAAAGAATTCAATGTGGCGGCAATGTGGCAGGATGATGTAGGGAGGAATGTTTCCCTTCAGGTGCGTTGCACGTGGTTGAATGTAGTGGAGGAGACAGATTTGAACATGTTGGGAATGTTCCAGGAGTCCTGGAAACTGGCGCTTCAAAGCCGGCAGCTCAATGAAGAGAGGCGTCAAATTGATTGTTTTCCTTCAAGAAAAGTGGTTATCAAAGGTCATCACTGGTGGGATGAAAATGGGTTTGTCCGAAAGCAGCGAATTTCCTACGGAATCTTTTTTTGGAAAAGACAAAGACTATTTTTATCACCAAGATGTTCCCATCAAGAGATTATTCCCATCTCTAAATCTCTTTTAAAGAAAAACTGCATTTCCCACCACGAACTGAAGAAATGTTTCTTGCTGGGCTGGTTTTCTCCAGGTCCCCAGCTGGGCCAAGTTGGAACTGCAACGGGTCAAAGCTGCCAAGGTGCGAACCAGTCGATGTGACAAAAAACAATAGAAGAGAAGACCTCGTGAAGAGAAGTTGGTTGACATTGTTTTTGTTCGTTTTCGTTGTTTTTTAGGGTTCTTTTCCGAATCTTCACTCTGGAAGAAAAGTTCTGTCCAGCTTGATGGTTTGTTCAAGTTTGTTTTGGATGATTGGGAAGGAACATGCAACAGCAGGTGACAGTTTGGACATTGCTCCCACGGGGCATTAAGATGTCACTTTTTCAGTGGGTCGCAGTTGCCATCACTATACGGGACATGCAGCGCTTTCAATATTGGTGACAAATAGACTAGCGATATTTGACTAGTTGAACATTCTAGTTGAATCTAGTTGACATGTAAGATATATCTATTCACACTGAAGACATATCAATATGAGATATTTATCAATAAATTGATATCTATAAATGTGATATATCTAATAATATTCTAATACAAATATGATATCAATAGACAATATTTCACATTGATTATCAATAAATATTCAGTCTGTCTATTCTGTTGAATCAGCACTTGAAGGCAATGCATCAGGGCATCCAATCCTCAGCTCTCGAGGTCTCCTTGCTGGAGCTGCCCGTTCAACTGGCGTGCAACTCGGTGGTCCAACTCGGATGACGTTTCTGCTTGGGACCAGGTTGGAACCACCAAGTGACTCGGGCTCCGAGAGCTCCGAACGAATGATACTGTACCTTCGTTGTTAGAGCCGCTGCTGCCATTTTCGGGTGTTGAGAAGCCGAGTACATGTTGCGTCTCAGAATTCCATGGAATTCAGCTGTTCTCCATTCTAATGATCACTTTCTTTTACTTGGGAGATCAACAAATTATATCAGCAGTGGAATGAAAGTGTGGCAAATACCATCTTATCCAGTCTTTTTCAGGCCAAAATTCAATTCAACATCGTATAGATATCAAAGTGCGCAGTGGCTTCCACTAGTAGTTTCTTGCGTATACATCTCATCGTTCATCATCTCTTCATTGTTGCTTCCCTCATCTTGATAGGTTCTCTTCGAAATGGCGCGCCTCAAAATTCAGAAAATCCCATTCCTCTCGGACTCAAGTTGCCACGTTGCCAAAAAACTGCTGAGTTGGGGACTTGATCTCCAGCGTCACAGATGGATCGCTGCCCAGGCAGCAGCTCCGCCGAAGGCTGCGGCGGAAACGGCGCGGCGCCCGAGAAAGACATCGAGAGATCTGTGGGTGAGCCAACATTTGGTGTCGTTTTGTTCATTTCGTTCCATGTTTCATCTTGAAACTGCCATTTTTGGCATTGCCCCCCATGCTTGGACAAAGCTATGTTTCTTTGAAGGGTTTTTTGGCGAGTACATTGCAGAGGATTATGCATAAATAAGGTTCATACGTATGATATGCGACCTTATTTGAGGAGCTGCTGATGGAGTGTGTACTTCACAAGGGTAGTTCAAACTGGGCCGATTCCATCGGGAGGTATCCCTGGATGAATCTTGGATCAACTTCGAGTCACAGGAAATCAGGGATTGCTGGGCAGAAGCCCAAGTCATCGCCTGAATCAGAACATGTGACTGACATTGACTGACTTTGAGCCATGAAGGTCCCGAAGAATTACAGCAGCTGGTGGGTCCGTTGTTTCTTTCCACCATTCACAAGTCTAAACGGAGTGAAATGAACCCATGAACCACCAAGCCTGCAGCTTATAAACAGTCATTGGAAAAGGTTGACGCTCATCGGAATGCTTACTTTGAAGCGTTTGGTGAACGGCCTCAAAAATCCGTGAAGTAAATGCTTGTCCCAAAGCGGTTTCATGCACTGAAGACTTTTCGTTGGCTGGTATCACTGGTGAGTGCCGACCTGTCCGGACATGGCAACTCACTTCAAAGGTGCAAATCAACGGAGATCATCACGGATGATGTGCCGATTCGCTTGGCATTTTTCCAAGCAGCTGCTTCACCAGCCGATGCCCAACTGAGGGTGGCGATGGCAGCTTGCTTCCTGAGATCAGACTGGGCCTTAGGATGAACCGAAGGAATTTGGACCTGCGAACGAATCAAGGTTGCTGTAGGAACAGTGCTGTAGCAAGAAGTCGCAGCAAGAGACAAGAATATGCGATGACGGGGATCTTATTCATGCTAAGTGATTCTATGATTTATCACAGAGCATTCTGTGATTTTCCAGCTGTCATCAAACAGATCATAAAGGCAGAATGGATCAGAATGGCGGATAGGGCTCGCTGCAGCATCTTCTGATCCTCCTTTTTTGCGGTTGAGATGTCCGTGGATTTTGCACATTTGTTTGCCCTTACAAACTGAAGCTTTCAGGACATTGACTCCAGCATTTCCTCCATGCCAACGTATTTTGTTTGCTGGGGTTAATATGTAGCCGTTTGCAGCCTACACTGCTGGATGATGCCAGGATGATCGGTTTGGTAGACGCAGTAGACCGAAAAATCAACTCTCACCATTGCTCTTTACTCACTTCAACGTCGCAACTAATGCCCTATTCAATTCCACATGCTGTGTCCTATCAGATCATACTCTATATGTATCCTACAATGACATATGCAAAGAGATATGACCAAGGCAAATCGAACATGAACAGGGCCCATCCAGGTACTGAAACTCATTTGGCCGCAGATCTGCTCCGACCACAACCTCGCTGTTCGTCGGTTTTGTTCCCCCATTTTTGAAAGCATCGCTTGGAAGAAAACTCGTGGATTTGTATATCAAGAAAACCGGTGAATTTACAGAATATGGGTCTGAAACTTGTGTACCTCCAAATCCAGCGGTTTCACCAATGAATTCAGTTTTGACATGCTCCAAATCTTCCACTTGAGCTTCGCAACTGAACACTTCTCAGGCCATGATGGAGAGGCAGCACCGTCAGCGCGTTCGTCAACCAGGCCCTCGGCAAATTTTTGGTGGTGTCGAGTCTCACCCTTTGATCAGAGGCAAACTATGCGTTGACGGTCAACACGGTCCATGTTTTCTGATGAATTTTGGGCTGAGCAGTTTTTCACCGCCAGAAGCGCGGTATGGGTTGCAATTGCAGCAAGTCAGAGACCCCACAGTCCCCGTGCCATGGGAGCCGTCCAACATTGTTGACTGGGCAGGCGAAGCCACGCGAACCCAAAAGGCATGAGCCAACTAAGGTTTGTGTCTCGTGCCATGCCTCTGAGGGTTCGAAGTGGCATTTGGAACTGGTGTCTATGAGCAACGAGTTGAAGCTCAAACTTCAAGATCCGCAGTTCGTTGCAACTCGTTGCGACTTGGATGGATCCGGAGATCTCGACCTTCATGAGCTGAAGCAAGCAGCTCGAGTCTATGGCATGGACAGCTCAGAGCACCATGGCCGATCCCCGCAGCAGATTATGGCCGGGCGTTCGCGCATCAGCAAGGAAAGCTTCGCTGACATGGTGGCTTCATCCGGAAGCAAAGTGATCAGAGCCTTGCAATGAATAGGCAGAAGTTTGGGTTTGTGCGAAGGAGAGATGTCAAGACTTCAAAATTATCTTGAGGCTCAAGAACCCACATTTTTAGAGCCATTTCGGCTTGATTCCTGACTTGATTCCTCAATCTCAAGAAAATCGTAGATGAAACCAAACATCCTGCCTTGCTTTGACGCATGTTGGAATCAGTAGAATGTGTAGAAAGATGAACTTGCAGTTGTGCGTGAATTTTTTGAGACTCTTTGATCATGTCATTAGTAGGTACTGTTTGGCATGCAAAGCAACAAGCATGATCATCTCATTGTTTGCCTGACCCAGGAACAATTCCGCACTCCCTACGTGGTATGGCATTGGGCCAGCTGCAACATCTACATGCCTTGTTTGTGGAAAGTGGATGGCTGGATGCACAATGCGAGTCGTTCAACAGGGAGAACGCCCGAGCTATTGAGAATGGCGAGAAGTTCAAGCAAAGCTCAAACCTTTATACAATGGACTCTTACGTCGTCACTCCGATGACGAGGCCAGGTCTTTGCGTCGCGCGCCAGCATGATGCTCAACACAGCATCGCAGAAGCGCATCAAACGTCATCCTTTTCCGAGTTGGTGAATCCATATGGGCTCATTGTCCATGTCTTCGTGTCCCACTATTGGGGCCACGACTTTACCAGCACTGTCACTGCCCTTCGTTTGTGGGCGGAGCAGAGGATGACCTCGGAGAAGGCAGCGCTCGTTGAGAGCATGGAAGCCATGGTCTTCTGGATTTGTTTGTTTGCGCTGAACCAGCACCAGAAGGCCGAAGAGGTGGGGGCAAACCCACGGCAAGGGCCTTTCAATGCAGCGCTGGCGCAAGCTCGGGACGGTGCCGTTATGATCTTGGATGAAGACATTCGGCCCTTCAGTCGCATTTGGTGTCTCTTCGAAATCTCTCGGTTGAGGGAATTGGTAGCGCCTTTTGAGTTGATTAGCGCCGAAGGATCTCTTTCCAAGCCTGTCATCCTTGGAAGCCAAGCTGCGAAGACGCTGGAAGCTGCCTGCAAGGCTTTGTGGAAGGTGTCAATTGTGGACGCCCAAAGCTCAGTGGAAGCAGACAGATTTCAGATTTTGGCGGAGGCAGCTGACAAAGTGCGGAGGCCGCTCATAGCTGGAACGGGTGCCCAAAGGTTCTTCAAGCTGAACGAAAACCTCGACTCCAATTTGTTCTACCAGTTCGACAGGTACATGCGATCGCTGCTGTCCACCAGCATGCTCCCCATCTTGCTCGCCAACAGCGACTATGCCAGGGCAGGGAAGTGCCTCTTTTGGGGAGCCCAGGTTGGTTCTGAGCAATTGGAAGCCATCCGCCGCAGTCTTGCTTGCGAATTCGAGAGAAGAGCATGGCTGGAAGGAGACGATGACAATGATGGCTTCACAGCACTGATGGCTGCTGCTCATGGTGGCCATGAGGCTGTGGCAAAACTGTTGTTAGAGCAAGGTGCAGATGTGGGGTCAGCAAGGACCGATGGCATCACGGCACTGATGTTTGCTGCTCAAAATGGCCATGAGGCTGTGGCCAAGCTCCTGTTGGAGCACGGTGCAGATGTGAAGTCAGCAGCGACTGATGGTTGGACGGCACTCATGGCTGCTGCTCAAGACGGCAATGAGACTGTGGCCAAGCTGTTGTTAGAGCAAGGTGCAGATCCGGGGTCTGCAAAGACCGATGGCTTCACGGCACTGATGGCTGCTGCTGGAGGTGGCCATGAGGCTGTGGCAAAGCTGTTGGTAGAGCAAGGTGCAGATGTGGGGTCAGCAAGGACCGATGGCTTCCAGGCACTGATGGCTGCTGCTCAAAATGGCCATGAGGCTGTGGCCAAGCTCCTGTTGGAGCTCGGTGCAGCTGTGCGGTCAGCAAGGACCGATGGCTTCACGGCACTGATGTTTGCTGCTCAAGGTGGCCATGAGGCTGTAGCAAAGCTTCTGTTGGAGCAAGGTGCAGATGTGAGGTCAGCAGACACCGATGGCTCTACAGCACTGATGATTGCTGCTTGTGGTGGCCACGGGGCTTTGGCCAAGCTGCTGTTGCAGCATGGTGCAGATGTGGGGTCAGCAAGGACCGATGGCTTGAAGGCACTGATGGCTGCTGCTGAAGGTGGCCATGAGGCTGTGGCCAAGCTCCTGTTGGAGCAAGGTGCAGATGTGGGGTCGGCAAAGACCGATGGCTGGACGGCCCTGATGTTTGCTGCTCTAGGTGGCCATGAGCCTGTGGCCAAGCTCCTGTTGGAGCAAGGTGCAGATGTGGGGTCGGCAAAGACCGATGGCTGGACGGCCCTGATGTTTGCTGCTCTAGGTGGCCATGAGCCTGTGGCCAAGCTCCTGTTGGAGCAAGGTGCAGATGTGGGGTCGGCAAAGACCGATGGCTGGACGGCCCTGATGTTTGCTGCTCTAGGTGGCCATGAGCCTGTGGCCAAGCTCCTGTTGGAGCAAGGTGCAGATGTGGGGTCGGCAAAGACCGATGGCTGGACGGCCCTGATGTTTGCTGCTCTAGGTGGCCATGAGCCTGTGGCCAAGCTCCTGTTGGAGCAAGGTGCAGATGCGAGGTCGGCAAAGACCGATGGCTGGACGGCGCTCATGGCTGCTGCTGGAGAAGGCCATGAGGCTGTGGCAAAGCTGTTGTTAGAGCAAGGTGCAGATGTGGGGTCAGCAAGGACCGATGGCTTCACGGCACTGATGGCTGCTGCTGAAGGTGGCCATGAGGCTGTGGCAAAGCTGCTGTTGGAGCAAGGTGCAGATGTGAAGTCAGCAGACAATGATCGCATCACAGCACTAATGTTTGCTGCTCGTGGTGGCCATGAGCCTGTGGCCAAGCTCCTGTTGGAGCAAGGTGCAGATGTGAGGTCAGCAGACACCGATGGCTCTACAGCACTGATGATTGCTGCTTGTGGTGGCCACGGGGCTTTGGCCAAGCTGCTGTTGCAGCATGGTGCAGATGTGAGGTCGGCAGCGACCGATGGCTGGACGGCACTGATGTGTGCTGCGCGTGGTGGCCATGAGGCCGTGGCCAAGCTCCTGTTGGAGCAAGGTGCAGATGCGAGGTCGGCAAAGACCGATGGCTGGACGGCACTCATGACTGCTGCTGATGGTGGCCATGAGGCTGTGGCCAAGCTCCTGTTGGAGCACGGTGCAGATGTGAGGTCAGCAAGGACCGATGGCTTCA
This sequence comes from Symbiodinium kawagutii, assembly GCA_009767595.1. Classification (NCBI taxonomy): domain Eukaryota; class Dinophyceae; order Suessiales; family Symbiodiniaceae; genus Symbiodinium; species Symbiodinium kawagutii. Next base: position 28,490 of record VSDK01008093.1, on the reverse strand, counting down.
CGGCACTGATGGCTACTGCTGAAGGTGGCCATGAGGCTGTGGCAAAGCTCCTGTTGGAGCAAGGTGCAGATGTGAAGTCAGCAAGGAACGATGGCGTCACGGCATTGATGTTTGCTGCTCAAGGTGGCCATGAGGCTCTGGCCAAGCTGCTGTTGGAGCAAGGTGCAGATGTGAAGTCAGCAAGGAACGATGGCGTCACGGCATTGATGTTTGCTGCTCAAGGTGGCCATGAGGCTCTGGCCAAGCTGCTGTTGGAGCAAGGTGCAGACGTGATGTCAGCAAGGACCGATGGCTTCACAACACTGATGGCTGCTGCTCAAAATGGCCATGAGGCTGTGGCCCAGCTGCTGTTGGAGCATGGTGCAGAACAGAGGTCTGCAAGATGTTCGCTCATGTAAGGTCAGCCGCAATTTGCCAGGCAGACCTTGTACAGGGACTTGTGGGGACTCCGGTCAGGTTGGGATTCAGAAGCAATGCTTCTAACGAGTCCCAAGTTCCCAGTATGCAAATGCCACAAGGTGCTTGCCTTGCAGTGATAGTTCTTCGACTGTCTTTTGACCATCGCATCTCATTGCATTACATACCACACAAGCTGGAAGCTCCGCGCAGCGGAAATAGTGTCCAAGTCGATCCATCGCAGCATGAAAAGGGTCGATGTCCCAGAACCGCAAAGGGCTCCCTGGCTCCATTAGTACCTTTCTACTTGCGGAACTTGCATTGCGGTCTCAGTTCGATGCAGCAAGAGATCCAGTTTGGACTACTCTTTCTTGGTGCCAGGTGCACCTGGCTGTGTTGAGAACACCTGCCAGGCCGGGAGATGTATCAATTTACGAATCACAAAGACTTGCAGAGACGATCACCAATTTGGTACAACACAACATCCATGTTTGGGCTATGCTGATCGACAGATTTTGAAGCCAACAAAACATGGATAGATGACAGGCAACAGCAAATGACATAGCCGACAGGTAACGGCCGCATTTTTTGGGGGGGTTTTGTTCTTGTCGTGGGGCCGCATATCAATGAAGCCCACCTTGGCCAGCCAAAGGGAACAGGTCAGAGAATGGAGGTCTTCAGTTAGCAAGGGGTAGGACCGGGGTAGGATGACAAGATGCATACATCCATTGCAGTATTCCAGATTTTTGTCTTGGTCCAAATCCCAAATCTCTGGACAACATGGAGTATACGCTGTCCAACCTTCAGACCTTCCGAGCTGCATCCGAATTGTACATCAGAACGTTGGACATCACTTCAAGCTGATCATGTCGCCACACTTTGGATTTGTTTTCATTATTTGTTCGATCATGACCATTTGTTTCAATCCATTGATCATTCCGATCATTCCCATGAGGATTCCATTTTTTTTTCGACGGTTTTTGCGGCAGCTTGCACTCGACCAGGCTCTTGTGATGTGATCAACGAGGGCACACAGATGTATTACCCGGAGAGGACCATCAGCTGGTGGTACCTGTGGGGGCCTGACATGACCCCAAAGGCTTGAGGGACGCTAACATTTTCATCGGAAACATTTCTTGTGAATGTAAGAATTGCTCGTCAAACTGGTTGGGTTTCATCTCCGTGGCATGAATGGGGTCACAAGTCCAAACTTGCCTGTATGTGGAAAGGTCCTGAGCTTTCTCTTGTCGAAGTTTGGGGGCGTTTTGAAATTGGCCTTCTCTGTTGGATGTGAGGATGGGATGGGAGGGGATGGGAGGGGGATGGGATAGGATGGGTGGATTGAGGGCCTGATTTGTCAATCTGGCAGTTGGTGATCAGAGCCTGCTGTGTGCCAGGAGCCTTGAGGTCCCCAAGTTGCAGGTGCAGTCGGGTCGGAGGGCAGCTCCCAGCTGATCGGAACCATATGGGTGTTTCTCAGACATACACGGTACCCCCCAAATCATCCAATACTATTCATTTATTTATCGTAATAGACCAACCTTTTTTGTGGGGGTCCTTCATTTTGAGAAACCACCAATTATCCTTCAGGACAATATGTACGTTGGGTTGGGACGAAATCTTTCGTTTAGACATGCAGTGTGCGAAATTGGTCACATGAGCCAAGGACTCTTCTTCAAATTCACGTTTTCAGATCGACACACCTGGTCAAGTTCCTTGGGTTGCTGATGTTGAAGTCATTTTTCACAACTCCAGTTCTCAGCACCAGCCTTTCTGCTTCCTTCTATGTTAGCGGCATCCGAAGCGCGACCTGCGACTTTCCATCGCTGGTGCCGCTTGAGGACTCGGACGATGAGCAAAGCCGGGATTCCAAAGCTTCAAGCCCCGCCAGGCGAAACTCAGCGAAGTCGAGTTTTCCTCACAAATATCCTGCTGCATAGACTGGACAGATGTGGTTTCTCAAGCCAGTTCGGGCCCCAAAAGTTATGGTTGTTTATTATCATTGTAGATTGAAGAAGATGAATCCAGCAAGGCTATGTTTGCATGTCTGCGTGTCGAAGCTCTCGGAAGTTCGGCACTGATGTGAATTCAGCGTGGTACAAGCGCTTGTAGGATGGAGGAATGAAACCCTCCAAAGCCGGTGGCTCAGCCGGATCCTGTGGTCCACCCCCAAAGCCGACCTGGAAAAATCCCCTGTGAAGAGAGGCGTCAAATCGCTTGTTTGGCTGCAGAAAAGTGGTCATTAAACGTCATCAAACAATCCCCACGTTTTTTTTTGAAAATATAAAGATTAAAGATTATCACTGGTCAAGATGGGTTCGTCCGAAAGCAGCGAATTCCTAGGGAATCTTTTTTTTGAAAAAATATGATAAAGACTATTCCCAGCCCTCAGATTTTCCCGTCAAGAGAGTATTCCCATCACTCAACCTCTTGAAACAAAGAATCGTATTCCCATCACGAACTGAAGAAATGTTCCTTGCGGGGCGGTTTTCTCCAGGTCCCCACCTTGGCCAAGCTTTTGTTGAAACTGCAAGGGATCAAGGGTGCCCAGGTTCGGGCCAGTCGATGTGACAAAAACGATAGAGTTGAAGGCATGATGAAGAGAAATTTGTTGAGTTTTTTGTTGGTTTTCGTTGTTTTTCTTTGCTTTCGTTGTTTTTTCTAAATTCTTTTCCGGAATCTTCACCCTTGAGGACGCTATGTCCAGCTTCATAGTTTGTTCGACTTTGTTTTGGATGACTTTCACCAAAGATGCAACAGCAGGTGGCAGCTTGGACATTGCTCCCAGGGGGCAACAAGATGTCACTCTTTCAGTGGTTCGCGAGTGTCATCATTATGTTGAACTTGAAGTCGTGCTTTTAATAGAGGTACAAGTCAATCTAGCGATATTCAACTATACAATCGAGCATCGTTTTACATGCTAGATATCATACAACTATTGATATTTTACTCATTGAACATTTTAATCTAAACATAAAAGTCATATAAGATACTTACTGACATTGATAATGAATCAGCGATTGAAGGCAATGCACTTGGTGGCCGCACCTGGGCCTTGGGACGTTTCTGCTTGGGACATGTTGGAACCACGTTGGAGAGCACCACTCGAATTTCGCTGGCAGTTCAAGTGACTGCGGGCGATGGCACCTGTAGGCGAATGATACCTCCGGTTTTGGTGTCGTTCTCCATTCCAATGACAACTTTCTTTTACTTGGAAGCTTCTAGAATCACGCGAGCAGTGGAACGCAAGGGTGGTAAAAACACCATTGAATCATATCCAGTTTTCTGGGCCAAAATTCACAGCCACTCTGTAGGTGTCAAAGTGCTGTTGCTTTAATCTGGACGTTTATCATCTTCATTTTTGCTTCCCCGATCTTGATTGGTTCAACATTTTGTACAACCACATTCAAAGTTTCAATCACCGTGCCAGTCGAAATCAAGTTGCCACACTGCCAAAAAACTGCTGAGTTTGGGGCTTTGATCGGTCTCCAGGGTCTCCATTGGAACCGATGGATCGCTGCCCAGGCAGTCTGCTGCGGGCTGTAGCTGGCCGAAACAGCACGGCACTCGAGAAACACATCCAGTGGTGGCATCGTTTCGTTCCATGAAAAATGAGATTTTGGCATTGCTGCCATTCTTGGACAAAGCCTTGTTCTTTCGAAGGGCTTTCCGGCATGTACATTGTATAGGGTTATGCATTCAAGAAGCTTCATAAAGTAAGATATGCGACATTATTTCAGGAGCTGCTGATGGAGTGTGTACTTATATAACAGGGGTAAGTAGTTGAAACTAGGCCGATTCCATGGGGAGGTATCCCTGGATGAGTCTTGGATTCACTTCGAGTCGCAAGAAATCATGGATTGCTCGGCCAGTCAGTGCAGTGTTCGCATCATCGCCTGGATCATGTAAAGGGCTTTGCGCCGTAAAGGTCACAACGGTTGCCTGGAGCTGTAAGGTTTGGTAAAGGATGTCAAAAAACTGTAAAACTGATATGATATATATATATATATATAAAGGTATATATAAAGGATGAAATCATCGTTGATTGGCATCACTGGTGAGTGCTGACCGATTCGGATCATGGCAACTCGCTTCAAAGGTGCAAATCAACGCAGATCATCACGGATCATGTGCCCGAATCATGTGCTGGTTCGCTTTGCATTTTTCCAAGCAGCTGCTTCAACAGCCGATGCCCAACCGAGGATGGCGAAGGCGGCTTCATTCCTGAGATCAGACTGGGCCTCTGGATGAACCTAGGGAGAAAGACATCTTTTCCTGCTAGAATGAGCTGACATTGTGACTTTCCACATGCCAAACAGATCCGGGTGAGATGTCCTTGGATTTTGCATTTGTTTGTTCCTACAAACTCAAGATTCCAGGACATTGACTCCAGCATTTCCTACATGACCAAATGTACTTTGTTTGCCAGGAGGAATATCTAGCCACTTGCAACCTACACTGTTGGCTGATACCACAACGATCGGTCTGCTAGACTCGGTAGACAAAAAATCAATTCTCGCCATGGCTCTTTACTAACTTCAACGTCACAACGAATGCTCTTTTGAATTCTACCTGCTGTGTCCTCTCAGATCGTAGATCCATGACTCTATAGGTATCCTCCGTTGTGATGAATGACATATACAAAGAGATATGACCAGCGCAAATCGAACATGAACAGGGCCCATCCAGGTACTGAAACTCATTTGGCTACAGATCTGCTCCGACCACAACCTCGCTGTTGGTCGGTTTTGTTCCCCCCATTTTTGAAAGCATCGCTTGGAAGAAAACTCGTGGATTTGTATATCAAGAAAACTTGTGAATTTACAGAATATGGGTCTTAAAATCGTGTACCTCCAAATCGAGCGGTTTCACCAAATGAATTCTGAGTTTTGGGCAGATTTTTTGACCCATCCTAAAGTTGACATCCTCCCAGTCTTCCACTTGACTTCTGCAACTGAACACTTCTCAGACCTTGATGGAGAGCCAGCACTGTCAGCACCTTTGTCAACCAGGCCCTTGGCAATTTTTTCGTGGTGTCGAGTCTCAACCTTTGATCAGAGATTGTGAAGAAGTGCAAACCATGCGTTGCCTGTCAACATGCCCCATGGTTATCCGATGAATTTCTGAGAGTTTTGTGGCCCCCGCCAGAAGCGCGGTTTTCGCCGCCAGAAGCGCGGTATGGGTTGCAACTGCAGCAAATCAGAGACCCCACAGTCCCCGCGCCATGGGAGCCGTCCAACATTGTTGACTGGACGCAGGCCACGCGAACCCAAAAGGCATGAGCCAACTGAGGTTCGAGTCTCATGCCACGCCTCTGAGGGTTCGAAGTGGCATTTGGAGCTGGTTTCCGTGAGCAAGGAGTTGAAGGCCAAGCTTCAAGATCCTCACTTCGTTGCAACTCGTTGCGACTTGGATGGATCCGGAGATCTCGACCTTCATGAGCTGAAGCAAGGGGCTCGAGTCTATGGCATGGACAGCTCAGGGGACCATGGTCGATCCCTGCAGCAGATTATGGCCGGGCGGTCGCGCATTAGCAAGGAAAGTTTCGCTCACATGGTGGCTTCATCCGGAAGCAAAGTGATCAGAGCCTCGCAATGAATCGGCAGAAGTTTTGGTTTGTGCGAAGAAGAGATGTCAAGACTTCAAAATTATCTTCAGACTCAAGAACGCACATTTTAAGATCCATTTTGGCTTGATTCCTGGCTTGATTCCTCAATATGAAGAAAATTGTAGATGAAACCAAACATTTGTCGTATTGGAGCGTCTGCCTTGCTTTGACGCATGTTGGAATCAGTAGAATGTGTAGAAAGGTGAACTTGCAGCAGTGCGTGGCATTTTTGAGATTCTTTGATAATGTAATTAGTAGGTACTGTTTGGCATGCAAAGCAACGAGCATGATCAATGATCATCTCATTTTATGTCAACCCAGGAACAATTCCGCACTCCTTGCGTGGTATGGCATTGGGCCAGCTGCAACATCTACATACTTTGTTTGTGCAAAGTGGATGGCTGGATGCCCAGTGCAAGTTGTTCAACACGAAGAACGACCGAGCTATCAAGAAGGGCAAGAAGTTCAAACAAAGCTCCAACCTTTATACAATGGACTCTTACATCGTCACTCCAATGACGAGGCCAGGTCTTTGCGTCGCGCGCCAGCATGATGCTCAACACAGCATCGCAGAAGCGCATCAAACGTCATCCTTTTCCGAGTTGGTGAATCCGCATGGGCTCATTGTGCATGTATTCGTGTCCCACTATTGGGGCCACGACTTCACCAGCACTGTCACTGCGCTTCGTTTGTCGGCTGAGCAAAGGATGACCTCGGAGAAGGCAGCGCTTGTTGAGAGCATGGAAGCTATGGTCTTCTGGATTTGTTTGTTTGCGCTGAACCAGCACCAGAAGGCCGAAGAGGTGGGGGAAAACCCACGGCAAGGCCCTTTCAACGCAGCGCTGGCACAAGCTCGGGACGGTGCCGTGATGGTTCTGGATGAAGACATCCGGCCCTTCAGTCGCATCTGGTGTCTCTTCGAAATTTCTCGATTGAAGGAGTTACAGACGCCTTTCGAGCTGATTAGCAGCGAAGGATCTCTTTCCAAACCTGTCATTCTTGGCAGCCGAGCTGCAAAGATGCTGGAAGCTGCCTGCGAGGCTTTGTGGGATGTGTCAATTGTGAAGGCCCAAAGCTCAGTGGAAGCAGACAAATTCGAGATTTGGGCCGAGGCCGCCGACAAAGTGTGGAGGCCGCACATAGATGGAGTTGGTGCCCGCCAGTTCTTCAAGCTGAACGAAAACCCCGACTCCAATTTCTTCTACCAGTTCGACAGGTACATGCAATCGCTGCTGTCCACCACCGTGCTCCCCGTCTTGCTCGCCAATAACGACCCTGCCAGGGCCAGGAAGTGTCTCTTTCTAGGAGCGCAGGTTGGATCTGAGCAGTTGGAAGCCATCCGCCGCAGTCTTGCGTGCGAATCTGGGAGAAGAGCATGGTTGGCAGGAGACAACGATGGCTTCACAGCACTGATGGCTGCAGCTCGAGGTGGCGATGGGGCTGTGGTGAAGCTCCTGTTAGAGCACGGTGCAGATGTGAGGTCACCAATGACCAACGGCTTCACGACACTGATGGCTGCTGCTTATGGTGGCCACGAGGCTGTGGCCAAGATGCTGTTGGAGCAAGGTGCAGATGTGAGGTCAGCAACGACCGATGGCAGAACGGCGCTGATGTTTGCTGCTCAAGGTGGCCACGAGGCTGTGTTCAGGCTCCTGTTGGAGCACGGTGCAGATTCGGGGTCAGCAAGGACCGATCGCTTCACAGCACTGATGGCTGCTGCTGAAGGTGGCCATGAGGCTGTGGCCAAGCTGCTGTTGGAGCACGGTGCAGATGTGAGGTCAGCAATGACCGATGGCTCCACAGCACTCATGTATGCTGCTTTTCAAGGCGGCAATGAGGCTGTGGCCAAGATGCTGTTGGAGCAAGGTGCAGACGTGGAGTCAGCAATGACCAATGGCTTCACGGCATTGATGGCTGCTGCTCAGGGTGGCCATGAGGCTGTGGCCAAGCTGCTGCTGGAGCACAGTGCAGATGCGGGGTCGGCAACGTCCGATGGCTACACAGCACTGATGGCTGCTGCTCTAGGTGGTCATGAGACCATGGCCATGCTGCTGCTGGAGCACGGTGCAGATGTGAGGTCAGCAATGACCGATGGCATCACAGCGCTGATGTTTGCTGCTCAAGGTGGCCACGAGCCTGTGGCGAGGCTGCTGTTGGAGCACGGTGCAGATTCTGGGTCAGCAAGGACCGATGGCTTCACAGCACTGATGGCTGCTGCTGAAAGTGGCCATGAGGCTGTGGCGAAGCTGCTGTTGGAGCAAGGTGCAGATGCGAAGTCAGCAAGGACCGATGGCGTCACGGCACTGATGTATGCTGCTCAAGGTGGCCATGAGGCTGTGGCCAAGCTCCTATTGGAGCAAGGTGCAGATGTGAAGTCAGCAAGGACCGATGGCGCCACAGCACTTATGTTTGCTGCTCGAGGTGGCCATGAGGCTGTGGCCCAGCTCCTGTTGGAGCACGGTGCAGATGTGAGGTCAGCCAGATGTTCGGTCATGTGAGGTCAGCCGCAACCGTCTTGTGGTGACTCTGGTCAGGTTGGGATTCAGAAGCAATGGTTTTGAAGCAAGGCTTGAAAGCACTCCGAAGTTCCCAGGGTGCAGACACCCTAAGGGGCTTGCCTTGCAGTGATAGTTTTTCTTTGTCTTTTGACCATTGCATTACAGACCACAAAAGTTGGAAGCTGCGCGCAGCCCAGCCCGATCCATCGTAGCATGAAATGGTCGATTTTCAGAACCTTCGGCTCCCGTTTCCATCAATACCTTTCTGCTACCGGAGCTTGCATTGTGGTCTCAGTTTGATGCAGCAAGATATCCAGTTGGACTATTCTTTCTTGATAAAGCTGCCTGGTGGATGCATCTGGCTGTGTTAAGAACACCTGTTAGATGCATCAGTTTACGAATCACAAAGACTTACAGAAAGGATCACCAATGGGGTACAGTACATCATCTAGGATTGGGCTTTGCTGATCCCAACAGATTTTGAAGCCAACAAAGCATGGATAGATGACAGGCAGCAGTAGCAAATGACATAGCCGAGAGGTTGCGGCCGCTTTTTCTTAGGGCCTTGTTCTTGTCATGGGGCCCCGTATCAATGACGCCCATCTTGGCCAGCCAAAGGGAACAGGTCAGAGAATGGGGGTCTTCAACTTGCAAGGCGTAGGATGACGAGACGTATATCCATTGTAATATTCCAATTTGTGTCGAAGTCTTGGTCCAGATCCCGAACCTCTTAACAACATGGAATATTAAGGGTGAATGGTTAGGCCTTCCAAGCTGCATCCCAATTGTGCATCAGAACTTTGGACATCACTTCAAGCTGATTTGGTCACGGCGCGACAGTTTGGAATTTGTTTCCAACCATATATTCGATCACGAGGGTTCCATTTTTTTCGACGGTTTTTGCGGCAGCTTGCACTCGACCAGGCTCTTGTGATGTGATCAAAGAGGGCACACAGATGTATTACCGGGAGAGGACCATCAGCTGGTGGTACCGGTGAGGGGCATGACATGACCCAAAGGTTTGAAGGATGCTGACATTTTCATCGGAAACACTTTTTGTGAAAGTAGGAATTGCTCGTCAAACCGGTTGGGTTTCATCTCCGTGGCATGAATGGGGTCACAAGTCCAAACTTGCCTGTGTGTCGAAGTGTCCTGAGCTTTCTTTTGTCGAAAACTTTAGACATTTCGAAAACATTCCAAAACATTCTGCTGCGAATTGGCCTTCCCTGTTGGATGTGGGGATGGGATGGATGGATTGATGGCCTGATTTCTCAATCTGGCAGCTGGTGATCAGAGCACGCTGTCAGGATCCTTGAGGTCTCCAAGTTGCAGGTACAGGCCGGTCAGAGGGTAGCCCCCGGCTGTTGAGATCGGAACCATATGGGGGTTTCTAAAACATACACGGTACCCCCAAATCATTTAACACTATTATTAATTTATTAGGAATGATGGAGCTTTTTTTTCCGGGGGTGCCTTGTTTTGACAAACCACCATGTTATTCTTGAGGAAAACATGTGCGTTGGACTGGGACGAAACCTTTCGTTTTAGTCATGCAGTGTGCCAAATTCATCACAGGAGCCAAGAACTCTTGTTCAATTCAGTTTTCAGATCGACGCACCTGATTAAGTTCCCACGGTGGCTCATGTTGAACTCATTTTTTCACAACTCCAGTCCTCAGCGCGAGCCTTTCTGCTTCCTTCAGCGGCATCCGAAGCACTGCGACTTGCCATCGCTGGTGCCGCTTAGGACTCGGATGCCGAGCGAAACTCCAAAGCTTCGGCCAGGCGAAACCCAGCGCGCCTGGACAGATGCGGTGGTTTCTCACGCCAGTTTGGGCCCGCCCAGTGATGGTAGGCCGGTTTGTTGGGACACGTGCAGGTCTGATGATTGATGCATATCCACTGGCTAAATAGCAGGGATACAAAGTGATGGTTGGTGATTCTTGTAAATTGGATTGGATGACTTAACCACCATGCAAATATGTAATTATTCGCGCTGCTTCGCGGCTGCCCGCGCTAATGCAGAGTGCAGGGGGGAGGTGAGGAAGGTGCGTGGATGGGCAGCGTTTCTGTGTGTGGGAGCTGAGGTAGAAGCGTCGGTGTGAGTACTGTGATCTTGGGCCCCTTTGCGTTTTGCCGATGCTGGGGCAACGTGAAACCATTTTGGGTGACATTCCTTTTTGAATGAAGGCTCCGAAAGCGTACTAGTTCTGAAATGAGTGCGGTTCTTCCGGGCGCATCTTGGCGTATGTTGGCCCATGTTCTGAGCATAATTTGGCGAATTTTGGAGTGATTAGGCCCCATGTTGGGCACATCTTGCCACCCATGTTGGAGCCATCTAGCAATACTTCGCCTGTTTGGAAGCATCCTATCAACGAAATGATGCACCGGGACGTGGGCACTTCATTGCATGACTTGTGGCAACACAGCTCGATCTACACACCAAACATATACAGTTGGGCTACTGCAAATGTGATCCGTTTCCAAATTTGTTTTTTCAGTGGATCGTTGGTTTCATACCTGGCCAATTCTGGGTGCTCTAGTGAATGCAAGAGAAGGACAGCAGAGCTTACAGATGACTCAGATGACTCAGATGACTCAGATGGCTGTGATTTGTTCAAGTTTGGAGCTGGTCATGGTTGAAGTGATTGATTTGGGCAGGTGAAGAAGCAGCAAGGTGGTGTGCCAAGACGAGAAGTTTCAGGACAGCGAACCTCACGGCTGACTTAGTGAACGGGTTTGAGATACCCATTCAGAGATATGCGCATGATTGGTCATGATTGATCATGATTGATCACATGTAATATCATGATATATCACGTATTCGGTTTTTGGATCCTACCATGTGGATTGATGGAAAAAGATGAATCCCGCAATGCTATGTTTGTATGTCTGCGTGTTGAAGCTCTCCGAAGTTCGGCGCTGATGTGAATTCAACGTGGGAGGACGGAGGAATGAAACTCTCCAAAGCCGGTAACTCAGCCGGATCCTGTGGTAGCTACGAAGGCCAAGGTGTTTCATTGCGACGTTTATGATGTCAATGCGGATGCCAAAACATTGCGCAACGGGTTCCCATGCTCTTTCATGTTTGTTGCCAAAGTTGTTTGTCTTCGTGTTGGGGATATTCTTCGGCCTGATACTCATTTTCTGATAGCATGAAATGACCATTGATGCACTGTGACTGCGACTTGTTGGTTTCTTGAAGTCAATCTGTTCGAAAAGGTTGGGCAGTTAACATAGATATCACTGACATTCACAGAGTTCACATCAACCAATGAAGCCCGGCGTCCACCAAGGCCGGCACATCATCACCCGGGAGGACGGACGTAGTCTATGGTCGGCTACACTTGCCGTGCTCAACACATAGCTGCAGAACATGCTTCCGGTGGAACAGAAGAAGTATGATGAAGTTCTATGCGTTGAGATGTTGTTTGTGATGTATTGCCGATGCATTGGCCTGCTTGATTTGGCTTGACTCGTAATGTGTCAGAATGCAAGAGTGGACTGTATGAATGAGTGTGTGTGAATTCCAGAGACGAGGCTAGTGTGAATGCGTCCTTGAAAAAAAACGTACCAAATGAAAGAAGAAAGTAAATAGATGGATACACAGAGGGAGACTCAAATTGGTATGGTTTTGATGCATGTTGCTCTTGGAAAAGCCGTGGCAAATGAACAGTGGACTGACATGTGACATGTGTTTTTTTAGCTTCGCGGAAAACATCAGAAACATTGAGGCTCACAGCTGCAAATTCTAGGCAATTGACCGGTTCTTAGAGAAATCAGTGCGCAGGCATGAAGGCATCCAAGTTGGCAAGGTGCTTCGATGATGCCCTTCAGATGTCTTCAGATCTTTCAGGGGTAGTGAGAAAAGCCTTGGCACACTTCCCGATGCAGGCTGCGGATATGAAGGCCACAGACTTTGTGAAATGTTTGTGGACCACAGCATGGTTGAAGGATAGCTTGCCAGATATCTTGAAGATGGTGCCGCCAATTGTGGAACATTTTCCCAGCAAGGCTGGGGAGATGACTGCGGAGAATTTCAGTGATTGCTTGTGGGCCGTGGCAATGCTGAAGGATGCTGCTCCAGAAGCTCTCCAGATCTTGGCTGCTATCCTGGAGAAACTCCCAGAAAAGGTCGCTGACATGCACAAAATCCAAACTATCAAATGCGCGTGGGCCGCGCAAGAGCTGCAACACCCTGATCTACTCAAGCTTTTCGCTGACGAAGAGATGCTCAGCCCAGGCGAGCCAAGCTTGAGCTTGTACGAGAGAGTTTCCAGGGCCGGCCAGTTAGCCAATCAATTCAGAGCTTTGGCAGAGACAACGGAGGATGGTCCCATTGAACCACCCCTCAAAACCCATTTCCTGCCTCCGGTCATAGCTGAACTGCCTGGAAAAGCAGCAGATCTGAACGCCGCGCAGGTGGCCAATTGCCTTTGGGCAGCGCGCGCATTGAAAGATGAGGCCCCGGAGGTGCAGAAGCTGCTGCCGGCGCTTGCAGCGCAAGTCTCGAACAAAGCGGCTGAGATGACAACTACGGATTTGTGCTACACTTTGATCAGCGTGGTTCAGTTGAAGGGTTTAGCCCCAGAGATGTTGACAGTCCTGCCCGCGCTGCTGGTGCAAACCCAAGGCCGGTCAATAAATGCGGCAACATGCGGCAACCATGGCCAAATTATTTGATGGAGTTGACGTGTTTTCAATAATGGATGTGGTTTTGAGGGAATAAACCAATTCTGGGGTTCAACGGCAGAGCGCGTATCACTCGGACACGTGGGCGTTTCTCAAAATAGGGAACCCTAAAAATGGCGGTCTTTCAACTATAAATGGCTAATGTTGGATGATTTGGGGGTACCCCTATTTTGAGAAGCATCCATGTATGAACAAACGCGCATGAGTTCGAGATTCCGTGTTTGGCTGTTTCTGTTGACTTCTTGAGTTGTTGACGCGCGCAGGCAGAGTCCAAGACATGAAAGCGCCAGAGCTGGTGACGTGTTTAAAGACCGTGTTTCGCTTGAAAGATGAAGCCCCTGAAGCGTTGAAGATTTTCCCAGCGATTGAGCAGCGCTTCCCCACCATTGCAGCTGACATGAGTCCAGCGGAGCTGGCGTTTTCCATCGCCATTGCTGCAGAGTTGCAAGGCCATGTCCCTGAGGTGCTGAAGATTGTACCTTCATTACTTTCGCCAATTCTCAGCCAGTTGCCAGAGATGAATGACACGGGCTTCTCCAACTGTCTCCATGCCATGGTGTCATTGAAGGATGCTGTTCCAGAGGTGCTGAACATGACGCAGGGGTTGATAGAAAAAGTTCAAGGCCGGGGCGCCGTTTCTTTCATTCGGGACAGATGTGGAAAGGTTAGACGTGGATGGTCCAAGCCAAGGTCCTTCAGACTTTGTTATTTTTGAGCCCGCCCACAAATTATCACCCTCAACCTTGCTGTCATTCGATGTGAAATTCGAAAACCAACCATATGGCAGATTCTTGCAGTGGACTCAGTGGATGATCATTATGGCATTGTCCTTCTATATCGTGTGCCCCATGTAAAAAACTTTTTGCTCCAAGGTCAGCCAGCTGCGCTAGGTGAAGTTTCCATCCTGACCGTGCCGAGCTTGGTGTGGTGCTTGTATGCGGCAGCGTGGCTGAAGGATGTTGCCCCCGAGTTCACCAGGAAGACAGTGCCTCTGATTGCTGCAGAAATCCAAGCATTGGCAGTGCAGCTGGAGCACTTGGATCAACAGAGTTTTGATCAGTTGCTGAGGCAGCATGCAGCTGTGGCCAGGTACGGATGGCCATGGATATCCGCTTTTCGAGTTGTGGAATTATTTTTGATGTCCTTGGACCATTTGAATCAGTGCTTGTGGGCAGCAGTAAAATTGAGGAACGCTGTTCCAGAGATCTTGCAGATCGTTCCAATCATTGCGGAGCTAATTGCCAGTGACACTGATCGCATGGGCCAACGTGATCTGTGCATTTGCACATATGCAGCAGGAACATTGAAGGGTGTGTCCCCTGATGTGCTGACCATCTTGCCGCGCATCATAGCAGAAATTGCAGAGACGGAGGACCGCATGCCCGCAAGTGAGGCAGCCTACCATCTACACGCAGCAGCTGATCTGCAGCATGCCGCGCCTGACTTCATCCAAATGGTGCCCCTTTTTGTTGCCAAGATTGAGACAAAGGCGCCTCGAATGAAGGGGAGGCATCTCGCTCGCAGTTTGGCGGCAGCCGTCCGATTGTTGGAAGCTACGCCGGTTGTTCTCAAGATGATCCCTGCCATTGTCAAGCAGATTCCATGCCAGATGGCCAAGATGAGTGCAGAGGATGGGGCTACTATCTTTGGTGCTGTAGCTGAACTGGAGGATGTAGCTCCAGAGGCGCTAAGCATTTTGCCAAACCTGGCGGATGACCTTTTGGGCAAAGAGAAGAACATGGATGGAGCGGACCTGGCTGTCTGCATGCGTGCAGTGGCAAGTCTGAAAGATGCCGCCCCAGACACTTTGAAGCTTTTGCCTGCGATTCTGGAAGCAATCCCCGCCAAAGCCAGTGATATGAAGATGGACAACTTGGCAAGTTGCTTGTGGGGAGTTTGGAGTTTGAAGGATGTCTATCCAGATGTGCAGAAGGTTGTGCCAGCCTTGATGGAACAAATCCCTGCCATTCTTGCGCCAGACTCTCCAATTCATGCTGTGGAAACCATGCTTGCCGGTCTAGCGCACCTACCCCGTGCCCAGCAAATCAGTGAAGTCGAGAAAATCATTGCCAGTTCTGAAGCCCAGAAGTTAGAGTTGGGGGAAGCGCAGGCGATGGAGGAGCAGAAAGCTGCAGAGGTGAGTGAGGAGTTTGAAGGAAGCCAGGCGATCCAAGAGCCAGCAGAGAAAAAGAGACGGCTTGTGAGCGAGGCCGGCGCAGGTTTAGGAGAACTGCAGCCGACCATTCCCACACCTGCGCGCGCTAAGACAAGCGCTGAAGCGTAAGGGGATGCACAGGAATGAATTGATTCATGCACGTGCCTGTGCATGGCCATATCCACTTGTTTGGTCAGTTTGGCCAAAGGGCAACGCAGTCGGCAGAAATCAGATTCGCACTGTGGCAAAATTGTTTCCAGCAGTTCATTATCATCGTAGGGCTTGGTCAAGGTTCGCGCTTTGTCCGAACTTTCTGCTGGCTGCGGCATAGTGTGCCACACTATTTGTGCCCAAATGTCCAGGCTGTGCCCAAATGGTAAAGCAACTCCAGGCCCGAAATTTCTAAGTAAGGCATTCATAGACGAAGGGGTCACTTTGATCCGTGCCGTGCGCCGAAAGCATTTGAAAACTGTGATTGTGAATTTGGTCACTGGCAGAGTGAGGACTGGAAGCGCGGTTTGCTTTTTCAGGTCACAAGCTCGGTCACGTCGACATGTGGCGGTTGTCGTTGCTGCCAGCTCATGTCATGTCGTGCGCGGTCTCATCATTGTCATTGCAGGGACATCATCGCAAGTGCACCCTTAGCTGCGATGCAGGACAGCACCTAGCACGTGGTGCGCTGGAGTTCCACAAGCTGAAGGCAGACCTGAGCTTGACATAGCCTGACGAAGTTTCAGTCGCTAGGATTGCGAGAGACTCAATTTCCAACATTGAAAATACATTGAAACAATCCATACAACTCCCAGCATTCAAACAGATTGGAAGCACCCCCAGATATTCCAAGTGTTTCTGTTTCATTTTTTCGTGCGTGATTCAAGCAGAAAAAAAATCAGGCTCTTGTGCATTTGGATCAGTTCTTTGACAGCTTGGTAGCCATCATAGCACAGGGCGCTGATGTGAAGAATGCGTTCAAAGTTAGTCATGTTGTGGTGAGGCATGCATGGCCAGGGCAAGCTGAGCAAAATCGTTCAGCAGAGCACAGAAAAGATCACCACTTGGGTACATCATCTATAGGATTGTTTTTTTGCTGATCCAATTTTGCAGCCAACAAAACATGGATAGATGACAGGCAGCAGTAGCCAATGACATAGCCGACAGGTGACAGCCCCTTTTTTTTGGGGGGGCCTTGTTCTTGTCATAGGGCCACATGTCAATGAAACCGCCATGAAACCCATCTTGGCCTACCAACGCGAAAGAAGGAAAAGAGAATGTGGTCTTCAATCAGAACTTTTGATATCGCTTTGATTGATCATGGCGCCACACTTTGGAATTTGTTTCCTATATTTATCGATCCTGGCCATTTTATTGCAACCAGGAGGGTTTTAAAACCATTGATCCCGGCAATTTTCCTCAAACCATTCACCATTCCCACGAGGGTTTCAATTCTTCCGACGGTTCTTATGGCAGCTTGCACTCGGCCAGGCTCTTGTGATCAAAGAGGTGCCCGCAGATACAATGGAGAGGACCGTGATGGTAACGGTGAGGGACGTGACATGACCCCAAAGGTTTGAAGGATGCTGACATTTTCATCGGAAAAACTTCTTGTGAATGTAGGAATTGCTAGTCAAGCATGTTGGATTTCATTGCATGAATGGGGTCACAAGTCCAAACTTGCCTGTGTGTGGAAGGGTCTTGAGCTTACTCTTGTTGAAGTTTTTGGACGTTTCGAAAGCTTGGAGAGGAAGGGTTTAAGAAAAGAATCAAATGCCACCAGGCAAGGTAAACTCAAAACAGCCGCAGATTCGGCACGCTTTGGAGCGATCACAGTTTAAGACTCCAACAAACTTGTTTAAAATGAGAGTACATGAGAGTTGAACGCACACTTTGTGAACTTAAGCACCACTAAGAACCCAATAATGTAGATTTCATCGAGATAAGATAGTGAAAAACACATGCTATGACACAATAGGCAGGAGCCACCAACCCAAATCGTAGATTTCATGGAGCAAGTTTTCAAAATCAAGCCGCTCCTATGAATTCAAAAACCATCGAGATGTTGGCGTCAAGATTCGCAGGCCCGACAAAGCCTTGAAAGGGATGGTCAGGTATGAAACATTGTGGGCGACCATTGGAGACTCTACCGGAGTCAACACGTACAGTTGAAAGCCACAGCGACGACATCTCATCCGTCAACTTGTTGGATCTGAAGGCTGACCATGGCCATGGTCCTGGGATCAATCTTGGGATTGGCACGAAAAAAACGTGAAACTATGAGGCTATTATTTACTAGCCAACATGGTTGGAATCCCCGATTTTCCTCGAGGACTATGGACATTGTTGGCAGTTGACCGTGGCATAAATAGCTCCAGCGTATGAAGCAACATGATTCAATAGATAAACTGGCCAATTTTGTGGGTCCCTTTGTACCCCATCCTTTACCCAAACCCGATGAAAATGATGAAACAGTCAATTTCCTTTTCAAATTCAAATCGACAAATGAGACGTTTGTTGTCATTCTAGTATTCATTTTGATTCAAATCAACTAGTTAGGACTACTAACTAGTACTACTTTGTATTCATTCGAATCTGAAAGCCTTGTTTCCGTCGCTTGCTTCAGCCGCTTCCCTATCTCAGTCAGATCCTGCCAGGACGAACTGCTCTTCGACAGGGAAAGCCGTCGAGTTTGTTGGTGGTTCCAGGAAACCATTGCATAGGATGCTGGGGAAAAATGCGCCACCAATGTGGGAAGCCCATATTTTCAAAGGCTTAGTGTTTTCTATACCATGGCGAGTCCCAGATGTTCCTTTAGATTGTTGTGTTGTGTTAGTAAAAAGGTTAGTGAGCCATTACAAGATGCACCAGCTGCTGAGTTTCAACAGCAAGCTGGAACCAGTAGGCACGGTGGTGAGATCTCACAGAACGATGGCTGGAGAGCGCTCTCAATTCCAGTTGTGACTGGTACCCCCTGATTATTACTTGAATCAATCAAGATTCAATCAAGTGTTTACGGATCTAGTGTTGACATAAAAGCTCTTTGTTTGGAAATGGGTCGTGCCCCCAAACTGGCCGTTTTGAGAGGGAAAATGATTTTCTAAACCATTGGGGGTGCACCTCTGGACAAACCCTATCCAGGATGGGAATATATCGTAGGGTTCTAGTCCTTGGCCGGGGCAGGAGCCCAATGGGTGAAGGAAGCCTACTCACCGCGGTCCCAAATCACAGTCACATGGGATGTTCATTCAAAGCCCAACGAGTCGATAACTGCCAGGTGGATCTTACTTTGAGGTTATGGACATCAGGACCCGCTGGGCAGGTCCAAAGTCTGAAGTGAAGACAAGGAGGGTTTGAATCCGCTGACTTCAAGGACTTCTTAAGTATACTTCTTAAGTAGTTCAACGCTTGAAGCGTACTGAAGCCTACTCGAATCCGCGTGACTTCAATGCTTCACCAAAGTCTGCTCCAAGTCATCTAGGAGCTCGGGAGCGAGCTGAAGGCCTGGACCCAAAGTCCGGGATATCCAATGGATCCATATGGATCCGATCTGCAAGTTGGATATCAAGATGAAGGACCTGCCAACTATAGGTATACATTCAACTCAATATACACACATGAGCAGGGAATGCAAGCGCAACAGATACGCCATCGTGCCAGAGTTGTTTTTTGCGAATTCATTTTGGCTTCGTAGATTGAAACTATCAAAGTGCACAAATGCTTGGTTTCGACTAGTTAGTCATTTGTTGCTCAGATATTATCGTTCATGTTTATTTTTGTTTTCCCAATCTTGATTGGTTTCAATCGCCATGGCAGTCGGACTCAAGTTACTGCGTTGCCAAAAACCGCTGGTCTTCAGTGGTGACATCATTTTGGTTCCAAAATGCTTGGAGTCAAAGAAGGCGCACATGCGATGTGATCTATGTAAGGAGCTGCTGATGGACTGTACTTCACAAGGCATTTCTTCAAAGTGGGGTGATTTCATGGGGAGGCAGTATCTCTGGATGGGCCTTGGGTCAGGCTGTTTTGGAATCGCTTAATTCCTTTTTAAGCTCACAATAATCTGGCTGGTTGACCACTAAACGGCTGTTTGTTGGCCTTGTTCCGGATCCCTGATACCCGCGACCCTTTCGAAGGTATTCAGAGAACGGCTTGGAAAAACTCGTGGATCTGTAGCGCGTTCTAGCCATCAGGTTATAGAGGTCTGAAAATCTAGTGGTTTCACCAATGAATTCAGAGTTTTGGGCAGATTTTTTGATCCATCCGAAAGTTGACAAACCAACGAAGTCTTCCACTTGACCTCCGCAACTGAACACTTGTCAGGCCTTGATGAAGAGACAGCACCGTCAGCACGTTTGTCAAGCAGGCCCTTGGCAAATTTTTCGTGGTGTTGAGTCTCAACCTTTGATCAGAGATTGCTAAGAAGTGCAAACGAAGCACTGCCTGTGAACACGGTCCATCGTTTTCCGATGAATTTTGGGCTGAGCCTTCTTTCACCGCCAGGAGCGCGGTCTGGGTTTCAGTTGCAGCCAATCAGAGACCCCGCAGTCTCGGTGCCATGGGAGCTGTCCACCATTGTTGACTGGACGCAGGCCACGCGAACCCCAAAGCTATGGGCAAACGTGTGAAAGTGACCCAGGCCCAGGTGAACGAAGACGTTCGTGTCTCATGCCACGCTTCTGAGGGTTCGAAGTGGCATTTGGAGCTGGTGTCTGTGAGCAAGGAGTTGAAGGTCAAACTTCAAGATCCGCAGTTCGTTGCAACTCGTTGCGACTTGGATGGATCCGGAGATCTCGACCTTCATGAGCTGAAGCAAGCAGCTCGAGTCTATGGCATGTCAGACTTGGACAGCACAGGGGACCATGGCTGCATCAGCAAGGCAAGCTTCGCTGACATGGTGGCTTCATCCGGAAGCAAAGTGATCAGAGCCTTGCAATGAATAGGCAGAGGTTTGGGTTTGTTCGAAGGAGATATGTCAAGACTTCAAAATCAGTTTGAGACTCAAGAATTCACACTTTTAAGAGCCGTTTCGGCTTGATTCCTGGCTTGATCCCTCAATCTGAAGAAATTGTAGATGAAACCAAACATCCGTGGTATTGGAGCCTCTGCCTTGCTTTGACGCATGTTGGAATCAGTAGAATTTGTAGCAAGATGAACTTGCAGTTGTGCGCGGCATTTTTGAGATTCTTTGATAATGTAGTAGGTACTGTTTGGCATGCAAAGCAACAAGCATGATCATCTCAATTTTTGCCTAAGCCAGGAACGATTCCGCACTCCCTTCGTGGTATGGCATTGGGTCAGCTGCAACATCTACATACTTTGTTTGTGCAAAGTGGATGGCTGGATGCGCAGTGCGAGTTGTTCAACAGGGAGAACGCCCAAGCTATTGAGAATGGCGAGAAGTTCAAGCAAAGCTCCAACCTCTACGCCATGGATTCCTATGTTGTCGGTCCAATGACAAGACCAGGTCATTGCGCCGCCTGTCAGCAGGACGCTCAACACAGCATCGCAGAAGCCCATCAAACGTCATCCTTTTCTGAGTTGGTGAATCCATATGGACTTATTGTCCATGTCTTCGTGTCCCACTATTGGGGCCACGACTTCGCCAGCACTGTCACTGCGCTTCGTTTGTGGGCGGAGCAGAGGATGACCTCGGAGAAGGCAGCGCTCGTTGAGAGCATGGAAGCCATGGTGTTTTGGATTTGTTTGTTTGCGCTGAACCAGCACCAGAAGGCTGAAGAGCTGGGGGGAAACCCGCAGCAAGGACCCTTCAATGCAGCACTTGCACAAGCGCGGGATGGTGCCGTGATGGTCTTGGATGAAGACATTCGGCCCTTCTCTCGCGCTTGGTGTCTGTTCGAAATCTCTCGATTGAAGGAATTACAAACACCTTTTGAGTTGATTAGCAGCTATGGCTCCCTTTCCAAACCTGTGATCGTTGGC
>VSDK01008072.1:20180-44825 GCA_009767595.1 Symbiodinium kawagutii | reverse complement strand
AAAAAAATCAAAAAAATCAATGATTTTTGAAATTTTTTAATATTATTAATGTAGGGTTTTAATAATCCGGGGCTCAGATTAACTTATGTTCTCCCTAGGCGCGGTCCAATTAGACATTGGTATAGGCCACTGTCTGGCTCAAGAATCTCAAAGTTGCAAGCTGGGAACTGGGAAATCTAACCTTGAACATGATGACAGGTGCCTTGCGTAGCTGCTGGTTGGTATGTTCTATTGTCAACCATTCAGCCTCTTATTTTGGCAGCTACTAACCATCACAAAACCAGTACATTCATTCCGAATCACTATTAGAACTCATCATTCGTCATTTAACGGCATTAGCCATGACAAATGAGCCATTCATCAGCCTATGAATCCTCAATCATCCTCAATCCATAATGAACCCATTATCAATCCATCAATTCCTACCATCACTATTTACTATCACTATTGACCATCACTAGCAACCCATAATGAACCCATCACTGTGAACCCATCATCATTAGCCCATCACTATGAACCCACCATTGACCCATCATTTACCCATCCTTCTCCCATCATCAACTCATCACAATCGTGTCATTCACGTGGGCGCAACGCATCCATGAGCTCCACGGTATCGCTGAGGTCGCCATTGCCATCACAGCCGAGACTTGTGGACCTTTCACCGTCCTGTGGGGCACCCGATGCGCTTCGCAGGGAAACGATGTGAGGGGCTCACCATTGCCATGTCACGGGTCACATGGTAATGATGAGGTAATAGTGGCGGTTGTTGATGACAATGTTGATTTTTGGTTGATGATTGTTAATGACAATGCTTATTCATGATGGCTGATGGTGGTGAATGATGGGTTGGAGATGAGGAATGATGGGTGGATGATGGCTCGTGCGGACAGGTCACACAAAATGGCCCGGGGCAGAAGCCCATGACCACTCTGTTAAGTGACAGACGAGCCCTAATTGAATCATGGGTGGATGATGGCTATTCGAGGCTTATTGTTTGGTCAATATTTTGATGTTGGCCAATGCTCATTGTCTATTTTGGTTCAGAAGGGTATATGATTCGTATGTCTCGAGATATAACTGATTATAATCATTGACATTGGGTTCTTAAGATGTCGGCTTACTGAGGAAAAGTGTTGGATGAGACAGGTTGGCAATGGTTGACAATGGTCAGTATTGAATTGTGGGTCATGGTTACTGACGATTTGCCAGGTTTTAAGATTTACACAATAACTGATGGTTCAGCAGCGGTTATATTGTAATTAAATGCTTCGAAACCTGGTGTCATCCTCGGCTCATAAAGGGAGAGGTGTTGCCTCAGCAATGGCATCCGCAAATCCACGAGCTAGTACTGTTTTATTGCCGTGGATCACTCATTTACTGTAGTAGGTAAATTGATCATGAATTCGGGAATGCCTGTATTTTGGTAAGCGCCAAAACTTCTTGGGTGTTGCGTGCCACAAGATTGGTTGATGACTGACTCCTATTGGTTGGCACCCGGATATTTGTTGGCACTCGTGGTAGATTTGTAAGGGGTGTTCTGTACTCACTTCTTCTTTTGATTGGTTGGTCGGTTGCTTTGTAGGTTGTTTGGTTGATTGGTTGGTAAATAAGATCAATAAGCCTTAAGAAGCAACAAAAGTAAATATACCAACTACAACCGGTTGAAGTTGGTTGGTTGCTTGCTTAGTTGGTCGGTTGGTTGGTTGCTTGGTTGCTTAGTTGGTCGGTTGTAAGCCCAGAATTGGTTGGTAGCCTCTATGCGGACCGGACCAAGGCCGGCTTTGATGAACGAGTACCGAGTTCCAGAGCTGAACGTGCAGCAACTCGATGCATTCATTCGAACGACAGCCTGACAGCCATCGTTGCTGAGACACGACGTGGAAGTTCGCAGCGCATGCCATGGTTTATGTTTTCGCTTTTTATATAATAGTCAAAGATGGTTAATCAATGTTAATCCTGTTTATTTGTAATATACAATGTATAGCAGCCATTTTCGTGCATGTAAAAGCTGGTTCCTATACAATGTTTGGTTCAGACTGCAAACGTAGGTGAATCAATGTAACAAATTTAATTTGAGTAGCAACAATCAACCATCTAGTTGGTGGTGAATAACCGCTATAGTAGAAATCAACAACAATAGCCAATCCCAAGTTCCATGTGCATTTGATCCACAGGGTGTAGCAGGTTCAGACCAAGCTACTTGTTAACCTTTGTCTTGCCCAATTTCGCTTCAGGATTTGACCAGCTACCGGGCCAAGTCAACACCAGCTTTGGAAATTCCCATGTCCGCTTTGGAAAGAACCACCAGCTTTCCGGTGCCCTCGCCCTTCCGATCCCCAGCGGCAAGGAATGGAGTGCTGAAGAGTCTCAGTTTCATGTTTGAATACATTGGCGAGATGGCTAAGGAGAGCGGAGCAGGGAGCACGGCCCCGACGTGGGCATTTGTTCGCATCCATCGTTGGTATCCACCATCATGGTGCAGTCATTCTGAAGAGTTGATGGAAGGGTGATGGATGGTTGATAGGCCGGGATAGGCAGTGTGTGATAGTGTGTATGTGTACTTTTGTTTTTCTTTTCTGCACATATCAAGGGTTCTTGGTGGCACGTCCGCCATCGCCCATTCGCAAGCCCTTCCTTCAGATACAATCGCCGGCCAGAATCGCAAGTTTAGTCTTGAACTACTAATGACACCGAGCTATCTTGGGGGAACGCGCGTTGGGTCATACACTAGGGTACCTGAAAAAATGAAGGTTCGCAGACTGAAAGGTGAAAAAATCAGGTGCATTGATAGGAGAGCTGATTGCAGAGATATTCTTTGCAATGGCCCTGCAGCATTTGGATCACCGACCTTACGGCCCACCTTCACTAAATTTGTTTTGGCAAATTGAAGCTCAAACTGAAAGCAGTGGGCTACCAAAACATAAAATCTGGATTAAGCAACGCATTTGCAAGATGTGACTGATATATACGTTGTTGAATTGTCGGATTAACCATTACCTGCAATAACAACTTCATGCTATTGATAAAGCAGACTAGCAGCGGAGTCCGCTGTTGCGTGGAGCCATGCTGTGAGCATGGCGTGGGCCAACTGGCGGAATGACCGCTTGCACGGACAGGTCGTTTGGGCTTTTGGCAGGTCGTTTCTTGGTTTATGTTTTGGTTAGGTTCACCGCCTCTGAGGTTTTTCTAGTTAGGTCGACCTCCAATCAATGGAAAAAATTAGGACGGTCAGTTGGGACACAGATCATTCCGGGTCTTCATGAGAGATTTTCATTATGTTTCTCATGTTGTTGAAGCCGAAGTCGTCAACTACTAATTTCAACTTTCAACTCACAATGTCGGCTACCCAGCAATATGTAGTTGCAAGGCCGACCGATGACTCCTATGTGCACCTGACGATTTTCAGATGTGGCAACTCTGGACAAGATCACCAAGTTCTCATTCAAGGTTCACTGCAACCGCGCGTTCGTTGCAGAATCAACTTCAAAGGGCGCAAACAAATGCAAAAGATGTTAGCTGTGGATTCCAAAGTGTTCAAAGAGCACATGGTCACACGCACTACGCTTTGAGGTATAATTGTTTAGTTGCTGAATTGTTTCGTTTGCATGAAAGACGATTGCAAAGCACAAGCTAAGACTGAAATATCATTTCCAACTCACCAGACAATACCAAATAACATCGATGCCAAATGGGGTTTAATTAAACAGTTTTGAGTCTTGAGGTTTACAATTTGATATGTTGAATGATTTGATTTGAACTTTGAACGTAATATTACCGTAGTATACACAAGATGCACAGCCGCTCCCAATCAGGAAAGCATTTTCTTGGACACTGGAGACCGGGGTCAGCATTCTCTTCACGCTTTGGAGAGGAAGTTTGGCGTGGATTGGGAGGACAACGTTCGTATTTTCATCACCGAACCATCCCAGGCTTCATTCCCAAGGAGTCACTCTGATAAATTGGTGCAATGGGAATAGGAACTATCCAATTGAGGATCAAAATTCTTGAGCCCGTAAATCCATGATCCAGGATTGTTTCAAATTTGAGTTACTAAACTAGGACTAGGACTAATACTACTATATACAGTGAAAAAGATGCGTGAACTTAATTTTAGTCAAACAGGTTTGACTAAAAAGACGGACATTGAAATTGAATTGTGAAATCAATCCTTTGTTGCGCACACAAAGTAAGGTTCTACTTCGGCATCAGTGGCTAGCGGTGACAACGCTGCTGGCAGGGCAATTGTGAAGCCCGATGGCGGCTCCTCACCCATGGATGCCATATTCCAAACCCTGTTGATGCAGATAGATCAAGAAATGTGGCAGGATGCTAGGGAAACCACCCTTCAGTTGCAGAATTGTTTGAAAATCACATCAGGAAAAAATCTCGATTGAAAGGGGGATGGGAGTATTCACCACTTTATGTTGTGGACAGTGTTGTCTTTGCGGACATGCTCCGACACCTGCAAGAGAAGTCTGACGTGATGACTCAAGCGATTCACTTGACGCTCGGGTTTTGCGGACGAAAGACATTTTTCCCTAGCCACCCTAGTCCCCAGGCCCTAGACAAAACATTCCATGCTGCTAAAGCGATTCAAAGAGAAACATACAACCCAGATTCAGATGGCAGCTCAACTGACCAATATCAATTTACCATTGTTTGCTTTTCGGCAGTTTAAGATTTCAGATCTGTTTTGTGTCATATTAGTATGCTTATGCATGATGGAAAACGGAATGGGCATTGTGAAACACTGAGGGGGATGAGACTCGTTTTGGACGAGAACCTGAGTACCCATCTTACTGGACAGGTGTCTTGTTGGGTGAATAAGGCTGTTTCTTGGAATTGAAATCAGTTGACGTTGAACGAATCTGAAATGAAGGAAAAATGACATTACGAAAACATGAATCAATATCGATTTCGATATATGAAAGTTTCGAAAGTGTGCGTTTAGTTGGTACCTTTGAGCCTTTGAACATCTTCGAGTTTTGCTTTCATCCCTTTTCTTTCTGCTCTACACTTGAATGCTATTCAATCAAAAATCAACTTTTTACTACCTATTGTTTTCCCTTTCTCATAGACCCAGCCCCTGACGTGAAGGCAATGACGCTTCCTCAGCGGATGAGCTTATACGCCTTCAGGATCAAGTGCGACTATGCAAGTATGTTGAAACTCGTCCAAAACAAAGCTCGTTTTTGGGCGAATTGGTAGTGAACAGTAGTAACAATAGTGGTAGTTATCAGCATTGAGCAGCTAAGTAAATTGAGTAACTCAATCTGAGATGGCGCATGTCTTTAACTTGGGAAAGACAAGACAAAGGGCTCTGGAGAGGGAGAGAGCGGGGCTCTAACCTTAAACAAAAACAAAGCATGTGACTTTTTGAAGTTAGATGCTGTCAACTTGCAACAACTCACTGTTAAGTGTTTGTGAAGTTGTCAAATTCAGATTCGGCTGTAGAGTCTTGATAGAAATCGTGAGTAATGACGCGTAGCAGGGGGGTGTGAAATTAAAGTGTAAACTGCAAAGAATCGACTGGCCGCTAGCTGGGAATCTACAACAGTTTGGGTTTTCCAACAGGTCCATCTCCACATTTGTTCTTTCTTTGTTGAACCCAACATCATCTCATGTCAGTCAAGGTGGTCACGGGAACACCTGTATCGAAGCGATCTGATGTGGGGTCTGCACTTGAGGGCTGACTCAAGCCCGCAATTCAGCAAAGACTACCTCATAGTTGAGTGCGACTATGTGAGATTGGAATCTGTGTATTCATTGGAACCCTCCTCTGTTCTGAAGGAATTGACCTGGGACACAAGAGTCTTGCCAGTTCAAGTTTTGGGGAGGAAGGCTACGTCAACAGCTTTCAAGTATCGAGCACTCCTTCGAAGTGTACACCTGGAAACTGGGAACACCAGCCTAGCAAAATTGCGAACTTGCTCCTTTCTAAACGACATGGGCGTGGAGTCCAAGTTGTCTTTGTTGCCCAACATAGACGGTGAGGGGGACCAAAACGGTCAAGGGAGGAGGGCCTTTCCCAACACTCTCCCCCTTCACGACATTGACCATTCTTTGCATCATACCATGGAGGAATTGAGGGAGTGTTGGACTGGGGATTTATTCGACCTCTTTGATCGGCAGCTCAACACCCTTGCGAAATATTTCAGCAAGGCAGACAACCTTGAGAGATTCCGCAAGCATTTCATTTGGGACAATGAGAAGATAGAGGGGCAAGTCACCAAAAAATCTTTGGCGAGGATGTTCCAAAACGCTTGTCCAACATTCATCAAGCATCGCTGGGAATATAGGTTCGAAGTTTTGAGCTGGATGACTCAACGCTCCCAATTTTTGATTTGGTTGCTTGATCCAACCTCATTGCGCGGAGGCAGACAAGATCCTAGCGAGGGGTTTGATCCTGACTACTCATTTTCAGATGCGGAGATCCGCTGCCTCGAGGTACTCACAACTGACCAAGGTGCGGCAACGTTTTGGGCTATGACACATGCTCAGCGGTTGTTGTGCGAGTGGGGCCACAGTGTATCTAGTTGGCTGCACGGCTGCCACTGTCATACAACAAAGGAAGACTCTCAGCTCATATTGGTACGGTGCTAAACCACAAGTTTACTTGTAAGCCCAAAACTGGTTTTGCATCGAACTTGAATTGGAGAAAAATAGAAACCGTCATCAAACCCATCGGTTTTTGAAGCGCTGGTGTCAAAAGGCTGTAAGACATGTTGACATGTTGTTGTAATTTTCACATCAATGAAACGTGTCAGTGGAAAACCTGAGGATTTCAAACAGCTCAAAAAGGAGACCGGCAACACAGCATGCCGATGGTCTGGAAGGCGTTTGATCGAGTTTTCAATGACAGGGCCCAAGCCGTTCCTCAACAACCTTAGGGATTTGGTCATGGAAAACGATCGTCTTGCTTCAAAAGCTTTGGAGAAACTACGCCGACTGGAGCGCCATTCCGAAGTATCAAAGATCTTAGATGGTTTTGAGACTGCCAAAAACATGCTGGAAGCAAGGTTCACCCAGTACACGACTTTTTTGTGCCAAGCACCGTGGAATTTGGTTGCCTTATTGGGGTATTTGCTGCCTACATCAAACCAAGCCGATGCAGTTTTGAAGAGCAGAAATCTGGCGCGTCACATGCTGTCTCAGTATGATTCC
This sequence comes from Symbiodinium kawagutii, assembly GCA_009767595.1. Taxonomy (NCBI): domain Eukaryota; class Dinophyceae; order Suessiales; family Symbiodiniaceae; genus Symbiodinium; species Symbiodinium kawagutii. The sequence continues at coordinate 37,658 of VSDK01008072.1, read as the reverse complement.
AATCAACTGGGCAACGTGGGTGATGTCGGAAGGTCTTTTTTTCTTGAACATCGAGCTGCTTTGAGCCGGTGGGCTAAGGGCTATGACCATTTCATGCAACAACAACTTTTCAGACAGCTATTGGGGTGGGCATCGGCCCTTTTGGTGATGAAACGTTTGGAGGCAAAACACCACCTTGTTCACGCTCCTTTTCTGCTGAATCCAGCTGTATATTTTTGTTTGCTAGGCTAGTCTGTAGTGTAGTCTTGTCAAGTTTTTTGAGCCTCAGTACTCTCCCGCGTTTAAACTCCTTAAACAGTTTGTTTGCCACTTGAAACCTGAAATGACAGTGTACAATGTATAATGAGCCTGGTCATGGTTTAGTTTAACATAATTACAGGCTGCTATTCATATGAAAAGAGATATCATTGATTCTTGTGGTCAAAAATTTAAAACAGAAAGACTCTTTGGCTTGCGCTACTCATATTCACACTTGCTAAGGTCAGGGTGGCTGTATCCAGATCATTGAGTGTTGCGCACATGAGTGCCAATCTGAGACGCGCGTTGCATGATGATTTGGCACAATCTTCGCTCAGAGCCAACATTGGGCGATATTTGGAATCCTTCTCGGAACTTGTTAGTGAAAGATGGGAAACATTCAGAGAACTTCAAACGTTCACAACTGGACACAACCTGGATATCATGTTTGCTGATCGATCTCAGGATGCATTGTTGATTCAGGCAGCCATGCCAGAACCCGACAAAACATCTACAAAAGAGGGAAGGGATCAACTTGCACATTTTATGACCGTGACCCGAAAGGGTGGGTACTACGTGTACCCGCAAAGCCAGAGCATTGATGGCACCGTTTGGGCTTGTTTCCAACTTCTCGGTTTTAACCCTGGAAACCGGAAGTACATGGAAAGGTTGACTCAGTGGTCAGTGGACAGCTGGCGAAATTCTCTTTCGTGTGCTATCTTGGGAACGTTCCTTGTTCCACCAAATGATGACAGCAGCAGGGGTATGATATTACCAGGAGATATCAACTTTTCTTTCAAGTCTGCGAACACAGTTGTCCAACCCCTTCTTCTTCGCAATTTGTTTGTGAACGATGTGATTGACAGCTTGCGTGAGTTTACCGCGCTTAGTCATAAGACTGAGTTTGACAAACAGTCTGTTCAAGACTTACTCTTGGATCCAATCTCCGATGAGACGGTTGATGAAGCTCTTGCGAGTTTTGTCTCAAGTTCAGCTTCAGCTGTTAGTTTGGTGTTGTGCTATCTTTTGTCCGTTTGGGTTATACGATGTTGGGTAGGGTTGCTTCTAGTAGTCACCAAGTTCAAGTAAAGTTCGCAAACATAACATGAGAACTTGCTTCCATCCCCTTTGCTTCGAAGCCAAAGTTTTCAAGCGCTGAGGACTCAAGTCTGTGAACTGGGAGAAGCTGGCGCCAAGAACGGACGCCCTCTCAGTTTGAATCCCCGTCAAGTTGCTGCTGCAGAGTGGATGGAAAGACATGAGCTTGCATTTTTAAACTCGAAGGGGCGGCTGGTTCTTACTTCTTCCGCGCTCAACTTTGTTACAACATTGTCTCAGCCTCAAAAAGTGCAAGATCCGGTTGACCCATTGCAAACAAGTTTGTGGTCTCTTAGACGGTCACTCATTGCAGCGGGATGGATTAAGAGTGATTCTGCAAGGGATGCCTCTGTTGAAACGAAGCGGTTCAACGCCAAAAGTGAGCACCATGCCTACTTCGCAATCTTGCTCCAGAGAACCATGGTATATGATGTGATGGGCGCTACACACCAAGTTTTAGTTATCTAGTGAAAGATAGTTAGTTTTCAGTTTCCAATTTCCAATGATTAAACGGTGTTCGCCTAAGGTGTGGGATATGAGGGAACATGGACTGTTACCCCTTCATGTGTTTTTGGATGGTTCTTGTTTGTTTGCTCATTTGTTTGCTTGTTTCGTTGGTTGTGTTTTTTTCCTGGAAGGTTTCTGATGGAATTTTGGTTGTCTTTGGGCGAGCCTACCGCTGCAAACAAACTCAGGATCGTCCCAAGCAGCAAAGTATGAGGCCGCTGGCATTCTTTCGCATTCTTCTCAGAATGGTGGCTACTACAGGGCCATCTTACGTGCAATGGAATGTCTCCCTGATACTGTTGAGACTGTGCCAAAGGGGATGAACAGCAAAGGTTTTGACGCCTTGTGTTGTTTTTTCTCAGGACCTGCAAGTGTAGCCAACAAAGCTGTTCAGGGGGATGGGGACGACGGAAACGTATTTACATAGTTTATAGTTTATACATATTACAAGTACAGGTACCATTCAACACTTTTAACATAGGCCTGGTGTTGGATCAAAGAGTGCCTGTTCAGAAAAGATCAAGATCAACTGGTGGCCATGCACACAGGAACAACAGATTTTCCCTTTGCAGGAACCCTGAGTCAAGATCCTAGAGGAGAAGATGAACATCCAGAATTTTATGGAACTCTCAGGAAACGTCGGACACCTCAGCCAGCAGCAAAGAAACACCCGAAGAAGAAAGCTAGGCGGGCTCCCGTTCAATCAGCTGACTTTGGTGAAACAAATGTAGCAGAAGTAATTGATCTCGAGAGCGGTGGTGAAAACGATGATGTGGTTGATGGAGAAAACGCCACTGGAGCTGAATCGGTTCATGGTGTCATCAATGAGACTCTTGGGTGGGGAATTCAGATTCAGATCTATTGCTTTACTTTTTTTGGGTCGACTTAGGTTTTGCAACTGTGGGTGATCCATTTCAGTTCTTCCAGCCTTGAGGAAGATCTTCCCAAAGTGTTTTTTTGCTGTAAAACTAATGTGTGGAGTCCTGGTGACCTTGTGTGATTCGGTACTTTTTCCATTTTCGTTCATTTTCCAACCTGCAATTTTGTGGAGTAAAATGGGAAGCATTGATTAGCCCGCAGCCCACCGGACATGAGGACAGCGGAAGAAGATCCACCACAATCAGAAGATCAGGTGATTACCAACACGATTCTTACTGGGGGATGGATCGCAAGTGATTGCGAATCAGAAGGTGAATGTGACACCAACAGAAACACCACACAATCTCCACCAGATGCTTTTGAACCACTCGTTGGCGAGAACGTGCCAGCAAGTGAGCCCAGCGATGTTCGCTCAGATGGTGATGCCGGGGAGCCGGTGGCAGCCGGAGTGGAGGGGGATGCTAACCCTGCCGTACCTTCACCTGTGATGCCGACAATTGAACCACATGTGAAAACAGAAGGCCATCGCAAATTATGTTCAATTCTTTTACCTGAGCTCTTTTCTGTGATGATGGATCCTCGATACAGAGACCGTGGTCCCAGAGAACAGGTACGGGAAGCCTGCTTCCGCCCCATGCCATTGTTCAGGGAATTGGATGTGTTTTTCTCTTATCCCCAAATCTTACATATGCTCCTCCATCCATTTTGTTTTGAAGTCAACCCTGTTTCCGAAGTTTCATCCTCGGCGCTTAGGAGTTGATCAATCCGGTCGGAAGTTCTGGGGAGCCTATCAAACGTACAGCCGGAAAAGAACAGCAGAAGATCAAGCAACTTGACTCATGGCTATTTTACATCATGGGTTTCAAGAATGCACTGGAGATTCAGAAAATTGTGTTTTTTCTCGTTCACTAAAGTGAATCATACATCCAAATTCATATGGTCAGTAGTCACGCGCTCTTTTATGTATATATATATATATTTAAATATATGTATATATATATATATATTGATTATACATATTCAATTTCCCCTAGTTTCCCCTTTGTTCGGTGAACTCCTGCTGTTGAATTCCTAGTCACTCAACACCATGATTGCCCTGAGGTGTTGGAATTCTATTTCGACAAACTGAAATCGTTCATGTAGCAGGGCATTTCCAAACTCCGATGCAACTTGGGTCACAATCATCCCATCCAAGGGATGATCAGGGATTTTAGTTGGCATGCCATGACAAATGTCATGTCGTGCTTCAATTCAGTTCTCTACCTGGCAAGATCCAGAATCGATGAACCGATAAACGCACAGTTTCACAGGAAAGAAGCCCAGGGAAATCCAAGGGGTGTGAGGTTGAGTTCAACATCATGAGACATACAAATGATCAAGGCATTTTTTGACGAGCAAGAATGCAAGAACCAAGAAACACAACGTTCTTGTCTCTTGTGCAGGTGGCTTCTGTTCTGCAACGTGGTTGGAACTTTCTGAGTGAATGCTGTGTGCTTTTTGGCCCTTTTGCGGATGTGAGGGACAGTTGCTACTAAGTTGGGTTCTCATAGGACTCAGGACTCAGAACTGCAAACTGTCAATGGTCAACCTAAGCAACAAAATACCAATGCATATGTAAGTGCACCTTTGCGCCGGCCCGCCCCGGGGTTTGTCGCTATGGACCTTGACTTGAGCGATGATGAAAGCATCAATGTGGCGACATCGCTGGTGGGAGTTCCAAAATCTCGCAAGGACATCAGTGACACCAAATGGTGACGTTAAAATATACTGATTATAGAATACAATAGAATCATCAATTTTCAAAGTCAACATATTCTTTCATACATTGCGCCAGCTCACCCTTGACCCGCTCCATCCAATTTTATCGTGTCATACCGCTGATCGACAGGACAAGAAGAAGATTGCTCCAGCAGCGGCAAGTGTGAAGCCGCCCCAGGAGAGATTTGGTCACAAGCATTCGTCAGCCTGGTGTCAATGCGAAGTTTTTCAGTATGGGTGATGTCAATGACAAGTGTCAATGGTCAAAAGTCAGAAGCAAGAAATGATCCACCATTCACTCACATGCTGTGCAATGTTTTCAACTGCACCTGGGCCCCCCTTCTAATTTGGACATCATGCAATAGAATGGAGGGCAAAATTCAACAATGTGTTCATTGCGATGTGTGACTTTTTTCCTTTCTACCGGCTGAAATGAAACACAATTTTGTTTGCCTCGAGTCCTGTGTTGATAGCATGGGTAGCTAGCTGGTCATGGTTCATATCCGTTCATGCTTTATACTTTTTTGACTTTTTGATGTTGTAGTTGGCAACGAGGTCTGGTCTGTACCGCACACAATCTTGCGTAGGACCCTTCCAAGCCTTCGAAGACAGGAGGAAAGACTGATACACCAAAGGCAGCAGAGACATGTTTTAAGTTTTAAGCTACATGTGGCTTTAGAGGGCTAGATCTGGGCGGTATGTCAGTCCTTATCAATAATTTGAAACATTTTGAAATTCATTTTTTTGGAAACTTAGCCCACCCCACCCTACCCTACTCCAGGAAGATCTTTGGAGTTTGTTGCCCGGAACTGGCTTCAAACGACCCTTTCCTCACGCCGTGACAGGTCAGGAAAAGACCAAGCTCTCATGATGCAAAGACCAGCGACGCTGAAACACAGGACAGGGTGGGTAGTTGGCACATGTTGTGGAATATGTTCAATTCAGCCTCTTGTAGATTGGCTATCATGCGGTGGAATGGAGGGCAAAATCAACAATGTGAATTGTGAATCATTGTGGCGTGTGACATATTTTTTCTTTTTAACAACCGAACCAAACACATTTTTTTGCCTTAGCATGGGTAGTTAGCTGATGTTAGTTGATCATGATTCATATCGGTTGTATAACTTTTTGACTTTTGGATGTTGTAGTTGGCAAAATTGTCTGGCAGGACCTTTCCCAGCCTTCGAAGACACGAAAAAAGACTGATGCACCAAAGGCAGCAGCGACACGATTGAGTTTGAGCTAATATGAATGTGACTAATGTGGGATGGTAATGTGGGATGACCAAATCAAATGAAGCCCCCCCAGGACTAGATTTCCTTATCCCATGTGGGGGTTCCTGTTTTGTGCTCTACCTACAGTTTGCCTTCCTTGATGGTTTCTGGCTCCCAGTACCCGCATGAACAACCATGCACTGCCATTATCATAGCCCTGGCTTCCTTCCATGCCCAACTCCAGGATGAACTTTGGAATTTATTGGTTGCAACCGGCTACAAAGGACCCTTTCCTCACACCCTCACAGGTCCTGAAAAGACCAAGCTCTCATGATGCAAAGACCAGTGCCGCTACAAGACAGGACTGTTAAGCGGGGGTAGTTGGTGGGAAAAAGCATCTTTGCAATGGATGGTGCACACGGTCTATCGCAGGTAGTGACTGATCTTTTTTTGATGCAGCGGTCAATCTAGAATCCAAACGCAAGAAAAAATCACCAGCATTGGGCACATGTCCCGGACAAGCTAAGATACAGCTACTGAATTCACCATGTGTTTGTTGTTGTTTATTTCATAGTTACAATCCACCACCCTTTGCTATTGTTCTACAAATACTTTTGCAGGAAGCTGTCAATAAGACCCGCTCAAAGGAAGCAAAAGCCACTCAGGCAGCTGGAGTGTGGAAGGGGGTATGCGTGATTGCCACTCCCAAACCAATCTGAGCAGTATCTGATATGTATGAATGAAATTGTTCAGTTCCGATTCCGAACTAAATCTTTTTCCCACAAAACTAAACAGCGCAGTTGTTAGTCTTTTCGATTTCATCTGATTCTAGTGCTTTTGTCTCTACTCATTTTTGAACTTTGGACGCGCCGCTGCAGGTTAAAGAACGGAAAACCCAGAACAAAGGAAAGGACTTAGATTCCGGGGCCGATTCAGCAGAGAATTGGAACTGGAAGCGATTGGATGTCTACACATGGGGCAAACGAATCTGTGATATCATCCATTCGAAGGGTTACACATCTTCTCCATTTACGGTAGTCAACGTCTACACAGAATTCAGCGGCTCTTCCTGTGCTGAAGCCGCACTCCAATCAGTTGTCAACAACATGCTTGGTGAAAAACGAGTACAGCTTCACTTCAAATCTATGGCGGACATAAAGACTACATGCCGCAAAGTTTGCATGGCAACACGTAAGATCCTCAGATAGAGAAAGCTCTTGTTGAGGTGCAAGTACTTTGCATTTTCATGGCCTATTCCATGTCTAGCATGTTCATACCCCACAGCGTGCTAAGATCCTGATGCGTGCTGCTTTGGCGATATTTTGGACCTTCTCCCTCCTGACGTGAAACATTCTTCAGAGCAAAGGGAATTCGAAGAGGTGTTGTCAGAGATGGGGTATGGGAGTATGAGTTATCTACTGTAAGTGTTTCTTGTTCAATTCAAAATTTTACAGTTCAAAGTTTAATCCATTTATCCAGAGTTTATCTTCAAGCAAAGCCCCAATCACCACACAAATGTTGCAAAACCACACCCCCTGAGGTTTCATTGTCTTACGATCTCTTCAAGACTCGGAACGTTGGGGTGGACTTAGGAAAATTGTTCGCAAAGGACTTCGTGCTGAAGAAGGTTGTTGGGGGAGCGCGGAAGGGATGGAAGCTAGAGCGAGTCAAAGGATCAACAGATGATATTGAGTCCGCTTTGGCCGCTGCCAAAGACATGATCAGCAAAATCATTAGCGGTGATGAAGCTGCTGATTGCACTTTTATCTTTTCCCGGAGGACCGTGACTGTGCACAATGAATATGTTTTTCTTGACTTCAAAGAGGAAACAACATAGATTATTCTATTGTTGAGGGCAGCCTCAAGAGATCTTTGAAGATTCGAATGGAACCGGAAGTTCTCCTGTAAAACCAAATCAAAAGTTCGTCGATGGAAACAAAATTTCTCAATAAAGCCAAAAGTTCGAGAACAAAAATCCAAAACTTCGTCAATGAAACCAAAAGTTCGTCAATAAAGCCAAAAGTTCGTCAATAAAACCAACAGTTCGTCAATGAAAACAAAATCCGTCAATAATACCAAAAGTTCGTCAAACGAACCAACAGTTCGTCAATAAAACGAAAAGTTCGTCAATAAAACAAAAAGTTCGCCAACAGAACCGCAAGTTCGTCAACGGAACCAGCAGTTCGTCAACAGAACCAAAAGTTCGTCAACGAAATCAAAAGTTCGTCAACAGAACCAAAAGTTCGTCAACGGAACCAAAAGTTCGTCAATAAAACCAAAAGTTCGTCAATCAAACCAAAAGTTCGTCAATGGAACCAAAAGTTCGTCAATAAAACCAAAAGTTCGTCAATAAAACCAAAAGTTCGTCAATAAAACCAAAAGTTCGTCAACGGAACCAAAAGTTCGTCAATAAAACCAAAAGTTCGTCAATGAAACCCGAAGTTCGTCAATAAAACCAAAAGTTCGTCAATGGAACCAAAAGTTCGTCAATGAAACCAAAAGTTCGTCAATAAAACCAAAAGTTCGTCAATAAACCAAAAGTTCGTCAATAAAACCCAAAGTTCGTCAATAAAACCCAAAGTTCGTCAATAAAACCAAAAGTTCGTCAATAAAACCAAAAGTTCGTCAATATTTTTTTGAGTTCGTCAATGTTCGTCAATGGCCAAAAAGTTCGTCAATAATTGACGAACTTTTCCTGCATTTTAGCCTCAAGTTCGTCAATTATTGACGAACTTTTTCGCAAGTTCGTCAATTATTGACGAACTTTTTGGCCATTGACGAACTCAAAGAAATATTGACGAACTTTTGGTTTTATTGACGAACTTTTGGTTTTATTGACGAACTTTTGGTTCCATTGACGAACTTTTGGTTCCGTTGACGAACTTTTGGTTTTATTGACGAACTTTTGGTTCCGTTGACGAACTTTTGGTTCCGTTGACGAACTTTTGATTCCGTTGACGAACTTTTGGTTTCATTGACGAACTTTTGGTTCCATTGACGAACTTTTGGTTTTATTGACGAACTTTTGGTTCCGTTCACGAACTTTTGGTTTTATTGACGAACTTTTGGTTCCGTTCACGAACTTTTGGTTTTATTGACGAACTTTTGGTTCCGTTGACGAACTTTTGATTTCGTTGACAAACTTTGTTTCCATTGACGAACTTTTGGTTTTATTGACGAACTTTCGGTTCTGTTGACGAACTTTTGGTTTATTGACGAAATTTTGGTTCTGTTGACGAACTTGCGGTTCCATTGACGATTTTGCGGTTCTGTTGACGAACTTCCGGTTCTGTTGACGAACTTTCGGTTCCATTGACGAACTTTCGATTCTGTTGACGAACTTTCGGTTCCATTGACGAACTTGCGGTTCTGTTGAATTCGCAATTGCCTCCTTTGTGGTGGCAACTATGCGAAAGTGCGGCCTAGCCCACTTACACCTTCTTTCATCTGCCTTGTCTTACATTCTAGGACTGGGTCTCATGCTTTGTTTGCGCTTGCCGATGTCGCTAAATATTTGAGTGGGTCCGCGCGCGCGCGGTTTCTAGGGTCATTTTGGGGCGTGCCGCGCGCGCGCGCGGACCCGGATTGATTCTGAAGTGGCAAGAGGCGGCCGATTGAAAATCTAGCATGCGGTTCTGTTGACGAACTTTCGGTTCCATTGAAGAACTTTTGGTCTTTATTGACGAAGGTTTTGTTCATTGACGAAGTTTTGGTTAGTTGACATTTGGATGGTTACATATGGGGATTTTTTCCTAGTGATTTTGTAAAGGTTCGTAATGGCTGCCTTGACCTCGCCCCCAAATGTTCACATGAATATTATTGTTGGGTTTTACGGATGAGCACTAGGCCCAGGGTTCAATGGAATAAAGCAATAGCTTGCCGAACAACATTCGTTTGGCACTATGAACGTCAATCAAACCTCTATCCTGTGTCAACAGCCAGGAAAACAATGGAAGAAATGCGTCCCCTGATCTTGCGGGAGGGTGCGGTGCTCCATCGAGTCAACTATTGCTACCGGCACAAGCAGCATTGCATGCGTGGGCCCGCCGTTCCAAGTGACAAGTCAGGTGAGCTGAACATTGCAATAATGGGATCACCTTGTGTGGAAGCTTGTTTCATTTTGGGTGTTGAAACTACAGCGCAGGACTATTTTTTTAAAACAATGTATATTCATTAATCGTGAATCAGCTCAGAATGAAAATTGACAGGCCCAAGTAGCAAGCTTATCTTATAAAACTGACAGCGCGCAGGATCCATGTGGCTAGAACAGAGATAAACACACCATGTAAATCACAGGTTTCCTGCCGACTTGACTTAGGACTATTCGTCATGGGGTCAGCAGCTCGGGGAATGCGGAAAGTCAACAAAGGCGTTTCTGACCATGATGCTTGATCGTCAAAGCCAGCAACTTTTTGTTAATGGTGTTAATGAACAAATGGAAACTACTTTGATTGCGGGCTCTAGGCTCAATTTCTTCAGTGGACTCCTCAAAAAATCATGTTCGTCCAGGATTCAGTGGATCAACGAGTGCGAGTTTGATCTGGTGGGCCATGAGAACGTGAAAGAGTTTCCAGATCAGCATTTGACATCCAGTTTAGGTTGGGTGTTTTGGTGTGTGTCAGAATGTTTGTGTGTGTGTGGGCAGGTTGTGTTCTTACATTTCCTTCTGTTTCTACCTCAGAACTACAAAACATGAGCCATGCTGTCAAGAAGTAAGTAAACTGAAAGCTAGAAACTAAGCTGATATTCTCAATATCAAATGCTATCAAGAACTGGCAGAAAGCTTTTGATATTAAGAATAGGCTGCGGCTTCAGCTGCCCCTGCAAGGTGAGAAGTACAAGTTATTGTTCAAGGCGATGATGGATCCATTCCAGAGTGGGTTTCCAGTTTACCGTTGGAGAAAATACATGCTATATTCCAGGAAAGCGAAAAACATTGAGATCCTTAGCCACTTCAAAAGTAAAGGTTTATTTTGTGGACAGATTTTGTTTGAGAACAGTGTTTTTTTCCTTTGTTTGATGTGCGTTCAAGCGATCAAAATCAAAAGTCATTATTTCAATTTTAAACTGAAGGGTTTTGTATCAGAGCCTTATAACCTTAACCAAATGTCAACTGGTAACATACTTAGGATGGCAGCTTGCCCTGAAGACATCATGAAGATGCTCAATGATGTATCTCCTGCGTCTTTGGGCATTGACTCTTTCGTTGACTTGCTTCCAGACCTGCCTGCTGACCCGAGTCCTACTGGTGGCTATGAAAAGCGAGACTATGTCGCACGATGTTGTTGAAATGGAAAAACGGGATTGTTATCAACTATTCCTACTTCCTACTGTCATCATATATCATCATTAGTGGTAATTTGATACATTGTGGTTTTAGTTCTTACAATTAAGTAACAGCAATACTATTGTTATTGTTATTACAATGTAGTTTCAACTTTTATTTCATTGCACACTTTTCACATTATAGATGATGATAGTTGGGCTATCCACAATATCATTGTTCCACTATAGAATCCCAAGGGAAATTTTCATCTCCGGGGGTCAGTCTATGGCCAAGGACGAAAGGACTATGACGTACTCTATCCCAATTCTATTGCGTGGGATTTGAACCAAGACCCGAATCAACGAGCGAAGAAGTCCGGTGAGATATTGTCCACTTTGACAACGGGTTGCAGTCACCTGTGGCTTAGAGACAAGCATCGATACTTGAGAGGGCTTGAACTGATGGCGTTGCATTCAATTCCCATTACAAGTCAACTTGCCAAGGCCATGCGTTGTTCCAAAGTTGTTACCAGTGCGGTGTCAAACACTGCGCACTGCTTTCTCTCTGGTAACTCGATGCATGCGGCAAGTGTTGGTACAGTTGTGGCTGTAGGATTGCTTTGTACAAAGGTATCAGAATCTGGGTAGCGATCGTATTGTGTGGTGACCTGTAATTCGCAACTTCGTAACTGTCAGTCTTCGAAAGGAAATGAGATGACACACAGCTTCTTTTTTGCGAAATGCTTTCAGAAAGACATGTGCTCTCAGTCTCTCAGTCGTTCAAAACACATTGCGCTTGGATACATAGCCATAGCTGTTCCACATTCCACATGCTTTAAAACCAAAAGCAGCATTTGGCTGAGTAGACGATTTGCGTTATCCTTGAGACTTCTGGTTTTGGTGGTAAAGAGTCTAGAGGGATACCCAATGGGTGACGAAAGCCCAGAGCGTGATCCTGCGGGTGGTGCAGACGAGCTGCAAGTGGAGTGCCTAGCATTGAGCTTGGACCAAAACATTTTCCAATGGATATCGCTACCATTCTGTTTGGTTTTTCTCCTGAATGTATAATGTGTGTTATTCGGGTTCATGCTCTGCAATAAGGTGCATGGACTGCGAGGACTACTTCCCTGTGTCGCTATCCATCAAGTATGGAAAGAAGTACAAGTGTAGACCTTGCCATGCCAGCTACCGTTTCTGCAGAGACCAAATACCAGATTGGGACAAACTGAGCTATCAGGAAAAGAAGCGAACGGTTGTTGCCAACCGGTCAGAGACGAAGCGTGGAAAAGCCAGAAAACTCCAAGCGACTCACAAGGTGTTTGGCTTTTTGACTTTTCAACTTTTGTTTTGGCTGGAGGTTAGCAATCTAAATTGTGATCAACTACCCTCTTTTGTTCAATTGCAATGTTCGAAGAAATGTGTTTTATCAATTTGGATTTAAAACAATTTTACACATATATATATATATACATATCATATGTATATATATATATATTTGCATACTTGAGACTTGAGATTATATCATATCATGTCATATTGCGTCAAGGTTTTGATTCACAGAGCTTCAGCTCGCAAAAACCCTGCCAGGTGGAACATGACAAGTACACTGATGACAACATGGTGATTCCATATCTGACTGAAGCAAGGCGGACAGGTTCAAACATGTAATTAGTAGTCAGTTTGCAATTGATGATGGGTAATTAGTAAATATTAGTAATGAATATTTGGAGACCCTGTGTTGAATTGTATTGACAACAGCTTCTGTTGGATTGGATTCTATTGGTCACTTCAACCAATGCATTAGAATTAGAATGATGTAAACTATTATCCCCTGGAGGTTCATCAAGAAGTACAAGTCTTACTACGGAGTTGACAGGGACACTGCGAAGGACAAGTGGGATGAGCATGTAGCGGATCGAAAGGTCGACAGGTACTATGACAACGGCATTTTGTTTCTGGCTTGTCCATCTACAGGAACAGCACATGCTGTTACAGGTAGCCGGATCGCAAATGCCCGGGGTCTTTCTGAGACGACGAAGGTGAATGCTGGAGATGTTGATGCTATCAGAGATCAACGGAATCGTGGCTCAGCTCTTGCATATAGTCACTGTCACTGTAGTCTTTTCTAGCCACGTCCTAACATCCTATCATCCCATTTCCATCCTATTTCATTCTCACTGCGTACAAAGACAGATAGATAGACAAAACAGATATTGATATTGATATTGGAAATGGGAATTGTGTTTTCCTTTTGCAGAAAAACATAACAACTATCATCCATCCTAACTTGATTGGAGAATCGGCCCCAGGTCTCATGAACTCAAAGCTGGACACAGAAGCTGACATGGGTGCTGGAGCGCAAGGAGCTTGTTGGGTATGTTTGTTTTGGTTTCTTCGAGGTCAAAAAAAAATAACATTGAACAGTAATCAGAATCAGAATGATCACCAGCTACCAAACGCCAATGGCAACAACAAACATTTCAGTCCGGAGTCTGGAGTCTACCATTGGGATTCTTGGCCTTCAGAATTGAAATGGATTGGATTGCTTGCCTTCAGGATCAAAGCCATTTGGTATTGATGGACAACAACGACTTCCTGCGCCGAAGAAACCTGCCCAGCCTAAGTCGAAAGGCGGGAAGCCGAGCGGCGATGGTGGCGGCCGTGGCCGTAGCAATCAGTCTGATGCAAAACAGGAAGATGGAAGGTCTGATGCTGAGACTGACGCTCCCAACAAAGCTCGAAAGCGGAGACAGAAAGCTGACCCGCAAGTGAATGCCCGGCTGCAAGCCCTCGATGTTGAAAAGAATGTCATTTTGACCACAGACAAATGGGTTGAGAGAGTGAAGGCTTTGAACATTGAAGTCACTGAGTCGATACAGGCAGCAAGATCATTTCCGCAGACAAACGGGTTGCCCGGCTTTTTGCTATTTGGGTATGTTTGGGTATATTTGGTTGTTGTCTTTTTACTTGGGTTGAGTACGTAGGGGCAATGGAAAATAATGCTATGCTTCGAAAAATCGTTGACAAATTCAATTGCTGTATATACTTTACACTTATATACTTCATCTTACTTACAATCACGCAATTCGATTTTGAAGGAAAAAAAGTGTGAGTGACCAAGGCTGCAAGAGATGGTGAAGAACCTCTTTTTGCAGTTTGCTTCCACTGCGCCTGCGGTTGATCTTTCCCCTCAAGCGAAGAAGAAGACGTGTTTGGGCGGTTCATCTTTGCCAGAGCCATCCCCGAACAGCAAATCCAAGCGTCATGGAGCTTTGGAAGAACCATCAAAAAAGGGACTGACTGCTTATGACAAGGTGATGCAGTCCCACGAAGCGGCTGTCAAGAAGGGCATCTCTGAACTTGACAAGGCCACCCAAGACTTCCGTGAAGCCGAGGAAAGGAAGAATGAGTTCCAAAAGCAATCCAAAGAAAGGTTGGATCGGAAGAAGAAGCGTGCTGATGAAGCAGCAGCTGAGTGCAGAAGGACTGTGCTGTCTCGTTGCGTCAGCCTTTGTTCAGGGTTGCGTCGTGGAGGAATTTGGAATCCGATGAATTCAAACCTTGAATGCAAACTTCCATGTCAATGACTGGGCGCAGAAAATCCAAACCAGTTTCTGAGTATAACGGTGATTCATCAATCGCCATTTGATGTTGGAATGCCAGTACTATACACTAATTAAGCAGTACAATTTCAGTAGTTGGTGGCAGCGGCAAATTGTCCACAGCCAACTTGCTTCCTTCACATATATGTTTCCATGGCAAACTGTCCTTTTAATGTCTTTTCCTGTCCTCACCCAAGTGCAGCTACCAGCATAGTTCCAATCAGTTCCAACTTCATACGCCACCATCATTTCAATCATGCGAGGCCCCCCTGCAGGAAAGGGGCCGAGGAAGCTGCATGTGAATCTTCATCTGAGAGCGATGATGGTCATCCAGCTAAAGGTGCGGAGAAAGCAGCAGAGGAAAAGGCTGACAAGAAGATGGACCAAGCATCCGGATCACCATCCAGTGCAGATTCTGCTTCGGATTCTGAGTCATCATCTCATGTTGGTGAGAAGGATGCTGGGGGTGACTTGAAAGCATCTGGACCAACTGAGAAGCCCAATGAAGAGACCAATGAAGAGACCAACGATGATGATGAATGGCCGATTTTCAATCTAGACTTTGAGCAGGGTATGTGGAGTGAAGGTGTACTCTTTCTGGATGAGCTGGAACGTTTTGAGGAACAGAACGTCTAAAGTTCGAATTGCGCAGCTTTCCAGTTCAATTGCCAATAACATCGACCCACACTTTACAGTAGTTCAAGTTCAATTCAATGTAAGTTGTAAGTATATATAGTAGTACAGACATGTACAGTTTCCATTTTTTCAATGCACAAACTTACAATCCAACTTGTTAGGTTCTAGTTACCGGCCATAGTAGATTTCTTTCCCAGCTGCTGTTTGTTCTTTCAGCGTTTCATTGCAGGATTGCTTCAAGTCTCCTGTTCGATTTGGAAATTTCGCTCTTGACGGACATGATGTTGAGTATGAGCCTCCAGAGGAAAAGGACCTTTTCAAGTTTGATTTCACCGAGTCCTTTGGGTACCGCTCTGATGCTTTTGAAGACGAAATCAAGAAGGAAACCAATGAAGAGAACTTGACATATATGTTTTTCAGCAACTGCGAAGATATCGCATCTCCTGACTCAGTGTCCAAAGAAATGGCGAAAGTACTGCTGAAAACGATTTCCTTCGGTAGCTTGGTTATTTGACAGGTTATTCCATTCCAAAGTCCAAAGTATCTTGTTTCCTTTTCGGTGCCCACAATTTGTTCAACAAGCCAAGTGCCAATGTAATGCGCATGTCTGATTTGAACAGACTAAATGAAAAGCGGAACCATAGTATGTGTCAAAGTTTTTTCCGACTTTTTCCCAACTATTCATTCAATTCAGAACATCAAACAACCTGACACAAACCAGGCATCCAGAAAATCAAGAGCCTCTATTCCGTGGAAGACTGGGAAGGCTGCAACTGGCGAAAGGTTCTATCTCCAAGACATGTACACACTGGCCCTGAGTGGCTCAACATTGCTCCCATGGACATGGGTTGGGGTCGATGCTACTATGTGAATTATGGAGAACAACTGATCTTCGGCATGCCTTTCCAAACCCTCATGATGAGTTTTGCGAAGATATTCGGAAAAGTTCCCTGCGCTGACATGTCAATGTTGGCAGAGCACTTTCATCGAATCCCAGTTGATGAGCTTCTGAAGATGGGTGGCTTTTACATGTATGCAAAGACAGGTCAGGGAATTGTCATTCCTCCTTTGTATTTGGTTGGATTTGTGAACGCATTCCGACTAAACAGCCCCCCTTGCGGGGAAATGGCAGGGGAAATTGCTGCGCATGTTCTTGAATCTTGGCTTTGCTTTCAGGGGTCAGGCAGTTAATTGAGAATAGCCGTATGCTCATTGTTATTACCTTAACTGGTCAGATGTTAACCCTTTCAGTATATTTTCGCGTGCGCCCTAGTGTTGACAGTGTTGACCACAGAGAATCTTTTGATTCAGATGGATTCGTTGCTCCTGGAAATTGGTTCTACATGTTTGTATATGGTTGGACACTTGGTCAAAGTATGAGTGCAGGCATCATGAAAATGAACTTATATTACTCCAACAAGTGAAGTTAAAACATATGTTGCTTTCATGGACGGACACCGGCGCCATCATTCATTTTGATTATGTCTTCTTGCTTCAAGCGAAAGTAATTCGCCAGCCCAGGATTTTCCAGTGCTTACGAAAGATCAGCTGGTTCACTTCGACAGTGATTGCTTGACTCAGATGCTGGGTTTGTGCAATACTCGTCAACAGGCCAAGATTTTGCGCAAGTTCCAGTCCGGCCATTCCATGATCAAGCACTTGACTGCCAACCTTGTGAAGGAGGAAGATGCTGAAAAGACAAAGGGTTCGTCAGCCTCCAAAGATTTCACTTCAGGATCCTGCTCCCAAGCCGAGCCAGTTGGGGAGAGTGAAGAGAGCACCGAGACTCCTGCTCCTGAGACTGACATCATTGACCCTGAGTTTCAAAAGCAGTTGGAACGAGAGTGTGACATGATGGATTTTGTGACAACAGAGTACAAAGACATGTTCAAGAACTTGCGGCTATTGCTTGCTTTCAGTGCTGCTTCCGAGGTAGCCTGCTTTGATTTGTCATTTCTGACATTTTGGCATTCTGCTGTTGTTGGCGCTTCTGGTTAAACATAGGCTTTGGCGACTAGGATGTAGACATAAATTGCTACTATAATAGATGTTTAGACTAGTCCAAGTAATGGTTTTTGTATTGCTACTATAATCATTAATTTGTTGCCGTTACAATTACTGCTTATGGAAAAAGATCAACTTCCTGATTCCTAGCCTTGCTAGCTGTGTTAGAGGGGTCTTCATTTGGAGTCAGAACTGTGTGTGCCCGTGGCACCCGCGCAATTCGTTTAGGTGAACCGTGGAGAAGTTGAAGATTCTTCATCGGCCAGGGACCGCTCTTT
>VSDK01008072.1:0-20167 GCA_009767595.1 Symbiodinium kawagutii | reverse complement strand
ATCTTCATCAAATGGCTCAATTCTGATAAGGTGGATGCAAACTACCTGCTGAGTTGTTTAGATACTCACTGTGTCTTCGATGGAGTCGAGGACGGGCTCAAAGCTGCATGGGAGGAACTCGCTACAGAAGCTATCAACATCTTCCATGGAAATCATGGCGCCGCTGAGGAATCTTGATCTTTATTTGGTTTGGAACGTATTTGTTGCATTGTGATGTCATAGTTTGGCATCAGAAAACAATTTCCTTGACTTCCACAGCCTTGAATGTTGGCCTGGGAGCAAAAATCACAAAAAGTAATTCAGGTGTATTGATGTCATATTTTTGAAGCATCAGGATGTATAGTATAGAATGGTACGAATCGTACCATAGTATAGAATCGTACAATGAAATGTGTAGAAGTGTAAATTTATGGTTAATTAAATATTAACGTTTCAAAGTTTAAATCAAAAACTACCAAACCGTCATCAAAGGATAATTTTCATCCTGTTCAGCTGCTTGCACCTTGATCCGTTTTTGACTGAGGAAACTACACATGGTGCAGAGAGTGAAGATGTTTCCGCAAAAAAACATGATCTCCATGCATCACAGAGCACATCATGCCAAGAGAAGAGCGGGTTCAAGCAACACGAAAAGCAACAAATTGAAAAAGCAGACACAAGCATCCAAGAAGAGCAGAATGACAAGCAACAAGTGCAGCGTGTGCAACAGGCCGAGGCAGATACGACATTACCCAGCACACAAGCAAAGGGATTGAACAAAGAGCAGGGAAGTCAGCCAGAGCAAGAGTTACCGGTGCCAGTGCCTCCAAGCCCACCATCACCATCCCCAGGATCCCCCCTTCGTCTTGGACTTGGTGAGCCTGTTGCGCCTCCGCTTTTTCCAGCCCCTACCACTCCACTGCATTCCGGAACCACAACTGGGGTGCCGCCCACACCGCCGTCGCCAGATGAAGTCCCAACCCTATCTCTCCCACCGCCGCCAGAAGTTGAAGAGCCAAGCCCGGCCAAAGACAGTGCGCCAGACACCCGCACTTTGTACGAGATTTTGGGGATCCCACAAAACGCAACATCTCTTGAGCTGAGAAAGGCCTACCTGACGCGCAGCAAACAAGTTCATCCAGACAAGCATTCAGGTGCACCTGGATCCACTGCTGAATTCCAGAAGCTTTCCAATGCATACAACGTCTTGTCGACCCCTCACAAGCGGTTTGAATATGATCTTTCAATCGCCCCCGGTGCCACTCGTGCTGCGCCACCACCGATGCCGAAAGCAAGGGGCAAGGCAAAGGGGAAAGCAAAATCAAAACCAAAAGCCTCCCCCAAGCGCAAGTTCTCTCCAAAGAAGGCATCCCCTAAACCCAAGGCAACCCCAAAAGGCACAGCAAAGCGCAAAGCAGCAAAAGCGAAGGCATCTCCCAAGAAGGCCACAACTCCGCAAGCAAAAAAGAGCAGCAAAAGAAAGGCAGCATCAGTATCCCCCAAGGTGACTTGGCTTTGGAGTCTAGCAGTCTAGCAGTAGTGTAGTCAACTCAAGTCTGATCAAAGTAAATTGAACTGACCTGAAATCAGTGGTGTTCTTTTTTTGGCTTTCCTTTTTTGATTATGCACGGGGGGTAAAGCATTAAGTTGGTATCATGTGTTGTGTAGAATGTATATATATATATACATGTACTATCTGTCTGTGTACACTGTGTAGCAAGTGTGGTATATGTTTCTTGCTGCGTGGTGATGTCAAAAGATATGATCAAACTGATCAAACTACCTGGGCCCACGCCCAAATGTTTATTTTTTTGGCTGGGATCGCAATCAAACTCAGACTTCTCAGTAGCATGCTTGGAAACACCAACATAATGCTTACATTTGATCTACCAACATGATGGTTCGGCAATGGTTTGCTTTTGCCTGATCTTTCTGATCCTTCCCAAATCCTAATTGATGGAAGCTGGCATCCCATCTCATCTTACCTTATCCGAATCCCATGAGATTTTGATGTGATGAATTTGTTGCGGTATTTTTTCTTGCTTCGGATTTTGGATCCTCTTGACTCTTGACTCTGGAATCCTTCCCTTGTGACTTCACAGGTAACTTTAATCGCGATTCTGGATTCTGGATCAAAATATATTGCTTATCGCAAATCATCCCATATCACTTCCTGGCTGGATCTTGCGTTAACAATGATACCAAGTTGAAATCTTGATCCTTACCTAGAGTCATAATCCCACACAGCCTGCTCCTAGACTCAGACTCTTCAGCCTGAGGTTGACTTTTACGCAGCTCGAGCAGAAGCTAAAGCAGCTTTCTTTGGGAAGAAGTGAGATGGGTCTGAGATGAGCTCAGATGAGCTGGAGTCGCTTTTAATTTTCCTTTGTATACTAGTCAGTTCAAAGATTGCCTGCGCCTGGCCTAACTAGTATGAGGACTAGTTTTCATTATTCCGGCGCTGTGCTTCAGATGTTGTTAGTTGGTTGGTTGATGATGTTTGTAATTTTTTCCGGCTGCTCTCCACGGGATTCAATGTTTCAATTTCAATGACCCATCATTTCAAATCCAAAGATTGTAAATGGATGATCTAAGTAGGGGCAACTAGATTGCTTGATTTGATACAACCCAATTCAACCAAACTTAAGGATACCGCTGCCGCTGCCCCTTACTTTTGTTTTTTCTCAATTTACCCTGATCATTCTTCATTTCTCGCCTTTGGATTTCGATCCTCGAATGCCCGATTGAGCGCCGAGAATTAGCTTCGGCTGCTTAAGTTGAATCGACACCAGCGGCCACAAGACGTGGCCCCAATAGAAGCGATACCTAGAGCTTGGGAAACAAAAACCTGACACTTGAGCAAATCCAGTGGCGTGACTCTGGATGGAGACGGAAACAGAGATTTGGGAAATCCGAAGTTCACAAACAACCTGTAAACCAGGACTATTTAGAAACCTGGCTCAACAACAGAAAGAACATGTGGGTGGACTACATGTTTAATTTATTTACTCATTTACTTATTTTATTTCTGCTGCCTTTGTTTGTTTATCTCACTATGTGTTCTTTTATTACAGTAATTTGTGATTGAATAGTGTGGCTTTAATTTGTTTTTGTATTTTTAAATCTATCTATGTCTTCTTAGATTTACACCTTTTATGTTGATTTACTTGTTGACTTGTTTATTTGTTTTGAAATATCCATCGAAGTATGTGTATATCTCTATGAATCTCTATATAAATTCCCTCTGCGTGAGCAGCTGATTATGTGTTTCAGCGCGTCCAACCTTCCACAGTGGCGGGAACCATGGATTTTTATATATTTTTTTGGGAACGTCAAAATTCGCATGTGTTCTGCAAAGTGAAGCTGTGCACATGTTCACCCGTAAAGTGCCCCATCCCCAAGATCCCTCGTCGTCATTAGTATCTTGAACCATCTGATTTTCTGGATAGTCAGGGGTGGTTAGTGGTTAGTATACGTGATCCAGGATTTATGGCTGCATGAAGCCCTTTTGATGCCTTCAGAACGACTTAGCAACGGGATACACTGCTAGCGGCTCAGATTTGGTGCACAGGAAGTGGACGAAGCTGGTGGACCAACAATGATAAGTGATAATGGGGCACTAATGTAAAAATATTTGCAAAAAACCCAGATAGCGGCAACAACAAGAATCTGCTTGATGGTTAATGCCCAACGGCAACAAACAACAATTTGGGATGATCTGAGACCGGCATGCCATGTGATCCAAATGTCTATCCCACGATGAAGCTCAGATGGCTGATGATTCGTTTACCACTCAGGGATCGTTGGGGGACCAGTCATGGACGACAACATAGGTATAGGCTACAGGACATATAGCTAGTCATGATACATAACTACCTATAAAGATAAATGATATCTTGTGATAGGAAAGCTGCGGCGCATATGTGGTCCCCATGATATGTAGCCATGATATATTGCACATAACTCATCTTCAACCACCATGGGGACCACAATTTTGAAGCCTGCCTGTCCCACAGCGAAATTTCACCGTTGCTGGTCTCTGCTGTAGGAATGATTGACACCCTAAACCAGGGAAGACGCGTGCTGCACTTCCAAACTGGTACTAAGAACTTGAAGCAACATGATTTCCCCACCAGCTCCTTATATTCGCTGGTCCCATTGTGACGGCACATCTTGAAGGCATCTTATCACTATGATTTGGGATGGGCTGTGCAGCCTGTTGATGAACAGAATTTATCAGTGGACAATTTCTTGTTCGAAAGTTGGTTAACAAAAACTGATATGGAACCTCGGAACCTCTGGGGGTGGATAGTTCTTGGAATATGATTGGGCACTGCAAAGCAAGGCCTTTTGGGGTTGTTCAGTCTGGGTTTTCAATTGTTTTCAACACTGCCATCACCCAAGCTGGTTAATGATGCTTAACTATTAGTAACCTGGTGTAGTTAGTAACCATCTCACACTCTAAACCAGCGCTGGTCACTGCCGTGCAGGACTACATTTATGCAGTGACGCCCATCCTGGAAGATGCCTTGATGGACAGAGATTTGGTCCACAGGCCGGACACCCAGGCATTGTGATCTAAACGTTGCGACTGGGTCACTTTTGCTGAGCCGCATACCCTGGCTGTTGGGAGCGAGTGGTTTGGAGCCAGGGGTAAACCCTTCAAAGGGGGAGCGCTTTGAAGCTACCAGAAGTGTTGAAACCAAATGGTAGTGCCTGATAGTTTCCCAAAACATATTTCGATCTGTCCATATTTTGATTGGACGGTTTTTACCATTGGAGCTGAACGCGTGGCAATGTCAAGTTCGACGTCACGGAAATGGCCAAGAAGATCAAGAAGAGAATCTATTTCCAGAGTGTGCTTGTATGGTGTGTGTAAACTACTGGAATTGAGCAACACGTAGTGCATTAAATCGAGGAATGCAATGCCAATGCCTGCAAAGGCTTGTTTCCAACACATTTTCTGGAGTGAAGGCACCATGAAAAACGACGATATCTGGGAGTTGCTCAATCACTGGACAGATGCCAATCAGCTTGGGGAACTCATCCATACCACAAGCCGGACCTGGCATCCATAGGTCACCTGTCACCGTGTTTCACCTCCCGGTGACCCTTTCAAAAAGTTGTCGTTTCATGGGCTGTCTCGACCTGGATGGTTTCGCAAGACCGGGGGTTTTCCCCCACTGGTTTCGAAACACCTTCAAGTAGAACCATTGGCAACCTATTGCGAACCTCCCCATCTGATTACGTACATACCATCACGAATTTCTCATCAGTCCCTTCTCCGAGGATGTACATGCAACCTAATTCTTGGGATCACACAAATTCAGCCGGGAACTCTGATTGAGTACTCAGCTCCAACCAATTTGTGAGGTTCCCAACAGGTTGCAATGGAATTCTGAGTTCGCAAATCTTCCGCCGAGGAAGCTCCATGAAGGACCCCCCCCCATGTCCCGGGGCCCCCGCAGCTCCATCCCGCAGCGTTTCCCGTGCCAGGCAAACCGCCGCGTGGACGTGCAAGCACCTGGCCCTGGGAGTTCATGGCCTGGGCTGCGAGGCCAGGTAAGGTCGAAGGTTGTTGCCATGGGTCCATGGGGATGGACCAACCATGGGTCACTTATCAACATATGGGTCACGTGTCAAAAAACCTGGCCTCAGTAGATGTACTGAAGTGGAATATGTGCTAAAACCCTGGAAAACGAAGGCGAACCTTCAAAACGAAGGCGGACAGATGTTGTGAAAACCATGTAAAACCAAGGCGGACCTGTAAAACGGAGGCCCGATGCCCGATGCTATTATATACATTTTGCCGATGGCTCATATGGATGGTCTACTGTAGTTAACAATGCTTATTAACAAGAGAATAATAAGCAATAAGAGGGGATATACCAACTATGATGATGGTTGCTTAATGGTTGTTAATGGTTAATCTGGTTAATCTTATGGTCAATAATGGCTCGTTAATGATTGGTTAATGGTTAATATGGTTGACAATGGTCATCAACATATGGTTCATATGGTTTAAACCGTGATGTAGTTGGAGTTGCCGGTCCCCAATCGGCAAAGTGACCATCCATGGGTCATTGATCATAAAGCTGTGGTTGAGAATGTCATGCACATAACTTTTTGATCATCCATGAGTCCGTGATCATCAGCGAAATCCTATGCTTGGAAATTTACCCTGCTCACACCACGGGGGCCGTATCCTTGGATGTGGCGGTCCTCAACTGAGAGGATGTGTTGACTTGGACGCCTGATTACCCTTGCATGGTTTCTGGGGTTCTGCGGCGCATTGTGGTACTGCTTAGGCATATTATATAGACATCAGTGCCACTATCTATATATTTTGTTTTATTTATATATATATATATATCCATTTCATTGTTTGTGAACCTGATACTGGCATACATCTCACTTCTCTAATGATCATCCTTAAGCATCACAACTACCCGGTGCGCTCACCTGCCAGGATGCCCTTCAGCACCTCATGAACTACGTGTGGCCCAACGTCTTTGAGAACTCTCCGCACTTGATCATGGCCCACAACTTAGACTTCGCCAAGACTAGAGTAGACAATGGTGAATGGAGAGAGTCTATGGATGGTTGCTATGGATGGCTACTATGGATGGTTGATGGATGGTTAACGGTTGGCTGATGGATGGTTGGTGGGTGGTTACTATGGATGGTGGTTTGGGATGGTTACTATGGAAGTACTGATGGGTTTCCATGGATTGATAATCGATGGATACTATCCATTTTGGATGGTGACCCTCTGGTCTGCAGATCCCCCCCCAGCCGGTAAATGGATGCTTAAATCATGATAGCTAAATGATGTAAAACGATTGTGAGTTAATGTGGACTGTTCCAGAGTTCTCGTCAAGCAGCCAGCCCAACTCTGATCATCGTGAAGCAGTTTATCAAGTAAGTACCAAGTTGGCATTATCAACCACCAAGCAGCGAGTACAGTTGGATAAAGACTTATTGGCATTCCGCATTCAGAAATACGGTTGCTGGTCTCAATCCTTCGCCAAGGTACCGAACATACCTAAGTTTGCAACGATTTCTAGCTATATCCCAAAATTATCATATCTCAAGATAATCTTGTATATACCAAGCCCCGTTAAGGCTGGCAGCAAGCCTTGTTAAGGCCGGTACCCCTGGTTGCGCACCCGCCATGGGCCGATCTCCACGGCGCTCCAAGGCCGTGTTCGATGCCATCGACGGCTTCAGAGTCTCGCTGGGCCCCACGAAGGTCTTGCAGTACTTGCTCCAAGGTGCGGGCGGAAGCGGTGACCGCACGGCGTGATGGCTGGGGGCCAAGCTGGAAGAAGATGTGGCTATGGGTCAATATTGATCAACCAATAATGGGGGATAATGACCAACAATAATAAGGCAAAACAATGGTTAATGATAGGGGAAGCAGGGGTACGGGGTTTTGACCCATAGCCATGTCTCTTTTTTGGGAAGTTTGGAAGTTTCCAAGAACAATCAGTCAATGTTGTCTCTTGATTGTTCACAAACTTCCCAAAACAATTTTTGGACCAATTGAATGAACAGAGTACTTCCCAGAATTCACAATCAGTCAATGAAGTTTCCAAGAACAAGTGTTGTGAAATTCAATTGTGTGAATATTCAATGAGCACCCCCTAAAAAAAGCAAACTGTCACTTGATTAAGTAACTCCGAATAGATATATAATAGTGTCTACAATGTACAGAATACTGGTTCACGAGATGAGTATACAGTAGACGAGTTTCATCTAGTCATGGGATACCTAGTGGAAGCACATACATGAAAATGAAATAATACATTTTGGAAAAGGTATAATGATCAAGTCATAGCTATACAGGACCTAAACTTTAATGTTGACTTTAGTGGACACTGAATGTACTTGATCCGCTCTCGTCCCTATTGCAATGCGCAACTAGCCCAGTCCCAGTGTTAAACCTACATGGCTACAGTAGCTGGCAGACAAACTGCTGCTGTGGTTGTTGCTGCAGCTGGTGACTGGTAAGAGTCAGAGCTGAGGCACACAGAAGATCACATAGGTACGCCATGTATTGGCATAATTCAAGCAAACTTCGATGGACATTTTTCGGTGAACAATTGAGGCACTTGCCTCACGTGCATTCTGTTTTCCAACATGTTATGTACCAGATGTACCAGGTTGGGTGGTAAAGGAAGGATGCTGTTGGGATTTTTTCGCCTACCCAACAGCACCAACAGCACCTGACCCTGTCCACTCTGGAGGTCTGTGGCACCCTGCCAGACGAGTGCGTGTGAGACGCTCAGGGGCTTCAGCAGGGCCATAACATGCAGAGCTGAGTCCAGCTGTCATTCGCATGGCTCATCATACAAGTCCCCGCAGGGTCGATGATCTCAACGTATACGTGGTGGTTTCCTAAAATGGGGGGGGGTAACCCCAGTCATCATCCAAAATGAATGGTTTGTAGTAATCAACCAACCAATTTAAAGGCTTTCCAATTTTGAGAAACCACCATCCATATCTAACTTTCCGTATCTGTGTGCGCACTGTATACATTTATATCCGTCCATGTATGGCATACTATACACACACATGTGTACATATCAGTGTGATGATCAATTGTTTTTCTTGTTCACTGAAGCAAACAAGGTTTGGGCGGTCACTACATTCACAGTATGCTGTTGACATGAGACAGATCCAACATTGCTCCTTGAAGAATCTGATAATCTACATATCTATCGGCTGTTCACCGGTCGTTTTTGGTAATTGCACAAATCCAACAAAATCAGATGATCACGGTACTTATGAAGTGTCAAGGACCGATCTGCCAGATTGTGCTGGTCATAAATCCTCATCAACCCACCAGCAGGGAACCATAGGAAAGCAGTTCTTGGCTCGTTGGCCTACAGTAAGGAATGGACGTTTCGGCTTAGATCTCTAGTTGTTGCATTTGCGTTGTGCCCTCAGGCTGTCTACTGGCGTTTGTACAACAATCTCTACATTGGATCTCAGGCAAGGGGGCAGTTGATCCATGGGTTGGTTGCTTGGCAACCCAGGGGCCCTAGACCCTTCACCCCCGGAAACCGCGTTTTATTCGGAGGGAATATGAACACTTTGAGGTTGTGCAAGGTTATCTAGGTGCAGATCTGTTGGTGAAAGGGTGAATTTGGAGGCTGTGGACGTACCTGGCATATGGATGTATGGCTGCCTTCCAATACCTGGCTCGGCAGTCAATTCCAGCCTGTCATTATGCCTCTGGGGAGCCATTATCAACGGCAGTGGCACGGCAACCAGGTCTTAGATTGAAACAGATCTTGCGGCAACTTAACAGTTTCGTTCCTTGGCTATCGTTTATTTGGGATGATCCATAAACCAGCGACCCAGCTAAAACGCTCATTTCTTGTGAAAAAGGCATTGGTTCAGCGGTAATTACTTGCATTGGCACCCGGGATCTGCTGAACATGCAGGATGCGCTCATCCCCTCCTATCCAAAGTTGGAAGACGACTCGGAGCATTGCTACCGACGGACGGAGCTTGAACTCCTGCTGTAGGCCATGGCGGCACGCCATGGCACGCCAGCCTGGGTGGTTGCTAGGGACCCCCAGTCGTAGATGCACGGTGCCCCAGTCGAACAGACGACAGATGCGAATATGGCTACTGTCTTGATCATTGCTTCCAACCAGCTGGTGATCAGCAGAAACACCAAGTCACTGCCAGGCCCATCCATTGTCGGCTGTGGGACACTTTTCATGGTTCATCAGCTTTTCAGCCAGACATAAACATACAGAATTAAATTCATTGCGATGCCTCAGATGCTGTCGGGCACTGTGCAATCGAAACATGCCATGCTGAGCAAGCGGGTGGCAGCTTGTTGTATGCCAGCTCTAAATGAGCAACGGACGTGAAGGGAGAGGCACAACTCCACGCGTGGACAAAAGCCGGATGTGGAATGCCCGCAGGGTGCAATCTTGCAATCTGCATGTCCTTCACGTAGCAACAATTTGGCATTCACATGCATCGATGTCTGTTCGTGGTGCACTACTCATACAGTATTGCATGTTACACTGTTACACTTCATGAAGGCGATACGTCCCTAAATCAGTGGATCAAGCAACTCATACTAGACACAATACGCATGCAACATAGAGCATGTAATATGTACTTGTGGCTCAAATGTGACTCACGTTCACAAATACCGAGAAGCTTTGATGTCCAGCTTGCTCTGCGGAAGTCCATGAAGGTCCACCCGTTGATGACCATGCACCATGCCAGATGTTGCTCAAGAGGGAGGTTCAAAGTTGGATACCGCAAAGTTGAATGCCTATCAGCATTGGTTAGGTTCAAAATGCAACAGCCAGACTTCACGAAGCTTTTCTGCACGCCAAATTCACACAGCAAGGGGCAATGCACGCATTCAGAAATGTTCAGCTATCCTGGTTGTTTGAGAACGCGACGGGCCAACAGCCTTTGGAGTAGAGCTCACCCAACCGAAAGAGAAGTCTCCAGTTTGTGGGGCATTGTCCCACCTCAGTGCATCATTGTTCACAAAACAGCTACTGCACTACTGCACTGGCCCGCATTCCAACTGCTGCGGCAACCATTGACTTGGGTGCTGCGCAGTCAGATTCTCAACACCCTGTCGCAGTATTTGGCAGGCAGAAGTTGCTCAGTATTTCACTTGGATTTTTGTTCTTTATTTGTTTGTATAGTGGATTTGGAATCATCAGTTTGATAACCATAGAGATGACTTGACCAATCTAACATCAGGTCATCAGGACGGGCATTTGCAGAAACATCGCTCTTGCACAACTACTTCGCTTCAAAGCCCCGTAGAATTTGGACCTGATATGAGCAGGTGTGCTCGTATGGAAAGTCTTTGGTGTATGGCAGAATGTACTGGCTGATCACCGTGAACATTGATCAATTATGGTTGACACTGCTTGATGTATTGGTTGCTGAGTTCACCCTGGGGATGTAATTCAGAGTTCCTTGGGTTCCGACCATGGTTCCTTGGGTTCCTTTGCAATGGAGGAGTGGCAGCTTGATGAGGCTGATCGCAACAATTCGGCAATCCTCATGGCTTTTCAGATGCTAACCACCGGCTAAGATCCGCTAAGTTATATACTGTAATGATTGATCACAATTTCCCTAAATAAGGTGTTAATGGTACTTGTGCGGTATGGATAAATCGCCTTCTTATGCTTATTTGCCAGTATGACTCAGCATGATTCAGACGGCGTGGATAGCATGCGTTGATCCTCATTCATACTATCAACCAAACGGTGGTTGATGATTGACAGTAAAGCATAGTTACATACCATTCATTTACATAGCAGAGTGATTCCTCATTCATACTTCTAAATTGTGGTTGATAATTAGTGATAGTCGGATATTACCGAGTTCTTGTCAGTTTACCCAGCCCGTCCGGCTTGCCAGTCGCCCGTCACTCCCAAGGTCCATGTGTGGCTTTCAGAATCAAAGGCCAGCCCGCAATCCGGAGTTCCGAACGATGTGCGTATATATGTGTATGTAAATACACATGTTTTCTCTATCCATCTACCTATCCATCTATGAATCCATCTATCCATCCATCCATCCATCCATCCATCCATCCATCCATCCATCTATCTATCCATCCATCCATCTATCTATCCATCTACCTATCTATCTATATTAATGGATCTATCGCAGATCGCTGGAATGCTACTGTATAGCTCAAACAGCGCATATTAAACATCACCGGTACGATGTTCATACATGTAAAAACACTAGGCAGATGTAAGTATTCAGATGACATACTGCAGATAGTACATCTGGTTCGTGGTTGAAAACATTTTGTTTACTTTTCTCCAGATTATATTCAGAGATGATAGGTAGCGGGGTAGACACCACCAACCAGATCTGCTGTACATGTCAAGATCTGGAGAATTGCGGTGTCAATGTACCGCAGATTGGTCCAGTTGCCTAGCGATGGGTCATGCGCAAGGGATCATTGAGGGCAAATGCATTTCCGAAACTTGGGAGAGTCTTGTGATTTTGTTCCTTTATGGTAGCCCGATAATCAACTCTCATGATCTGTGGAACCAACCAACCTTTTTGGTGGTTTCTCAAAACAGGGAACCCCAAGAATGGTTTTTTGATTGCTACAATGCTTAATAAAGCGGATGATTTGGGGGAGTACCCTTATCTTGAGAAACCACCGTTTATTTCTTTTTGGGAACTTACGAGCTTTCCTTAGGTTGTAGGGGGGAAAGCATTCCGTGGAGTACCTCTCTACCAACCATTTGGGGTTGCAGAAGGACTTGGACTCGGCTCATTTGTTAACAGAAATCTACAATTGACTTGACATTCGACATTGTACGTGTCCATCCATATGTATACTGGTCTCATTTGACGCATGTGTATGTACATACATATTTATTACATGATAATTTATTTATACACATGTGATTATGCAACTACATAGAAGAGCATGCTTCGATACCAACATACATAGATAGATACATGCATTCATTCCAAGTACATGGATACGCACACATACATATATATCGTATCATTTCTCTGTGTGAAAACCAGTACCTGTGATTTCAAGTGTAGAGCCCTGAACCATTGCCATGATCTAACTGGATGGTAGCTCATGTACCAATGAAGTAACCAATTCACCAATCCCTATGAACAGATCCTGCACATGTTCACTACCATCAGGATACCATAAACTTTTGGTACCGCGGAGTCTTGGCAGGTGAGGGATGACTTGGAGTATCACTTGACCAATGTCCATGGAGAACGACCAGCTCGTGATGGTAGAATCAGGATAGTCATATGAATCTCTATGAGCCATAATCATCACCAGTGATGATCATTTTGAACAATTCTTAGCCATTACTGATATTAATATGATTATAAACCAGGATTGATATGAAGCGATAAGTCTTTTTATCTATAGAAAATAGAATCCCTATCCACTATCGGTAGATGATGAACACCGTTATTAATATGATTCTCAATCCAAGATTGATAAATATACATACATTACATAATCAGTAACCACTAGAATTAGGAACCATTATTACTAGTAGTATTACCAATCTTATTGTCAGATGATTATCAAGCATCATTACAGCAGCCTGATCTTCGCAGGACATGTCGACCTCGCAGAAGGCGGATAGCACAGTGTGACTTGGCCGCTGCGCTCTGCGAAAGTGGAACTGTGGATGGTTTGGTGCATGTGATGTACACAAAAAAATGCCGAGGGGTTCTTTGACTAATGGTCAATGATGGTGGATTTTGGTTGATTATGTTTAACTAGTGGTTGATAATGGTTGATTGGTGGGTGTTACTGGTTGATTATGGTTGATAATGATTGACTATGGTTGGTTAGTGGTTGCTACTGGAATGGCTGTAAGCCATGCAGGAAAGTAGTGCATAGTGGCGGAGACACCAAACTCATAGTCAAGTCAACGTTTTGCACTTCTCCGTGACCTGTGTTGATATGTGCATGTACAGGTTCTACAGGATCACAAAATCACACCCACAGACATATGGGTTCGTTCAAAAAAGCTGTACCCTCAAACCTGGTGCTTTCGCTATTCATAATTCATAACAGCCTTAGCCATTATTGGATGTTTAGTATGCACATAAGAATTGCCATTATTGGATGTTCATAATTTGTAATAGCCTTAGCCACAATAGCCATTGATTAGTTAATTTTATGAGTTCTTGACAGCCATAGATTGAGATCAATGAAAACGCTTATTCTTTCATTTTTTATCATTCGGCTTACCATTTTCATTATCATTTGTTTACTTGTTTTTTATCGTTTTCTGTTTTTTTCTTGTGTTTTGGCTACTTCTTTCCAGTTGAGGTTTGCAGATTGATGCTCCGAAACTCAAAATCTTAGAAAACTCGAGGTTTTTATCATTTATTTATCATTTTTCATCGTTTTTATTGTTTTCTGTCCGTTTTCTTGCGTTATTGGTAACTTTTGTCCAGGTGATGACAAAAATCTGAAAAACGATGATGCCGAACGATAACCAAATGATAAAAAAATGAAAAATAAATACGATCAATTAATCCAATGTTTGACTGCCTGGAGATCTCTTAAAGTTAATCAGCCATTATTCATTAATTTGCCATAATAATTAGCCATAATAGCCATGAATTGCCATTATTCATTAGCCATTGCTCAGTAGGTACCACCATGGCGATGGACCAAGCCATACGTTGCTGAGCTCCTGAAGGGAACGACGTTGAAGGGACCAGCTCGTGGCTCAGGTCCACAGATGCCGGCATCAAGCAGCGCATGCACGAGACGTGGGGTACCCAGTTGGGATGGTTGGAGCAGAGGTATGAAGGGCGAACCGCGCCCGGGTGATCACTTTGCTAGGAAAAGATGGTGAATCAAGGGGGTTGATAGAACAGTTATATTGGTAGTCTATAGTTAACAGCTCTAATTTATCTGCTACATATTGTTAACATAGTGTGTACTTAACCATATAGACCATTAGATGGTTATACTTAATGGAATACTGGTGAAACAAGATAGGATTCGCCTGGGTTTATAGTTCACCAGTGTTCAATATGCTTGAACAGATTTGTTTTTAGATCATCATGGATGATCATGAACAAATTACTTTTATGATCATATTGGGTTGTTCATAGGAAAGGAGTGGCTAGTTGATGGCT
This sequence comes from Symbiodinium kawagutii, assembly GCA_009767595.1. NCBI lineage: Eukaryota > Dinophyceae > Suessiales > Symbiodiniaceae > Symbiodinium > Symbiodinium kawagutii. The sequence continues at coordinate 5,518 of VSDK01008072.1, read as the reverse complement.
AAAAATGGTTGATTAATATGCGATAATGAAGAAGGGTCCATAGGTGTTCTGCTAATCAATTACCAGCCACTCGCAATGACTAGCAGCGGGTGGTTATCATTAAGAATGATCAAGAATCCATGCAAATACATCAGGCTACTTGCCTCAGAGTATCATCATTTGTTTGGTTGAAGGCTGCGGTTTTGCAAGCAGGATTGCTTCAGCATCAAGCAGAGAAGTTGAAGAAAACTGTCAAAATCCCATGGTTTCATTCCAGTTGCTTGGTGGCTGACTCAGGGAACAGATAAGTGGTAGGTGGTTGGTTGGAGTACTGATAGGGTTTCACACTTCTGAGATGTTACAGGATTTTGTTCATCGGCATCTAGTTGATGATAAACCAAATCTTGTTCCACGAGCCAGCTTGCTTGGATAGGCAAGTGGCATGATAGTGCCAACACATAGATGAGATATGATAAGATCAATGGATGAAATGAAACAATTTACCCGCCTTTATGTATCCACCAATCCTTTGATCCATATTATAACATTCCTTCATAACATTCAACAAGTTCATGAGATTTCAATGGATTAAATATGATGAAATAAGGTACCTGCCTTCCTGAATGAAACAAAGTCCAAGTTCGTGATATTCCCAGCAAGCATCCAACATAGACTTGGGCAATTAAACCAGGAACAGATCCAGCTCTTCAACTGTCGTTTTTCCCTGGCTTCTGCTTAGGATTCAGAATGCAGGAGCAGATGCGCACGCCTCGGACGTGGCTGAAGCTGGAGTGCTTGCTTGTAGGACCAATGTAGGATGCCTTGCCAGATGCAGAAGGTGTAGATTTTTTGGCGATCCATGGGATGGTTTTGCATGGTTTTGCATGAGATCGGGGAGGTAATCCATGGAGTCAGGATGGATTCACTAGTGAGTCTACTACAAAATAGAGCAAAATAGGATGGTAGAAGGGCTTTGCATGCCTCGGATAGGATCACTATTGGTCTATTTTGTAGTCCTGCTTCATTCTGGAGTTTCAGACGTGCGAGCTGAAATGCATGATCGGCGCAGTAATATAGATTTGTAATACACAATTACACAGCCATTGATCTACCAGTGATTAAGCTAAAATCATCGATCGTTCGCCACGGATGACCAAGAAATCCTAAGTTTCGGATATTTTCGGTGGGTTAGAACCTTATAACCCCCGTGTAACCATGCTCAGTAGGTGGGTGACCGAACCCCCCAAGTAGCCACGGCTTCATCTACCCACCGGCCATGGGGACGCTGACCTCGACTCCATGGATTCGGCTCAGAGTGCCGCTCTGTCGCCTTTGGGCCCAGGTGGGAGGGCTGCCACTGATTTACAGCAGTCCAAGATGGTGAACCACTACTGAACCAATACCCTGGGAAAGTAGTAGCAGTTACCCTGGAGAAGTAGTAGCAGTTACCCTGGAACAAGTAGTAGCAGTTACCCTGGAGAAGTAGTAGCAGTTACCCTGGAAAAGTAGTTACCCTGGAAGCGATTTTAGAAGCAGTAGTTACCCTGGAAAGCAATTTGCTATGTGAAGTCAGACTGGAAGCTGCTTCTCATATCTACCGCAGCTGCCATAGCTAGAGTAGTTACCCTGGTTGAGTGAAACGAAAGTATCCGATGGGAAACCCATGGGAACCCGTTTGCATCCTGTAAGTATGCAGGGAACCACACAATTCAATCATGATTAATCCCTATCATGGTTCACAACCTGTTCAATTGATTTTGGGAAAATTGAACTCCTCTAATCATGATAGGAACCATGGCGTTGTGTAGATTCTCCGACCAAGTCAGTGATGTCACTGTCAGCAGTTCTGCGAGCGATGGAGTTGTGAGGCACGGGGTCGGACGGAATGCAGGGCGACCGTTGCAGTGTTGGTTGTGACGCGAAGCACAACATGAAGTACCCAGCAGTAGCGGGGAATTTCTGTGACGGCTTAAATCTGGCTATGTTGGGAGCCATGATCAAAAGATGGTAGTTTGATGTTGCATCATATATCAGATCTCCATGGCTATTGATGTGTGTTCCACTTATAAAGACAACTGTAGGTGAGATGTCCCACTACCGGGTGTAGCTTCAAACATTGTTACAGCACATGTGTGCGTTCATTATTTTGCAGGATCGGCCAGGATGGGGAAGGTTGTTCGAGTTGCTAGTTGAGGTCGCGAGATCTTGTTGATCCTCCTGTTCAACTTCTGCTATCGAATGCGAAGCCGCACAGCTTCGATCCACAGAAGCAGTGATCCCGTTTGAAGGCCATGGCTGGGAAGCTGCAGGGTTACAACACATCCCAACAGTGCTCACCAGTCACCAGCAGTAGGCTCCCATGTTGATCGTTTGACTGGGAACCATCCAACTGCTTGAAGGATGTGTGACCTTCAGGTGGCTTCAGACATGACGTGACCATGTTGAAAATTTCTTCCGTGATGTTTACATCGAGAAGGATTATTCTCTGGTAGGTGACCCCCTATCTTGGGGACACAATGATGGTGCTGTGCATGTAATTGGTGCCCCAAAAAATCATGGAAGTAGAATCAAACATGACTGGTTGGTGGTTTGAAACAGTTTTTATCTTCCCTAGCGAACAAATGGTTGGTTGACCAGTATTATTCTTATTTTTGAGTGAGTTCTGCGATCAATTAACAGCCCATATCATGCTTTGAGCGCTCGGCCGCTTTGGCTCCATGGATTTGCTGCAGATGTTTGAAAGACACCAAGAAAGGGTGCAGAAATCACAAGTCAATGTCCAAGAGTACACTGACAAGCAAAAATGATCGCAACATCTGCAAAAGTTGTTCCTCCCAAGCTGAAGCATACTAGTGTTCAACTATGATGAACCATGAGCTATCATCAATAAATAAGCAGTTCATTAATGTTTCTAGTGCAGATATGTTTCCAATTCTCGGTGTTAGATTCAGATGCGCAAGGTTACGAGAGTCTAAATACCACCTTGGACGGCACAGGCAGCATCAACATACATAATTGCACCAAGTACGCCTTGCCAAACTGACTTGCAGAATCCATTGCATTTGAAATGGCGATCCAAATGGTCTGGATAATAAGACGGAGAACCCCTCGCATACCTAATTGACCTCCACATCCTCCGAATTCCTGAACAGCAGAGGCATCAGCAGATGTCTTATCCATTTCTCAGTCCGCAAGACATCTAGATCTCAGATATCTCAGATATTCAAACTGAAGATCCCATAGCATCCCTCAACATCCCTCAACATCCCTGAACATGAGTTGAACCAACATCAACATCCCTCAACATGAGTTGAACCTTGTTGGATCTCAAGCCTCTCCCAGGTGGTTGCCCCTTCGCCATGGAGGGCGAAGCCCTGGAACCTGCCGCGAAGCGCGGCTGCAGCGCTGTGACGGTGCTGGTGCAGCTGGGCTTGGCCGGGCGCACGGTGGCCCTGCAGGTGCCCAGCGCGCGGATCTTGGTCTCGGACTTGCGGGCGCGGATCGCCTTGGCGACACCGGACTTCGAGCACGAGACTTGGAGCAGGGGAGGTGCCACCGGGGGAGCACCGCCACCGGGGGAGGTGCCACCACTGGAGCACCAGCATGGCACCGGGGGAAGCCTTGGGACCCACCATTGGTTGGAGCACCACCATGGCACCGGGGGAAGCCTGCAGACCCACCAGCACCAGCAGGTTGGTCACCAGGTTCAGGCAGGTTATAGACACTTACAAGACGCACATGGGCATAAGAAGTGTGGTTGGATGTTTGCATGAACGTTTGAACTGCGCATTTACATGGATATGTACGTTCAATAATGATGGCTTGGTTATACCGTTGGTTTCTGAAACGACTTTGAAGGTAGGCTGGGAGTCAAGGAGCCCCACCAAAGCTGTTTGCCTTGCCGCCCCTGCGGCGCAGCTTGGAAATGATGCAGGTTTCTTGGTAGAATACATGGAGTATCTGGGTATTGATAATCCCTGAGTAAGCATCATTAACCATCATTCACCACTGTCAGTTGGTTGATTCTATATGACCATTGCCGAGGGGATTGTGTAGAACCTTTACGAACCCCATTACAACCAGTATGATCATATTACTATAGGACCAGATTTACTCAACCAAAATTTATTTTGCCATATGTTTCACCATCACTAATCACATATTAACCATCACTAACCATTGTTAGTTGGTCAGGTATTGGGATTCTCCATGAGGCCCCATTTGCAAAACCATGATGATGTTTCTCGGCATCTTTGGGACTTCTTCCATCCAAAACATTTGGGGGCTACTACTCGTAACCTCAAGAGAGCATGGTGTGTCTATGCACACATCCCTCATGCGGCTTGCTGGGGAGCTTAGGTGCCATTGTGTCTTCATTCGTTCACTGTCATTGTTTTTCATTGTGGTGTGCATACGCCTTGTGCTGATGTTGGCCATAGCTTCGAGAGCATGCAACGGCGAAAGCGCATGGTTGGTTGGTTGATCATATCCTTCATCACCATGACTATAACATTATGATTAGTTGGTGGATCATTATGATTGCTACCAAATAACACATTATTATGATTGTAACTAAATGTTATTTAATCATTACTAACAGCCACCGAGTCCCGCACCGCTCAGGACATGTCTTTGATCTTCGGCGACCGCGAAGTCGAGGACACCGAAGAAGTGCTGGAGCTCCTGGAGGAGCGCGAGCAGCGCGACGCCCGGGACGCCGGGCGACGGCTGGAGCTCACGGCGGTGCGGGACGAGGGGAAGAGGAGGGTCACCAGCGCCGGGTGGGGCCGGTGGTGGGGCCGGGTGGGGCACATCTGCTGGTGGGGTTGAGATATGATATATGAGTGATTTAGGGGCTATTTATGTCTAGTTGGTCGCTTTAGTGGATTGGTAATGGAGTGAAGATGGCTGATGATAGGGGATTGTAATCGACGATTTTGAACAACAATGTTGTTATTTGGTTGTTATTAATCCATTATCGGTCATTGTTAATCAACTACTAGCCAATATCAAACTACCAGCTGCTCCTTGTTATCAGCTAGTTCCGTCTAGTTGATGGTTTTATAGTGGATTTGTATGGAAAAATGATGATGGTCCACAATTGGGGATGATAACTATCAATTAAACAGCAACTACTTTGAATAGTTTCTCCTTTCCCTTTTGTGGGATGGTTGATTAATATTTTTCATAAGGGGTTGAAACCACCAACCAGATATGGCTAATCTGAGCCCCGGATTAATGAGGGGGGCCCCCCCCCCCGAAATTATATAAACGTGCCCCGAAATAATATCGATGTTTCAAAGCTGCCTTTGAAACATCAACTGGGCGAGACCCGGGCTTGCAATGGCGGCTCGACTGAGTTGAACTTTAAAAACAATTAATTACTCAATTAATTGATTGATTAATTAATTAACTAATTGATTGAGTAATTAATTGATCAATTAGTGAATTAATTCATTGATTAATTAACTAATTAATTAATTAATTAGTTGAAAAAAATCAATTAACTTACACTAATTAATTAAATTAATTGATTAAT
>VSDK01008056.1:58556-102292 GCA_009767595.1 Symbiodinium kawagutii | reverse complement strand
GCGCTGCTTTTTGTTTTCCACTATCTGAGTTGTTGCTTATTGACACTTGCGATGATCATCCGCTTCATCATAGACTGGCGGAAAGAGCAACCGTGGCCCGTCTTGTGAGGCATTGTTAGCATTTGGTGAGAAATGGAGGAGGAGGTAGTCATCGTCAACCTGTGCAGTGACATCTCGAACCCATTGCAGAGCAGTTGGGTCATCAGCAGACTGTACATACTGCTCAAGAGTGTGTAGAAGTCGTTGCAAGTCTGCGAGTTGTTGCAACCATAGTCGGATGTCTCGGTGGTGAAGCACACAGGCTTGTCGAAAAAGACTGGATTGTGGAGCATACGGGTTCCCCGCATCAGCAACTGGGCTCGCGGCAATCTGTGCATGCTCTGCCCCAACACGGATCCAGCGTAGAAGATTCGAAAAAATGGAAACACAAGAAAGGCACAAAAATTTGAGTGAAAGATTGACTTGTATCTTCTTTTGCGGGTCAAGTTCTGGTCTTCAAAGAAATAAAGCGCAGGTGGTAGAATTTGGACCATTATTGGTTCGAAGCATGTTCCAAAAGTGCGCCCGCATTGCAATTGCTGCAACTTTGGAATTGCCAATTTCCGTCTTGAATTTTTTGCTGACCGCTAAGAGTGCCAACTGGCAAACTTTGAATTTAAGAGACTTTGCCAACTCTAAGCTTGGACAGGTTTGGACACTATTTAGAAAGTATTGTTTTGATTCAACAGGCGCCCAAATTGGAAGCAGATTGGCTATTTTGCCATATTGAGCCATCTCTGTGAGTGCCCTAACATGTTAGAGAGTGTTTCTAAGAATTTTACTTAGAAGGGCTTTTTTTGATTTGACTTTAATTTGGAAGATCACGTTCTGAACCAAATGCAATATTAAGCCGGCCTCATTTTCAAATCACACTAAGGCAGTTCTTCTTGCGTTGCGTCGCCTGCAGCTCGTTACCAAAGCATTCAGCCCGTCTAGGGTCATTTTGACAAAGTGCGTGATGGATGATGGATGATGGATGATGGATGATCTATGATGGATGATGGATGATGGATGATGGATGATGTATGATTGATGATGATTGATGATGATGATGATGATGATGATGATGATGATGATGATGATGATTCAATGCTCTTTTAAGCTTCAAAAACGATAAGTGCCACGAAAATTGACGGATCGCACAAAGCTAAAGTTCCGAAATATGGGACAATGAGAGTTGCGAAGCTTACGCGCAGGTAGACGTACCAAGCACCGGCGCTAAAGGCCAGAGAAAGGCAGGATGGGCGAAGAGGACTTACGATCACCAGTTAGAGGCCAGAGACAGGAATCGGGGGAGGAAAAATGGAAGAAATGCATTGTCATAATATGATCGCTGCCTTAGTCCAAAAGCGGCATCCTCGCAGAGAAAAAAAAGGAAGAACGGACTTGCTTCGCTTCCTGTGCACGATGAGAGCTTTGTCGTTGGACCAGGTGATGCATGTCCGTAAGGTCCACACTATGAAGTGCTTCAGAACAAATATTGGGCCAAAATGTTGCTGTGCCGCTCGCTCATATCGTTGGATCCCCTCACCAACATGAGGAAGCCATTTTAATGTCGTCCTCCCCCTGAGTCTCAACCTTATAATCTCGAGAGAAAGACTTTTAGGATGCTACAAGCAGTGTTTCAAGAGCTTGGACAAGGTGAAATGTCATCAAAGTTAGCACAAAGTGCATCTGCAGAGGCCGCTTTAAAGTTGGCTGCATGAGTCTGCCCAAGGATAGGTTCTGCTTGGCTTGGGGAAAAGGCCAAGATGACTGATGCCGACTGCGTTCTGAAATCTCTTTTGCAGAAGAAGTTTGAGAGAGTGGCAACTTGAATTCTATTTTTGCATTCAAAACATCCCTAGTAATCTTAACGTATGCAAATATGACACCATGATAAGACCGGTCAGGCTTGGTCAGTAGTCGGTGTATGTGGCAGGAGGGTGACGGCATTAGTAACCTTCCGTTGGCAACTCACTTGCTGCTGCAGCTTCAACTTACAGTTAGGAATTATCTTTGAGAACTGTTCATTCCATTTCGCCGCAAAAACTCATGTCCGCGGTTCTTCTCAGCAAAGTGCAAGCTCAAGCTTCTTTTGCAATTCTGTGGGTTCCAACTGCGCAGACTCCGTTTTTTCAGCTATCAACAACAGATTAGCATCCATCTTAGGAAAATTTAAGGTGGATTATTTTTAAAGAACCGGTTTAAAGCCAAAAACAGATTCTAATTTTTGAGCTTTTTTCTGGCTTTGTCCATCAAAGGAAGGCGCAGGTCGCAAATTTTTCATCCCGAAAAAGTGTTTTGCGGCGGAAAAGACGATCTGCAGCGCACAAAAACGTGCAGCTATTAAATTCTGCGTCCGGTGCGTTCCAAGTCATTTTTAAGCTTTTTAGTCAGTGGTCGTGACGGAAGCTTTGGTGCCTAATCGGCATTGCAGCACGCAGAAACAATTATCATCATCATCATCATCATCATCATCATCATCATCACGGCCATAACCATCCTCTTCGCCATCATCATCCTCATCATCGTCATCATCATCATCATCACCATAATCTTCATCTTTGCCACTATCATCATCATCATCATCATCATCATCATCATCACCATCTTCATCGCCATCAACGCCATTATACTCATCTCCGCCGCCACCATCATCATCATCATCATCATCATCATCATCATCATCACCGTCTTCACCGCCATAATCATCCTCTTCGCCATCATCATCATCATCATCATCATCATCATCGTCATCATCATCATCATCATCATCATCATTGCCATCATCATTATCATCATCATCATCGTCATCATCATCATCCCCCTCATGACTATCATCATCATCATCATCATCATCATCATCATCACCATCATTTATCATCTCCGTCATCCCCTCCATTATGATCACTCGAAGTTGCGGGTTTCGTTGGATGTTCCAAACGAACGTCAGAACATAGCCAAATAGTCATCCTCACCATCATGATCGTTTTCATCATCAGCAGCATCATCCCAATCATCATCCCAATCACCATCATCATCATCATCATCATCATCATCATCATCATCATCGCCAAACAAGCAAAGCAAAAACCAAAAAACAACGAAACTGATCAAAGGCCAAAGGCACAGAACATACACGGATCGAACGCTTAAAGGCAAAAAACAAGATATGTATTCAGAGAGAGGCAGGTAAATAGATAGATAGATAGATAGATAGGTAGATAGATAGACAGAAGGACAGAAAGATGATGGAATAACAGGAAGATAGATAGACAGACAGATAGATAGACAAATGGGTAGATGAATAAACAGACAAAAAATCCACAGATAGACGGGAAGAAAGATAGATTTGACAATGTGATGATTGGGCAGAGGTGGCAGAGGTGGTAGCTTGATCTATGGAAAGATGGAAAGGTAAATGGGTTCATGATGACAGTGGGGCCGGCAGAGAAGAAAAACAAGCGGACAGATTGCAGCAGCTTCCTGCCCTTTCAGTGTTTGTTCTGTCACCCATTCATCGGAAACCTGTAGCGTTCGGCTGCTGCTCTGTACAAATCGAATGACAAAAATATAGATAGACCAGTAAGTGAATAGACAGATTTATAGAGATAAAGACAGATAGAAAGAAAGATAGATAGGCAGATAGACAGATGGAAAGAAAGATGGTCAGAAACGAAGATCACAAAGAGTAGAGATTAGATATGTAGCGAGATAGATAGATAGGTTGCTAGATTGATTGACAGAAAAGGAGGTAAATAGATAGATAGAAAAAGGCGTAGATAGAAAGATAGATAGGTAGAACGAAATATAGAAAGAAAGAAAAATAAGTAGATAGAAAAAGAGAAGATAGATAGAAAGAGAAATAGATTAGAAGGATGAGAGAACATAGAGGGTTCGATAGATAGATAGGTAGGTAGAAAGTTCAAGAAATTGAAAACTAGATAGGTAGTGAGAAAGATGCAAAGAAAGAGAGAGAGAGGAGATATGAAGATAGATAGGTGGATAGAAAGAAAGACAATCATGTAGACAGATAGATAGGTAGATAGATAGGCAGATAGATACATAGATAGATCGAAGAACCATAAATGGATCGATAGAGAAATAGATCGATAGATAAATCAATAGAAAGATACAAGGACAGAAAGGTAGATACACAAATCGGCCAACGGATATCCAGAGAGAAATCAAAATAGATAAAGAGACAGAAAGGCAGATTGATAGCGCAGAGAGAGAGAGGGAGCACTGTAGATAGATAGATAAAAAGATCAATGAAACGCAGAGGGATTGATAGATATACCAATTGCTAGATAGATCGATCGATAAGTAGTTAGATAGAAAGAGAAGTGGAGTTAGATAGAAAGACAGAGGGATACAAGAAAGAAGGATGGGTGGAAAGAAAAAAGATAAACAGAGAAATAGGTAGACAAAGAGATGCGAAGATACAAAAAGGATTGTAAACAAACCCTAGGTAGATAGATGAGTAGATTTATAGATAGATAGAGAGGTCGATACGTAGTTTGAAGTATGCATGAAAAGAAAAAATTGCGGTTGACAGGGTGATGACGGGACAGACATGGCCGATCGATAGATGGAGACTGGGATAAATGGACAGATGGAGACAGGGATAGAAGGAAAGATGGTAAGATGGAAACATGGGTAGATGGAAAGACGGATGGACAGACGGATGGACGGATCCATGGAAAGATGGCTAGGGGGAAGGGTGGATGCATGGATGGACAGACGGATAGAAGGATAGATGGAAACATAGACAGACGGATAGATGGAGAAATGGAAAGATGGGTAGATGGATAGATGGATAGACGCAGGGGAGAGATGGATAGAGAGGGAGAACGCAGAGGGAGAGGGCAGAGGGACAGATAGATAAAGAGGGAGAGACAGACGGATAGATAGACAGAAACATAGATAGATGGGCCGATGGATAGACGGATGGGTGGATGGATCAACAAACTAAAGATAGTTAGAAGGGGGACAGCGTAATGATTGGCCAGGCATGGTAGATAGATCAAGAAAGAGGTGGGCAAATGGATTGATAGATACGTGGGTAGGTAGTGGAGAAATATATGCAGACAGGGATAAATGGATAGCAATTTAACAAAAACCAAGTAAACAACTAAATTGATAATGCAAAAAATCAAGATAGAAAAAACATAAATGAATATGACGTCAATGTATTCAAATACAAGAAAAAACTAACGCTAGAATGAACGAACAATAATTTGTGCAAAACCAAACGCGTAAATCAAAAACAAAACGCAATTATATAGATAAATCAAACGAAAATAGATCAACGAACCAATTCATAGATGTGGATAAATTGAAAAATTTATAAATGGATAGATAGATAGATAAATAAATCAATAGATGGATATGTCGATCGACCGATAGAAAGATAGACATTTGGATAAATAGATCGACGGATAAATAGATAAATGGATAGATAGGTATGTCGCTGGAGAATTTACCAAATGATGATGAGACAAACGTGAAGGATGAATAGGTGGATAAATGGATAGCTAAATCATTTCGTGGCTTGCTGCCTTTTCAGTGACTGCTGTGTCATCAATCCATGGAACGCACCCTTTTCTATAGGTATCTTAACTTGGAAACGCCGCCGCTGGGTAGGCGCTAATTGTACCGTGATTTACGTGCATGTATTGATTGCCTAGACACGCATGGAACTGCCATTTTGCGAAGACCACATTGCCAAGAAAAAACCAAAATGATGGGAAACACACGGTGCAAAAATCCATTGGTTTCATCTGCAGTCTGACTTCGCAACATAGAAAACCTGGGTGTTGTTACATCGCTCTTCGCATCAGACGTTGGCAGTTTGTTCCGTAATGTTGCTAAGACAGGTTCCACATTTTGTCTACACAAAGTGGTTGTGAAAAAATAATGAACCGCTATTTTAAACATATCAGGACATAGAGGTTGATTCCGAAAACAATTTTTTTCGAAACTGCCAAATACAATTGACAAACAATTAAAGGCAACTGGGCCTTGTGTTCGGCTTGAAAACCAACTACCCTGTTGGGGCCCAGAAATTGTAGCCTAGAAATCCTATGAATCGGTGTCCCAACCTGGTTTTCGCAAGACGCTGGCAATATACTGATGGGCCGCATTGCCACCTTGAAATCGTGTTCGCTTTTCATTATGACATTTTGGGAAACAAAAATGATCTTGATCCAGAACGTTCTGTGCAAAACAGTCTCAGGTCATTGTGTTCATTTTGCGACACCAACGGGAGCAAATGCACGCCGACACCACCTAAAATTCACAAGTCCGCTGATCACACATTTGTTGCCGTTTCACGGCCTTAAGACATGGTCTGGTTTTTGCGTTTGTTTGCTGAATGCTTTTGGATGGCATGAAAAAAATAACTGTATCGGAAAAACACTGTGAACACATACATGCGCCGTATTGTTGGTTCACCACAAAATTTAGCGAAACCCAATTTGGCAGTTGCAAACTCTTGAATGCAAGACTGTTTCTTGCTCCTAAGTGTCAGTGGTAGGAAAAATGTCTTTGTTCCCAAATTCGTTTTTGTGTTTTTACAAACTTGTCTATCAGTTTTTCTTTATCATGGTGGAATTTGCATTTGCACCGCGATGATTTAGTGGAAAAATCCTTCAAACAAGATGAAACGGGCAAATTTGTATCCTGGTCATGGATTTCTTGGCTGCAGCTTCGGCTTTGACGTACTTTTCAGCTACCCGGTGCGGGCTTTCCTGGATCGCCCCCGGGGATGCCACTTGGTCAAGCAGTAAGTCCCACGTGTTGGTTGGAGGTGTCCTGGCCAAAAAGGGCGCCCTGTTCAGCTGAGGCTGGAATGCTTGGTGCGTCTGAAAGGCACGTGCGACGATGCCAGGGCAATGGGGGTAAGGCGATCCATTCTTGTGTCGAGTGGGGTCCTGGGCATCCAAAGATATTGATACAGTTGCATGAATGTGGTCACCCAGAAGCACTTTGAAATAGTCATTGTTGATAACCCACCAATTACGAGGAATACCATCGTTTGCACCCATTTGGCTGTCAGTTTGTCCAGCAGCTGTTGCTTTTGAAGATAGGGCAACTGCATTGTTGAATTCCTAAATGTCAAAGGCATCTGAAGCAGTTGCTCCAGGTTGTTGAACTAATATGCTTGTACTGCTCGATTCTCAGTACTTGAACCACGTAGTTTGCAGCCTGCAGTGGTGTCTAAAGCAGCATCGGCCATCACCGACCACGGTTAAAGTACCATGTCACTTTTGAGCAATTTACTTTTGGTGCACCAGACGTGGCGAAGCCACAGAGAACGGACCCACCGTTGAAACTTGTCACATCTGGAGATGGGGTCGTAGCTGCAAGCGTTCTCCTTGCTGAGGTTTTTCCTTTTGGCCACCGGCCTTGCTGCAAAATTACCCACGTGTTGGCTCGGGCCACAGTTGGATTCTCGAGACGAGCTTTCTGCCTTTGGAAGTCATGATCACATGGCCAGTCTTGGACAGGGACTCCAGCATTACCGGCCTGGCCATTGACTGCTTGAACTTTGGACAGGAAGATATTGAGGCTGATGGGTTGGCGTTTCCAGTGCAAGGTATTTGGATTTGGGTGCTGGCTGCATCAGTGCTTCAGGGCTGAACTTATTGCATTGGCAGCTGTACAATGGGATAGAAAGTGATGTACTCTCCTAGATGGGACCCTAGCAGCACTGGTAAAAGTGCTCATAAGTCTAGGCATCTCTCTTGCCCATGCAAATTTTTGGCCATCGATGTTACAAGGATTGGTGACTCAAATTGGATTTCAAACTAGCAGATGTAACCTGGACCAGGTACGTGTGCGAGCCCTCAATGGCTTTATCGTGGGCCAGGCCGACTGTAGCTGAGTTGGTGCTTTTTCAATTGGATGGAGCCAAACTGTAGCTGGATCAACTGGATGCTTCAAACACACATGGACTGTTTCTAAGTTCATTGTAGCACGAGAGTTTCAGTCTTTTCGGCCAAGCCGACATGTGCAGTCTTGCTCGGCTGCTCAGCCACTGTTTGAAATACCCAAACGCTCTTGCTGGCTCTTGTCTCAATGGGGTACCGGAGCATTTTTGAATCTTTCCGCTTTCCCGCAGCATGAATCACTTCAGGAACCATTGACCGTGAACTATACATCGAAGGGTGGTCGATCGTTATTTTCTCACAGACGGTTTTTCTGCAACCAGGACTCGTTGGGCATCCGCTACAGTCAGCCAGCTGGAGTCAGCGGCCCACGATCGTCCTGCAAATCCCTTGATGTCAAGAACTCTTGGGTAGACATTTCAGCAGCTTCCAAAGCGTTGCAAGGTGAGAGTTTGCTGTGCCAGTTTGTTTTTTTTGATGCTTGGAAACCATTCATCATCATTAACCATCATCAAGCCATATTCATCATGATTAACCATCCTCAGCCACCATTCATCATCATTAACCATGTAAAAATATATATAGAACCCAGATGTTTCCTGCTGATTGTGCCCTTGAGGCGCGACAAATTGGTGAGGCCTCCAGCACAGACATCGGGGATGACCGTGAGGACATCCTGATCCTCAGAGCAGAGAGGGAAGGAATTTATGATATGGTGTTATGATATCATATAAAAAGCTATGAGAATATATGACTTAAAATATGTTCATGATATGATATGATTTTATGTATATATTTTCTTTCAGATATATTTATAAAAAACATTTTTTCTTGAGATTATGATATGATGTTATGAATATTTGAATCCTTCCGCAACCGCAGATGGGTGGATCGAGAGGGATCTGATTTTAGGCCTAGTGTGTGCTGATTGTGCTCAGCGTGAAGAGGTGGTGAAGGCTACAGACCCAGAGATCCAAAGGTTTCCCAGCGCGGCAAAGAATGGTTTGGAGCACTTCAATTGTGGACTTTCTCTCATCTCCCTGCTTTAAATAGAGCAAAAACAAGAATTGAAAGCTCTTATCTTTGCTTTTCACAGAGCAGTGGAACAGAATCACGGTTGGCATTTCCAAGGACATGGTTTGCACGAACAGCCTGCCAAAAGTCAGTATCTAGAACAGGCCAGTATCTAGAACAGGCCCCCTGTACAATACCACCTTTCCTCGGACTAAGCTGAGACCAATCCCATCAAAAGGCAATATATGCAAGAACCCGTCTCAAACATAGGCATTTGGCTGTCGGGAGTTGGGGGGATTCACATGCGTGTGCCCAGCTTGAGCATGTACGGAGCTAGGCCCACGTTGGTCCAGGTCTGATTGGGATGATTGGGGCACTGTCTGGGAAATTAAACCCACATTGGGCGGATGTTGATCAGAGCAAATGCAAGAGGTGACTGAAATGGAATTGGCGAGGAGGGCCCTTTTTCAATCTCAGGAAGTGTGTTATGCATACATATATGGGGTCCGGTGGATGGCAAGAACTGCGGCTGAGTCTGAAACTGGCGTTCATCTCAAAAATAAGATACGATGACGTTTGAAAAGTTTGATTTTGTCAATTTTACCAAGGTTTTTGCACGTAAAGGACGGACATCTTTTGTGAACAGCCCAATATTAGGCAACAAGGTCGCTAAACAAGCAGCCACATGATTTAAAAAATTCTGTATTCCAAATGGGTGGACATATGTGCATTAAGAATCTTAGAAGAGCTTCGCCAAATTAAATAGAGCCAATACAACGAATGCTTCAAGTAGCGCCTGAGGGGATCTTCAAATGGCGTGTGGAACGGATATGACTTTGACATATGATGCACCAGGATGTTCAAGGTACACGCAATGCCGTGGCAAAAGATGGCTTGCTCCAAAACGTCTGCATTTGAAATTGTCAGCTGATTGACAACGGGAGCCCTTGAGCTTAGTGGACCCCACTCGCTGGTGCAGGATTGGGCAGTCTTCAAAGGGAGCTGCACGTATGTGAGTGCCTTAGCGCCCTCCATGCCACTGCGCGAGGCTAGGGCGGCATTGCTAGCCATGCCATGGTCGGCCAGCGGTGTTCGCCTGCCGAGGTCAGCTCACGGCTGCCGATTGTGACCTACAGAAGGCCAGGAACCACCGCGAGGAGTCACAGCACTTGCCGAACTCGCCAAGGAGATGTCATGACTGCTCATGCTACAGGTGCAGTGACAACGTCATGACAGACCCCTATGACGGCTATGATACGGTGCAGCTGCAGGTGGAATGCTGGAGCATCACTCCATTGTCGAAGCTTCCGAAGCTGTGTCTCGTGTGATGCTTTGCCGCGTCCAGGCCTGTAACGACACAGGCCTCATCACTGACTTCAGGCTCTCAATGGGCATTGCAAGAACAGCCTTGGCCTCAGGAATCAGGTCATGAGACTTCACAACTTAAAAATCCTGAGGGGCAAAGATTCCGCCACGCGTTGTTAGTCACTGTTATTTTTGGTGTCTTCGAGAAAGAAGTTGGTGGGGACTATCCTCAGATTGTTTTTGTGTCAAAGGAAGCAGAATTGGCAGCGGTGGTGTCAGGAGCCCAGGCAGTTTTGCAGTGCCTTCCTGGTCGTAGATTCCTAATGCCCAACATGACTCGAGGTGAGAAACCTGTTATTCTCTTGAAATTTGATGCCCCTATGGCATCCTATTGCCCAGATATAGCTTTCTCTTGTGATCAGCACAGTTTCGACTGAGAGACTTTCGTTCAGCCCGCAAACTGAAATCTGTTCTAAGGAAACTTCAACGGGTACAACCAACAACTGGTTCACCCTGGGGAGGAACAGAAGTGAACCTCACGGCCCGGAGCCGAGCAGCATGTGAGCACAGCATGAAGGAACCAATGTATGACATGTGCGGCATTGCAAGGTACAAGATTTTGAGTCGTTCAAGCTGAAGTCTGGTGATACCCCTGAATATGTGTAGGTTTGTCTCTGGTGTTTCTTCTCTGCTGGTGTGTTTTCTCTGCTGGTACCTTGTCTCTGCTGGTACCTTGTCTCCGCTGGTGTTTTTCTCTGCTGGTCTTTTTTCTGCTGTTTTTTTTTGCTGGTGTTTTTTCTCTCTGGTGTTTTTTTCTTGGCTGGTTTTTCTCTCTGGTCTTTTTCCTTTGCTGGTGTTTTTCTCTTTGCTGGTGTTTTGCTTGCTGGTGTCTCTCTCTCTCTCTCTCTGGTGTTTCCTCCGCTGGGGTTCTTTCTCTGCTGGTCTTGCTGGTCTTTTCTATCCTTGTGTTCTGTCTTTGCTGGTGTTTCTTCTCTTCTGGTGTTTCTCCCTGGTGGTTTTGTTGATGGGTTGACGGGGTTGATGGGGTTGATGGGGTTGACGGGGTTGATGGGGTTGATGAGGTTGATGGGGTTGATGAGGTTGATGGGGTTGATGGCGTTGATGGGGTTGATGGGGTGCATGGGGTTAATGGGGTTGATGGCTTGCTTGCTTGCTTGCTTGCTTGCTTGCTTGCTTGCTTGCTTGCTTGCTTGCTTGCTTACTGTCTTGCTTACTGTCTTGCTTGCTTGCTTCCTCACTTACCTGCCTTCCTGCTTTCTTGATTGATTGATTGATTGATTGATTGGTTGGTTGGTTGGGTGATTGATTTCTTTGATTGGTTAGTGGATTGATTGATCGATTGATTGGCTGCAGAATTTGGAGGCAGAACGTTTTGCTTCGCCACAGTTCCAACTGCTTGACTGCCTTGAGTGCATGATGACGATGATGATGATGATGATGATGATGATGATGATGATGACGACGATCATGATGGTGAGGATGACTTTTGGTGATGTTCTTATGTTCCTTTTGAAACATCAAACGAAACCCGCAACTTCGATTAATCTTGACTTGCCATCGCGCTTCTCGCTGGAGTGCCGGGCGTTTTTTACAAGATCGTATCTTGCAAAAGGAATCTCATTTTGTGGTGTTTTTGTGATTTTGGTTTGCAAATGAGTGTTTCGCCACAGCACCCTACGTTTTCTGCACATCTCATCTTCCAAAAATGGCTCCAACGCCTGGTGTCCCCACAACCCCCTACACCACTTTTTGCACATCTCATCTTCCAAGAGTGACTCGAACCTGTCAGGTTTTTAAGTTTGACCTGCAAATGTGCGTTTCACCACAGCATTTTGCACTTTTTGCTGATCACTTTCCCAACTTACCTCGGAACCCGCTCCGGCTGGCCAGCTTACCTTTTCGCGCATTCAGCAACTCAAAACATTAAAACACGCTGCCTTTTTCGCACTCCGCAGTCCCTATCATTCACGCACTCGCATCCGTCATCGCCTCTGTGATCTGACTGACCGACTGTTCCTTCGATGATGTATTTTCATCATATACTAAATACATCTAAATACCCTAACTTTTCTCCAGATTCTGGGCACAAGGCTTTCCAGCTTTTCAAACTTTGAGGTTTCAGGCCTGGAGAGCTTCAACGAAACGCAGGTGCAGCACTGCTGAAAGCTGCTCTGCTTTGAGTGCAGTCAGAACCGAAGGTGTTGAAACAGGTCCCCAGGTTTAGGCTGAACCATGACTGAACCATGGCTTAGACTGGCGAAGCATTTTTGGCATTGGTTTTGGCTCAAGACTTTTCTTCCCAACAAGAGCTACTAGGATTTTTTCCGCTGAGGCTTTTTCAAGCAATCTCTTTGAGCCATGTCCAAAATCCAGATGCTCAAGATGATTCTCGGAGTTCTTGGATGGTGTGGTCTCACAGCAGCGGGCCTGGCTGTGGTCTACCTTTGGAACTTCGATTCAAAGGCAGTGGTACCTGCAGTGCTGGTCACGTCCAACGTGTTGATTGCACTTGTAGTGGCCCTGGTGCTTCGCAAGTCGCCAGAGACAGGCTCAAAAGAGATGGCCCCCACACCTCAGCAACCTCACCTCCACTGGAATCCTGACATCCAACGCCGCGGCATGGGTGACCTGATCCGAAGTGTGAACCACATAGCCATCATCGTCTCCGATGTAGGCCGTTCATTGGCCTTCTACACAGAGATCATTGGCTTTCAACAAATCCAGAGACCCAACTTCGACCGTCATGGCGCATGGTTGACTATGGGAAATTTGGAGTTGCACTTGATCAAAGGAGTACCCAATGCACCCACCGGGCGAGATCTCATTGTGTCTCACATCGCCCTTGAGACGGACTATCCGGAGAAGGTGTTGGAGAAACTGTTGGAGTTTGATGTGCCCTTCAGGCAGAATATTTCGGTACCAGATCCGAAAAAGGCCAGAGAGAACTTGGTGGAAGCTTTTGAAAACAGTGAGGGCAAGATCACTCAGTACTTTGTCCGAGACCCAGATGGGTACTACCTGGAGCTTTGCAACTGCGACATCCTCACGGCATTCTGCTTGTTCAAGGAGAAGGATGCTACCAAGCAGAAAGCTGGCCACACCCCAAAGTACAAGCAGCTCATGGATGCTGTGCTTGGTACGTACAATGAGTCTGGACAGGTGGCGCCTTCTTCATTCCGATTGCCTCAATTGTTCAAGACTAGCGTCATGGCTCATCGATGGGTGAAGAGTGCTCGGCATGAGTTGCTGAAGAGCTTTGAGGAGCGTATTGAGACGGCCCTTGCTGGAGTGAAAGAGGCAGATCAACCTGATCCTGAACTCTTGGCAAAATTCACCGGCCGACAGAAGACCTATTGTGATGTTTGCCAAGGATTCTCACAGGAAGACTTGGTTTCAGCTCTTTGCAGAAGTGGAAATCACGGGCCCACTGCCTTGTTGCTCTTGGCGGCCTGCCGCAAGGATGTGAAGGTTTACTTCCCACCTCAGTACCTTTTGAGTGAAGGAGGCCGAATCTCGCAGCAAGTGATGGCAGTGTCCGCAATCACCAGCAAGAGGTTTGGCTCAAAGTCCGTCTATGCTTCCAAGCCTTTCGAGGATGCGCATGAATCCGGGGTCCGTCGCTCCAGTGTTGCCAGTGTTGGGAGCTTCTTCGGTGCAAAGGCAGAGCCTGGATCCAGGACAAGTCGGTTGAGTGTTGGGAGCGGCCAGATGCTGGCCTTGACCTTTGACAACGACCCCAAGATGCAAGACTACCTCACCAAAAGCAATTCATTGGCTCGCCAAAAAGTTCAAATTCCAGACCTTGAAGCACCAGGTGAAGCAGAGGTGTTCCAGTTCTAGCGGCGATTTTACACATGAGCAACTTCGGTTGCAGGCTCCAACCTATTAGGTGAGCCCTTGATGAAACCCCCAGGCACCACGTGCTTTTCCATCGATTTCCACCGCCAGGCCAGCCGATTTTTCGAATTTGCGTTCGCTGAAGAGCGTACGGCGTAAGTTCACTTTGGACCCGGCGGGCGGAATCGAGCACTGCAGGGGACAGACATGAAGAGTCGATGCTGAAAAGAAAGGGCTGGTTTTGCCACTGGAATTGCTGCGCCATGGAACTCCATCCTTGCAAGGCTGTGCCATCATTGAATTCCATTACTGTAGCAAACTCAACTCCAGTCGCTCAAAATGTCAATAAAAGAAACAGGAAACACCAAGATGCACTCAGCACACCGAAGGAGGCGCACACAAACAAGCACTCACAGCGGTGTTTTCTTCTTTATCAAATATATATGAATCAGCACCAGCAATCCACTAACAAACCACAGAAAACGATAGAATCCGAATGTGAACTTCCAAAGCTAAGATTGGATCTGCTCTGATGTGGGTCTCTCAATTCATTTCAATTCAAGCATTCAATGATCTCCTACTCAATTCAGAAAGGTGAGTAGATTAGTAGATAGCTCAGAAGAAAGCCAAGCTAGAAGCCTCTTTCGTTCCAAAAAACATCAGAAAGCTGTTTGTTTGTGCCATGGGCAAAGCTGGCGAATGCGGAGGGAGCAGGGCTTGATTTGGCATGGCAGATGGGGAACTTGTGATGCGTTCGGGCCTTAGCATGGCCGGGCCAGGCCTGATTGGTATGTCAGATTGGTGACACCTTCAAGCAGATGGCACGGCATCCACAGGGTGAAGATAGAAACATAGATGGCACAAACACCAGTCTGCTGCTGGGCAGACCCAACAAGTGACCAAGCATTCCTTCAGCTGCCAGCGCTCTCGCACCGTCGCCATGGGCACGGCGGCTGACCCTGCTGCTTCCACGTTGCTGCAGCAAACGTGCGTCCTAGTCCGCTCCTGGAGGGCCCGGGCGGCTTTGCGCCGCAGGGCCGAGATGGCCACATAGATCTTCATTGGTTTCGTTGGCTTCGAGCAGTGAGTGAGCCGTGGCTGTGAATGGTATCTGCCCTTTTTTACCGCCCCTTTGCCAATGGCGATTGCGGGTGCGTGTTTTTTCTTTGGACCCTGGGCTTTGTGCAGTGGACCCTGGGTCCGTGGGTGGCTTTGGGGCTGCCAGGTTTTTTTTTCACACCTTAAGGGTGTTTTTTTTCCTGGTCGCTACAGCCTTTGGCTGTCCAATGCGCCCCTGCCCCTTTCCTGCGAAGCAGGGCTTTCAGTCTATCACATGTTATTTTGGCACTTACCGTGTCGGGTGCCGTTTTGCCATTTTCGTCGTTGTACAGATCACCCTGGATGACTCAGTCAACTGACACTGATTGATTCGACCGGAGACCTTTGGCGTCTCTCAACCATTGCAGTGTGAGTGATAAGTAACCGTCATCAACCACTTTCAACAATCGTTAACCATCACTGCTGTCACCATCCTCATTTGCCAATCAACTGTTCACCATTAATTCATGAATGGAACAATTCTATTCACCAACCACTTGCTACTTTTAATGATGGTCATTGGCATTGGTGAATCACTATTAATCTTCACCATCTATATGGCTTTTAACATCATTATTCACCATTGTGAGTAAGATTAGCAACTACCAATCACCTGGTTCACCATCGTCATTGGTAGCGAACCAGGACTTACCATCCCTAATGAACCATCGACTACGAACCTGTCTGAACCTCCATGACTCACTGAAGCATCACGGCAATGTCATTGTACTGTAGCTGCTGTTGGTTTCGCCCTTGTAAATGTTGGTTTCTTAAATAGGGAGCCCCAAAAATGGTTGGTTTCCTACTGCAAATGCTTCAAACGGATGGCAACTGGAGGGTCCCCCATGACTTGAGAAACCATTACCCTTCATTATCAATCCATATCAACCATCATTCACTACTACTAACCTCATCAACCATCCTTCATTAACCGTCATCATTAGTCATCCTTCATCATCAACCATTGATCACTACCATCATTAATCATCCTTTAATCAACCATGAATCATCATCAACGATCAACCATGAATCATCATCCATCATCATTACCAATCATTCTCCATCCTTCATCAACCATCATTTACTATCAACCATCAACCTTCCTTCATCAACCATCATTAACCATCATCATCAACCATCATTAACTACTACTAACCATCATCCATCCATCCTTCATCAACCATCATCATAAATCATCCTTTATGAACCATAGTCATTAGTCAACCATCATCATCAACCATCATCAACCCAACCACCATCATTAGTCAACCCTCCTTCACCATTGCCATCTGCCGTTCCCAGGTCCGGCGTCCGTGTCTTAGCTCCGGTGGTTCTAGTGCTGGAAGCCGGGCTGAGAGATGCGCTGGACGAAGACACGCGTTGGACGCAGATCTTGGAGGTGCTGCGGGTGGCGCGCCGGTGGATGGCCGGGGGCTGGTGGATGGCTGGGGGTTCATGGTGGATGGCCCTGGGTAGTTCATGGTGGGTTACTGGAGTTAATGATGGTCAATGGCTAGTGGTTTCATGGCTAGAAGTATTGATGAAGATGGGTTGATGGCTGGTTGATGACTGGTTGGTGGTAAACGAAGGGTTGAGTGATGGTGAACTTGTGTTGATGGCTACTGACTGGTTGCTGGTGACTTGTTCGTGAAAAGGTATATCACTTTTTCGTTGATGGTTGCTTGACGCTGAGCAACTGGTTGATTGATGCTGAACAATTGGTTACTTCATTGTTGATTACTGGTTGATGATGGTTGATCGATGGTGGATCGATGGTTGACAATGGTGAAGTGGTTAAAGACAAGTAAATCAATGACCAATTGGCAAACAAGTGGTTCATAAATGGTTTATTGTAGTGAGTGCTGACTGATACTGGGAGATGGCTATTAGGAAGAGCTGATTCATGGTTCATGATTGTCTATTATTGTTCGGATACAGCTGCCAACAAGTCACAGCAATGGGGGGGGGGATACTGATGATTCACGGTGCTTAGAAAATGTCAGCAATGTAGTGGTTGATAAATGGTTCCTGATTTTCTGTTTAACTGGGGTCTTGGAATGGTGCTTCAATTGATTGAGTGGGTAGAGGGCAATGATGCTTGATTCATATGGGACTACCGAGTGGCTACAGTATATTTGCTGATGGTTGATCAATGGTTACTTCACAATGACTTGTTGATGATTCAGCCAGGGGTAGTTCTCCATCAGTGCATTGTTCTTTGATGGGATCCCTCGATGATTTGCATGTCATGATCACAATCTTGCCTCTTTGCAGTTTCTTTGGAGGTGGTGGGTGCCTCTCTCTCTGCTGAATTGTCTGGCAATGGCGGCTCCTTGGCTCTGAAAAAGCTGCCCAAGTATAGCTTAAAATGATGAGATTTGCAGATCCAGTTGCAGCCACTGAGTTCTTGCGGCGATTCACTGGAAGCCCTGTTGGCAAGCGGCTAGAGCCCATGCTGCATTAGCCCAGAGCTTTACATGGAACGCCGTTGTGATGTGCATTTCTGCTATCCATTTGGCATCACTGAGAATGTCCCCAGTTCTCAATCCTTCAGCGCTTTCAGTTGCACCCCCAACAGATCCGTACGTCAAAACGGACCAAGAAGGTAGAATCCTGTAGCCGGATCTACCTCGAATGCTCGACAACTTGGAACGCCTGGGATTTGCATTCTGGAGACTCAACTTTCCCAAGCCTGCTCAGGTTTTGAGAAGAGAGTAGGGTAGCTGCTTCAATCACAGCCTCCTTGGTACCATGAGCGTTACGCCTTTGTGGCTGAGATGGGCGGTCATGGCTGCCCTTTTTGGTTTCCTGGGAGCCCCACATTACCAGCTGACTCAGGACATCGGAGGCTGATGCATGCGCTGATTCTGGGAGAAGTGGCTGCCTGCCACAGCATCCAAAAAAGACATTGGCAACAAGTACGACGGCTGTTGCAAGATCAGGCTGTTGCTGTTTGCAGCTGCTTGCTGCAGCTCTCCAAGTGCATTTTGTTAAATCCAGAGCGAAAATTGTGTATTCATAGAGATCAGCCGCACACAGCCACATATGCTTTGGCCCAGCCCTTTGAGCTCAATGGGCAGTGTTGATCATGTGTCAACTCTGAAACCTCTTTTGGCGGCTCTGCTGCTCTGATTTGGCCAGGCCTTTGTATTTTGGAGGGACATCGTGGATACGGCTGACCCATCCAGCTCACACAGCAGGCCGCAAGGGATACTTCCCTCACCATGGCATTGATGCGTGATAAAGCTAGACAATAATTTTGTTGGCTTTGGCTCTGCCTAGTATGGACCATGTTGACATGGTCCATGTTTGAACAAACTTCCGCAGATTGATCGGATACCATATATCTACAATCTTCAAGTACCGGCTATTGACATTCATTTGCCAACGTACAATTGTCACCTGGGTGAATGCATAACGTCTGGCTTGGATCTTAGAGTATTGTTAGATTTTTCTTTTCTAGGACATTCTGGCACCTACTTCCTTGAGCTTCCTGTAACCGTAGGGTCTTCACGGTACGTTTACTTTGTAATTCTTCCTTTGCTTTAGAAATCTTCCTTGCCCACACCCACAAAGTAGGTTCGTAAATATTGATAGAAATTGATGCAACAAGTATACAGTATAGCTATGGATATTGATACCATATATTTATATCATATTGTCAATTCAACTCATTGCATCCTTTTGTTTGCAGTGCCACTTTTCTCGAGGCAACTGATTGGTGCTTTGAAGCTGCGGCAGTCGTCTCCGAGTCCGGGCTTCGCTTTGGAGTTGCCGGCAGAGTGGATGGAGGGTGACCTGCTTGGCGCCGTGGGAGAGCGGTTGGGTTCATCTGGCTGGTCAAGCAGTTAATCAACCAGTACTGGGAATGACCAAGCAATCTGTAGGGATAGGGAAACCAATGGTCAATGATAGGGGATCCCGGGCTACAGGGTTTTGACCCACTGCCAAATGAATATGTCATGTCTATCATAGTAATGGCGAACTTACTTTCCAGTGCTTGGGGTGATGAACAACTATGAAATCAATCAATTTGAATTCATAATCTGATTTGTATAGGGTTGTTGAAATTAGCAGGCACTGTTTCATCTCTAACTGAAGACTTTTGGAGAAGTGCAACTGCGTCTGTCTTGGAGATGAGCATTTGCGGCAGGGAGTAACTGTGCTGCAAAGGAACCCATTAAGGGAGATCTACCGCTTAGCACTCGAATCCATCCTCGACAGCTTGTTGCTTATTGTCAAGGTCTTTATGTCCTAACCCTTATTAATCAGTAGTGACTCAGCACTGGATTGCCATACCCTAACATTAGATATCTTCCACCATTGTTTGTGGCCAATTCTCTGGTAGATATTCACCCTTCCAAGGTATGGTGGAATCCAAGACCAAACCGTCATCAGCCCTGCGGCGCAACTGCGAATGGGAACTTTTTTTCCAACTTTTCGGACCGATCCTTGCTTGAAAAACGCCTTGGAGAGAGATTTCTAAAGGAACCTGTTCAGAAGTGTGTTTTCCTCTATGTCAGGCAGATTCTGGGAGACTTTTTCTTGCAGGAAGCTTTGCAAGTTGTTGAGCTGGAACAGCCAGTAGAATGAATGTCGTTGGCCCTCGATGGAATCTAAGGCTATCTCTTATTGAGAGAATCATCACCGAATCTGGCCGTGCTGTTTTGCTGGCATGCTTTGAGGAACCTGAAGCGGCGCTGGAGCCATGGATGCACTGAAGGGTCCTGTTGTGATCGCAGATACGTAGAGGAACCGACCTATTTTGCTTTGAATCATGAAAGGGAAGCGGGACCGCAGAAGGAAGAGAACAGAAGAGTTTGAGAGGAAGATGGAATCAGAGAAAAGGAGTAAACATGAATAATGTCAAAGAAAAGAGGGCCGTCTCATAGGAGCTTAGTAGATGGAAGTGGGACAAAGGTACACAAAGTATGAAATAAAATGATGCATCTGAAGTGAGATACAAGGGCTTATTGGAAGTGAGGCACAGGAAACCAAAAACATGGCATGCCAATGATGAATGATAAATGACACAATGCAGCAAATCATGTTGGACCAGATAGAAAACCAAACAGCAACATGCAAATACAGTAGAAATACCTCATGAGAATGACGCGACTATCATTTGAAGAGCAAATTTGAGTTGCGAAACAACCACGAGGAAAACTTCAATGCTGCAAGACAAACATTATGGAAATGACAAATGGAAACTGCATAGTGCTGCAAGCACCCTGGGAAGACAAGACTTGCAAAGTGCTTGAATAATGCATTAGACAAACTCAAGCAGAGTCTGTAACAGAGTGAAAATCCCACGAAATCTCAGGGACGTGGCGGAATTTGAAACTTGCTACCAACTAAAGAGGAGGTTTGAGTTCCAAAAACTATAAACAATCTAACAAGAAACGACTCCAACGGCACATAACTTTCCGTTGCTTGGAAAAAATACGATTTCAGTGCCGTTTCGTGGGGCCAATTTGTAGTTTGTAACCCTTCCCACACAGAGTGGGCATTGCAGTGAAAAATCCTTGCCTCAACCTGTCAAGGAATGTAAAGGTTCGAACTGCTTCATTTTCAAACTGTTTTGACCCTGTGCTCTAGCGTTTTTTTTGCCTACCGCTATATTGTTGTGGGGTACAAGGTATATATATCTAGCAAGCTATGTAAACATAGCTTGACTCGAATACTTTCTGAGCAAGGTCAGGGACTAATCCGCACAAGCCATCAAGATATTTGGCTCATTGCAGCTTCACAATCAGGAATTATATATTCATAATCACAAACTCATGATCTGGCTTTGATTTTATCTGATTTTTCTGGCCTTTGTCAACAGGTCTAAAAGAAGGTAGTAGTCATGTCTGGTTCCGTTTTGTCGGATTTGATGTCAGCAGCTGATTCTATCCACATTTGCTTTCGACAAGTCTGTGTTGGGGTAAGTTCCACAGACTATCGCCTACTGATTTTCATCACCATGCTGCAGACCATCACCTATATGATGTCAATATGTTGGTGATTTGCATGCATCCCCACCTCTTGACATCACTCGAGGCCATGTACGAGTGCTTGGCAGGAGAGCTGGACGCCACGAGTATGCCACTGCTGTGTGCGTGTGTGCTGTTTCTTTTTTTGCAATTTTGGGCCTTATGACTGGCTTGTACACGTTTTTCCAACAGCCAAGACCAGAACAGGCCTTGAAAGCGTCCGATATATAACCTGAGGGAGGTTCGAATCTTTGTGAAGCATTTCTGCAAGCCGGGTAGATGAAAAGCAGAGGGAGAGAACAACTCCACCGTCGAGACAACCCGTAACAACAATTATGACACCAGCAACCACAACAACAGCCACAACCACAACCACAGCCACAACTTTGATTGGTGGATTATCCGAGCATTCAGCCTCTTCCTGGTCCACAGTAGCCGGTGTGCTGTTGTAGTTGCTTTGGGGCCTGACCGAGCGTGCCTGCAGCAGCCTTTCTCTTGGCCATTTTTTTTCCCTCCTTCCAAGAAGGACGTTTCTTTTTTCCCCTGGCCATTGTCTCACTCAGAGTTCAAGAACCTGGATATAACCAGCACCACGACCATGACAACAACAATAACAGCAGCAACAACAACAACAACAAAAACAAAACGACAACAAGGACACAAGTGCTGCCAACATGCCAGAGACTCAGGTAGATTAAACATAGGTCACAACAAGGAACAATCACAAGCGCATGAAGACAAAAGAACAAGTGCATGAAAAGATATGAAAGAACGTGGAGGAATGGTAGGAACAAGAACTGTAGCAGTGACAGCAGCGATAGAACTGGCAGCAGGAAGATGCTGACTAAAGTTAGGAAGCCTGGAAAGTTCGGACACTCCTTAGGTTTGCCGTTCGGCAGAAACAGGGAGCAAATCATATTTACTGCAACCAATCACTGGTCACAAAGGACAGCAGGAGCAAGAACAAGTGCAAAAGAATGGAGAAGACTCTTAAGAGGAACAGGATTGAACAAGTACAGTAGGTAACACAGAGAAACAGCAACTGCGACGGCAACTACAGCGACATCTCCCATCAAAAACACAAGTACAACACAGGGGGAGGGTCTGAGTACCAATAGTAGCAACTAGACTCAGACCCCGGTTGAATGTGACCAAAGTGAAAGATATGGATGCAAGAGCAGTGCATCACGACGGAATGACATCGGTATGTAGAGCCAGGGATTTGAAGCAACCATGCCTTTGCATCAGTGCGGTAACATTTGCAGCATAATGTTAGTATTCTGGACCGGGTAGGAGGTTGCCCAGCCAGTTTTCTGGACCTTGAAATCTCGAACCTACGGAATCTGACTGGGATTTGCTCAGTTTTCAATATCTACCCGCCACCAAGCCTGGACAATTTCGCTTGGCAGGACGGTGTTTGTACTTTCCCTCTGGCACTGGGACCGATGGGTCTTCTCCAACCGAGTGCTTCCCAGCCCTTTGTACTGTGAGGGACTACGATGCGTTGAAGGCAGAGCAAGAGTTGTTGATCAATTCTTGATGCATCTTTGGCAGTCAAAAGTCAGATTCTGTCTCTACTCGGATGTCGATTTGGTAGCTGAGCTTGCCTCTATAGCCATGGTTACCAGGTACAATCCCTGGGATCCAAGCAGCCAGGCTCAGCTGTATCGCAAAGAGCGCGTCCAGGACGGTGCCGGATCTGACTCCACAGTCGCCACTGGTGCTGAGCTTCGATCTTTGCAATCGAGTGGCATTCTATAAGGGTCACCCATGACATCCCATGACCCTGCCATTGTTCGTGACAATTGCGGAAACTAACATTGACCGCTAGTATTTAACGGGTACTCCATATGATGGTTGATGCCACTACCTGTTGAGTATCGTTGACCGCTAGTATTTAACGGGTACTCCATATGATGGTTGATGCCACTACCTGTTGAGTATCGTTGACCGCTAGTATTTAACGGGTACTCCATATGATGGTTGATGCCACTACCTGTGACATTGCCAGTACCTGTTGAGTATCATTGCTAGGCATTCGTGTTCTGCGCTCCCAGGACGATGAACCTGCCTTTCTCTTGCGTCGAATTGCCTCTGCTGCGAAGCCACAACCTCCTGAGGTGTCCGGTGGGACAGGGGGGCTGCAACATGGGGGCAACACATTCTATTTTCTACATGTATATATGTGTTTTTTAGATAATATCTCAAAAATCTCTAAACAAATCCAAAAAAATGACAGAGAGGAACGATCCAAGACGTTGTGTGATTTCTTTTGCCGCCAGGTGATCTTGGTGACAACGGCCCAGCCAAGATTGGTGTGCGGTCGGGAAGGAAGTGTAGACATCTCTCTTCGCGCTCCCCATGTTTCCAAGGTGGCATGCAGCGATGCTTACACAGAGAACTGGAAAACACCCAAGGAAGCTCTGGTGTTTTGACTTTGCAACGTACTTTGGCCTTTCTTTTTCTTCATTCCTTGGCATTTGGCTTGGCATGTCCATTTGGAGTGGCATGTTTCAAGTGGTTTTGGACTTGCAGCACTGCAAGTCACAGTTTGGTCAGGTTCATGCAGTGCTGCAGCTATCTCGGGATGGCACCAGCTGGAAGTTGACCATAGAGGTGCCACCGAGTGCAGCCCCAAGCCGCGTTTCTGTGTCTATCGATGCAGGGTACCGCTGCCAGGATAAATCCTCCAATGGCACCTGGGTGAACGGCAACTTGGCCATGATTTTTGTTGTCAAGGCGATATTCAGCTGGTTGTGGGTCAATATTAATCAACAATAATGGGGGACAAGCACCAACCACTTTATAGGGAAAACAATTGTAGGGTCTTGACCCACAGCCAGCTGTATTCAGCGATCTTCAGCCGCTAAGGAGTGCGGCTAAGCGCTCAAGAGCCGCCCTTGGCACTGAAAAGCCAAGACCAAGTTTGCTTCGTTCCCCCTGGAGTTGGTGTGGTGCAATTGATCTACGAGGCCTGGTGAGCCCCACACCATTTCACTACTCATGGACATCATATACCATTGACACAACCATCAAGTAACCAAGTAGCATCGTTGGCACTTGGGTCATGGAAGGCCGTGCTGTTTTGGTTCTTGTGAAGCTTGATCTGGTCGTTTCAAAGATCCTGGTGGGGTGGGGTGGAGATGTTGGTGCAAGCTGGGCCAGGTCTTACCAGCGAGCATGCTCCAAAGAGCGGTCAGTCGTCCACTTTCCGAAGTGGCAAACCCTGAGCGTGCACCGGAAAGTACGTCCCTTGGAAGATGCCTATGGATTGGGAAGATGCAATCCCTGGGAGCTTTGGAAAAAGAGCATTGACTTCGTAAATTTCAGACATGCGCATTCAGTACGACAGGTGATTGGCAAGCTAGTTTGTGTGTTGAGACTTCCTTTGAGTCTGCTAATGTAAAAGGTCCTTCGCAGAGTCAAGTGAAGGGGTGAAGGGGTGAAGGGGTGAAGGGGTGAAGGGGTGAAGGGGTGAAGGGGTGTGGGAAGTTTTCAACTTCACAATCTTGGCGCAGCTTTTCCTTGGACATGGCCGCCGAATCAGCTATCTTAGGTATGCACGGAGCCGCAGCCGTGGCCAGGTGAGGCATGATCTTGGTTTCTCAAGCCATAGGGGGACCCCCAGTGATCATCCCTTATTCACCATTTACAACAGTGCACCAAGCGTTTTTAGGGTTCCTATGGCTTAAGAAACCATCATGAGAACTCATCTGAGTTTGCAAGTACAGAGTTTGACCAACAGGTGGATGTCAAGACTCAGAGCAGGATAGGGATGCTTTCAGGTAGGAGCCAAGTGTACAATCAAAACTGTGCGGTCCATCAGGAGGAGAACATCTCTACTTGGCTGCGGTTACTTGGCGAGAATTCCTAGCTGTTGATGTACCATTGCAGAGACCATCATACATGATGAATTTCAAGCTGCTGTACTTTGAAGATGTTGCTTTGAGACTATCGATGTAAGAAAAAAAGGAATTCGTTTTGTTTCCTGAGATCCATACAATGATTTCAGACCTTTGAGGTTTGTAGGTGATCCGGATCTCTTGGGCTACGAGACGAAGCTCATGAGGATTGTTAGGACACCTTCCGAGATCCGAGACAAGTACGGTGACAACATCAGTGCCTTGACATCGAACTGCCCATGTCCAGAACTTGAAACTTTCTCATCAAAAGAATTGGAAATCGCACTGAGGTGGATTTCTTGCTGATCTTGATGTCAGTGACCAGCACAAGTCATCCTTTAGGCTGGGTCCCATGAAACTCAGCAGCACCGTTGCACCTGGAAGCGACTGAACGAAACCTTGAGGCGTGCCCTGCTGAAATTGCGCCGTGAATCGAGCTGAGCAAAAAGAGCGCTGCGCCGGTCCCAATCCCTTCCCTATCCTTCCCTTCTGTGGGAAGCCTGTTTTGATCTGAATGAGTTCTTCCCTAAACCAGCGTGCGAGGGAAGGGATTGGGTTTGAGATCGAGGGGAAGGGATCCTCTTCGTGACAGCAGTTTGCTCGCTGAATTCAGTGAGCCTAGTCCAGTTTTTTCAATGACAGGATTGACTTTCCATTGAAACAAAATATGACACCAGATCCAACGACTGAGGGATCCAACTTGTAATTTCACTCCTGGACCAGCGTCTGCCCCAACCCTGGGGTGTTTGGTGCACTTTGCAGGTGCTCGAAATCTACTGTGAGTTCGGCGCATCCCATACAGCTATGTCAACGGCTGCATCGTGGTCGCCGTACAGTGTGGCACCTGGCCATGTCCTGGAGGACTTTTCCGAGCAACCATCACACGTAGGGCCTTGTCGGGGGATATGCACGAGAGATCCCTGCAAGAACCATCATATCCTAACAGCCATCATATTGCAGGAAGCATCGCACATCATCATTCTATGAATCACTCTAGCGATTTATCATTGGCTTCCCAGATCACCCACAGTGGGTCACCTGCGAGGTGACTTGGTGAGATGTTCAAGCCCACCTCTGTCGCGTCGTTTGGTGGGAGCACCAGAGAAAGGAGATCAGGCCGAGCGCAAAGTCGCGCTGCGTTGATTGCTGGGTACCGTTGAACTTCTGTGAGACCTGTGACTGTTTCCATGTCACCTCAGGCTGTGAGTAAACTGAGCCACTGCCATGCTTCACAACGTGGACTTGTCAGGACAATGTTTCGGTGCCGTTGCATTTGTACTACTATGTGCAGACCTTAGTTTCCGGCATGCAGATTTTTATGTTGACAGCGTATAAATCGATTCTCCTGTGTTGAGCGAAGCTTTAGTAGTCGACAGCAATACCTGTCCGCTCCTTTGTAAAAAAGATGTGAATCCTCATATAACATATTTCCTCTGCCTTAGGAACCATTTGAAAGCATGATTAGTCACGATTGACTTAACCATCACCCAAGTGTTCACAATTCATCAACATCGATCACTATCATCTAGCACCAACATTGATCCATCTTCACCATGAAACGGTCACCAGGATTCATCACGCGCCCAGCCGCGGGTGGCGCCCAGGTGTTCAACGATGGCTGGAAGCGATCCGACTCCATTGACTTCACCTTCCAACCGGTGCCTTAGATGAAGCCATGAAGCGGGTGCTGGCTGGTGAGGCTAGGAGCCAAGGGTAGCCCAGGGTCCGGGCAGGGGGAGCCAGGCCAGGACCTACCAGGAGTGCTTGAACCAAATGGTGGCTTAGTGACCTTAACGAGGATGCTGAAGCTGCTCAAGCACTGGTCAAGAAGAATGGACTTATGAATAATGGTGATTCTGATGAGAATGGTTTAGCCAATACTGGCTCAGGATGCACTGTTAGATCTGCATCCATTGTGGTGAATGATGGTGGAACGATGAACAGCAATGACATTGGACAATGGCTTATGACAAACAGGAGCTGGGAATGTACCAATCATAGGCTACATGGGCATAGCCATGAAGCTACCCACAGGCCAAGATGATCCCACTTGCTTGTCCAAAGACTTGCATTGCCAACATGTCTCCACATACGCAGCTCTCCAAATTGAAATGGTGCCCATTTGCACATCAAGCAGTTCCTTTGCGGTTCCTTCGCGGTTCTTTTGTGACCTTTGACCCGTGCATTGGAACAAAAGAGGTTCTTTTGTGACCGGCCACAACGCCCATATGACACGAATTCCAGCACTTGTAGACATTGTTGCGCCGGTGCATGGAAGAAATGCTCCAAGGATGTGGTTCTCCCAAAGAACGAGTCCCAGCCAGGAACTCAGCCAAGCGGGTGCCACATTGAGCAGATGCAGATCGGCATGAAAAACTCGCGGGAATCGAATTTCATTGTGGGAATGCGGATTGAATCAATATGAATCAATCAATCAATCCGAAAAATGATGTGCTCCTAATCACTACTTTTGCTGATTGCTGGTGATGCTGGGAGAGAGTGTATACTAGGCCCATGAGAACCATTGAGGAATCCTCCTGCCTGTCAAGATTGAAATCGGAATCACCTTGACTTTTGCTTCGCCGCGGGTGTTGGTACACGAGTGCAGTGTTTTTGTATAAAAATCAGTGATTTATATACTTACAACCTAAATGATTCCGTTTCATAAGCTGGTTTTTCCGATATCAATCATGTATAGTCAGAAACCATTTTGATTGAGAAACCCGCTTATAAAACGGAATCACTTGGGTTGAAAGTATACAAACCATTTTTGGAGTCTCCTATGGCAGTATACAAACGATTTTTGGAGTCTCCTATGGCTTGAGAACCCACCCGATGATGTCTCCTTCGCCGGCGGCAGCCTGGCAACTCAGCTCGTGACCAAGGCCTCGCGTGCAACGAGTTTTGCCAGCTCTGATTCGCTTTCCGTCGCAGCGACCTTATGAAGCCGTCTTCAGAGGGTCCGCGGGGTCGCCGGAATGGCGTTTTTATAGGGTTAGTGATGACGATTCTATAGGGTTAGTGATGGTGATTGGATAGGGTTAGTGATGGTGATTATTTAGGGTTAGTTATGGTGATTACATAGGGTTGATGTGATGGTGATTATATCGGGTTGATGATGATGAATGATAATTGAACAATATTAATGATCAAGCGTGGCTGATGATGCTTCATAATGGTTCAGAGTGGTGAATAATGGTGATTGATGGTGAGTAGTGGTGAATGATGGTTAAGAGCGGGCAATGCTGGCAAGTCCTGGTAATGCGCATTGTTATCCTGCTTGATGCTTCTCACATTTGGGATGAGATATTGACAGAATCATTGATTTGAAATAGAGCTCACAGAAAATGAGTTTTTCATATTAATTCAATCTAGACTTGTGCTGTGTTTTTGCTTTGCAATCTGAGCGCATGCAGAAAGATATTGAAAAACTGGCAGATTCCAATCACTGCACTTGGAGTTGAGCTTGTCACTGCATCGAGATTAATCTGAGGATGCCTGTGGGATCGTCTGGGGCCAATGATCGGAGAGGGTCATGCCTGACAAACTTGACGATCGGACGGGAGGGTCCAGAACAAAGATGCAGCTTCTGATAGGAATGGATTTGAATGGATCTTTGGATGTGCTTTTCTTCGCTTTTTCGAATCTCTTGACGAAACTATGAGGCCTCCCTTGCCTTTGGTGGAAGTGGAATTGGTCGTGGGAGACCCAGAGAAAAACAGTGTGAAAAATGCAGCCTGCCAATGAAAGGTTACACCGTTCAGCTTGCTACGATAGATCGCGTGGGGATTTTCAATGCTCTCTTAACATTCAGACTTCATGTGTGTAATGCTCAGCCATGTGCAAAAACGGTGTGGCAGCTTCAGCTAGATCACATGTTTCCAGAGAACTCATTTCTGAGACGTTTCCAGCCCCTGACTTCACCTGACTGCGAGCTCCAGGATCCCCCTCCGGCCTCTCATTTGCAAAGCGCCTTGCTCCGCTCCAGTGGAGCCAAGCTGGACAGCCGTGCACACAGAGATCTGCCAACTGTGAGGGCTTCGACTTGGAAATGCACCAATCACCGTCATGTTATTCTTATCCACAAGGCAAAGATTTGTTAGATAACATGGTTGGTGGATAAAGATTTGAAAAGGCTGAATTCTTCCACCTTTGGATTTGAGTATCAACTTTCGGTGCCTTTTTCTTGGGCCTAGACGAGGAGGATGTAGGTGCTAGAGTCGGTCTTGAGATAGGCATGGATTCTACAGAATTCAGAATGCTTGATGTTTTCAATTCAACATTTGCTTGAAGATTTGTTATTGAGAATTAAGAAGACACTTATCTTATGCGTTACAACTGATGTCGGGCCAACACCTCTTATCAATTTGTCTCCCCGACTCCCCAAAGCATTCATTGTACATTGACACAGTGTTTCATGTTCAGCAGACATGCCAGACGTGCAGCACATTGCAGCACCAATGTGACCAACCGACTGCAAACACTTGCTGCAGTTCTCAATCTATGAAATCCGTGATTAATTGTGTTTGATCGTGATAAACCATCCTTAATCACTATCAACCATGAGTAGCTGACCGTTTGTAATCATTCCAAACTGGGGTTTACCATTAGTAATCATGATTAAAGCTGTTCGGAATCACCGATCATGGTTTTTCCTCATAGTCATGATCAAACCTCCTATTAGTAACAAGCCTACTATGAGCAATCATTTTACTGATAGGTTTAGATAAACCTGTGAGTCATCGCGACGCTTTGTTTCAACAAGTACGCATCACTCGCCGCTTTCGGGTATCGCTGAGGTGCGGCGATGAATGACACCTTGAGATGCCGTTTGCAGACAACATCAGGGCTTCAGGCGGTGTCCATAGCACTGACTTTTCAGGGGAACTATCATGAACTTGGGGTGTACAAGTGATATACTTGAGACATACCCATGTTTTTCAAAGCGTTTTCCAGGCGAGTCATAGGATTCCTTTATGCCATTTCAGTGCATCAAGTTCAATGAAGAAGTTGTGAAATTGGAGTAGACAACGTGCCAGTTTTGCGGTTTCTAATTGAAAAACTTGGCATAGCCTGCGACTGGGCAGCAACAAAGCCCTTGAATTTCAGGTGCAAGTTGATGCATCGCTCACACGTGGTCCCTTTGCGTTTGTGCCCGAGTCATCGAAAGCCACCTTTCGACACTGAAGGAGGTACGATCACTTTCGCCTATTGGTTTCCCCGAAATTCCTTGCGTTCCAACGCTTCTCTCTGTGGCAGTGCTGCCTCCCGGTGATGTATAGGAGAACAGCTGGTTTATGATATCAAAAAACGAGCTTGTCAAATGATGTTTCTTGGCTTGACTAACTGGAGGGCATCTTGCGACTGAGGTGGGCTCCCCTGAGTGGCTCTGGTGCAGAAGGTTGGCCAAGGGTGCTTTGCCATGCTAGCTACACATCTGCTGGAGACCCAGAGTTGCCAAGCCGGGAAGCCCTTGAGCGTGTCTGGATGTCGGGGTGGGGAGATTCGGCACGGTGAGCCGGTGAGGTCAACACTGTACTGGCCACCTATGGCATGTCCAGAGCTCAGATTGCAAGAAGTGGCTATGATGGACATGTATCCAAAAAATCGCATAGCCTGTGAGTGATGGTTTTCATGGTGGAAAAATGGATCTCACGTGCCTCGTTGCGCAAGTCCTCAGTTCCTTTCTTTGGCAGCTGAAAATGGGTGACACGGCATGTCTCCTGTAGGTCTTGGATCACTGACGCGGTTGTACAGATATCTACGGATGCTGGTCAAACCTGGTCCGCAAGCTTAGGAGTGCTTCTCTTGAACAGGGAAGCGGGAACTGGAGCAAAGAAGATTGAAATTGAGAGTGGTCTGATCCAATCCTCTGAGCAAAGGTCCACCAGAACAGATGCTGCGATGGTTACCTTGGCGGGCCTCCATCTCAGTCTCACTAGTCGTGACTTCCCCAGAATTCGCGGGTTGGGAGAGGCCTTCCTTTAAATGCAGGACCAGTCTGGATATATCCCTAGGCGTGTTGGTAACCCCAGCTATCCCCGGACTATCGTCATTTTACCTTGGAAATCAGCCATTTGGTGGGCATGGGCCGTGGCTTTAGGCCCCGAAGCCTTGAAAGTCACCGGACTATTTCCACAGGCGCGGGAAGCGGGGCCACAGGGCGCAGCCTTCCCTGCAGCCACGACTGGGGAGCACTGTACTGCTGGTGCAGGTGAGATTTCTCGAGGACATGTTGGTTGCTCAGTTCAGCTGCACACCTGAAGGTTGGTTTGAGAATGGTTTGTGGTTGCGAAAAAAATGGTCCATAAAGAGTGGTTCATCGTGGTAGTTCTTGCTTTTCCCTGGAACTACCAATATCAGAGCTTCTCATGGCGTTGTTGAGTATGGTTTGCACGATCATGACTGTACAAAAAGGATCAAAAAGGGCACGATCCTGTTCACTGAGCTCTCTACAAATCTCATCCGCTTGAAACTTGAAACCACTCGGACCCCCGGTTTGATCACAACCGAGTCCTTAAGCTTTGATAAAAGGGTGAAATCCTTTCCTTTTCAGAATTCTTTCAGCCAAGGTCAAATCTGTCTGTGCAGGGCACTGGATTCGAGTGGTTCCGAGTGGCATTGGCACCAAGAACTTTGGAAGCCAGCGATTCTCTTTGGAAAGAGGGCAGTTGGATGAAAGATGAGAAACTTGCGAGAAACTCCAGATCTATACTGAATGACTTGGTGAGATTTCTTGCTTCGTCTAAGGCCATTAAGCAAGGGCAAAGCACCGACGCAAGATTGGAGTGTGCTGCAATCTCAGTGGCACTTCACAAAAAATGGGCATTGAACTCCCATAGGTGGTATCCCAGAATCTTCCCAAGGCATCATTTTGAGAATAGGGAGACATTTACGGACAACCCACATGTGATTTGAGGCGAACTTTCCTTTTTCCCATGAGACTAGACATGCTGACCTATTGGCTCAAGGACTTCAGCAGCCACGGACATGCAACAGAAATGAAACGTGCATTTGTCAGTGCTGCTGAGAAGCCAGTGCCGCGGGGGGAGGCGGCTGTTGGCTTGGTCCTGGTGGGCTTCGGAATGCATCAAGGGCGTACCTTCGCGGACGTTTGGGAACATGAGCCTGACTACTGCGCTTGGGCTATGGCTCAACCTAAGCCAGGTGGGGAGCTGGCTGTCTTCGTCGAGTACCTGAAAAAGCAGCAGAGATTCGCTCGCCGTCCGCAGAAACGAAGGAGATCCGGTCCTGCAAGGCCATTAGCAGGTGCCGAACATCTGAGACCTGCAGTTGTGGTGCTTCCTGGCCAACAATGCAAGATTGTAAACCTCCAAAGTGAGAGTGGAAAGGCGTTTAACGGCCGTGTGGGCAATGTGAACCGCTACATCGACAACTCCAGGTATGAAGTCCTGGTGGACGGAGTCGCAATGTCCCTCAAAGCAGAGAATCTGCGAATCCTGGATGATGAAGTGCAGGGCCAAAGACTGCGAACTTGAGAGAAAAACATGCTGACTCATTGTGCACACAAGCTGCAGGTTTGCAAATTGTTCGTGGTTCCAAGAAAGTCATGCTCATTGTCTCGCTTCCCTCAGTTGCAAGACTACCAAAGTAAAACTACCCATCCATGATTTGATCAATTCCCGATTTTGTAGTTTTGCAGCGCAATGCAGAGAACAGTGGAGTCAAGTCAGGTCTGGCTTCCAAGTACATCAAGTCCATATCTCCGCGACCTTTGCCATGTGCCCTACATGTTTGACCAGTCGAAATTCCTTCAAGTCGAACATCGAGCGTTGTGCAGTATTGTCGATCTCCACCATAAGTCACACAATTGGCAGTCCGGAATCTGTCGCAGTCACACGAAAACAACATAACTGGCTGGTGGTTTCAAACCTTTTTTTGTTTTTCCTACGAATGATTATCAAATGGTTGGTTGACAAGCATATTTTTCATTGGGGTGGTTCAACCACCAACCAGATAATATGAATCTGTAATGCCATGAAGTGGCGGTTTGCCCGTGACACATTCCGAATCTATGCTATTAAATCTTGTGTTCACATTGATCTTTGGCATGAGCATATCTACGCTGTAGGCATTTGTGAATGGCATAGCGCACGCACAATGGCAAGCGGCCAGGTCCCAGCCAGCATCATCAACGACACAGTGGTGACCTGTGCATTGCTTAGGGTGCTCCGAAACAACGCATTTGGCGCAGAAAGCACCAACTGTTTCAGTATTGTCAGTTTCTGTTTGAGTTTCTATACATTTTGAGTATTCATTTGATTTCTATACATTTTGTTTCTATACAGCACTAACAGTTTCTATACATTTTGTTTTCGTTTCTGTTTGAGTTTCAGCTACCGTGCCAATTGGCCAGATGCATCTCGCCACTAGAGTCATGGAGTGAAACAACCTGGAAATCACGATCAGTGAGTCACAGAAGGAGTCACGGAGTGATTCATTTGCAAAGTGAACTCCAACTCTCTTCAGGTGGAATTCAATTGATAGATGGCACCAGTTTGGGAAAACAGTGGGACTTTCTGATCAGTCAGCATGCTGTTTGACATCAACTTCAAGGTGCAAAAGGCTTTAAGGTTTGAGGTCAACCACTGCAAGCATCCTCGCAATTCCATCAATTCAATCCGGGTCGGAGTTTGGACGGAATTTCTAGAAATGGCACATGCATCAAGCATCAGAAACTGTCAAAATAGGGCTAGGTACAGTAGGAATTCATCCCAATAGCTGTGGTTTCTGACGTTGGTTTCACCATGCTTTACACGCCTTGCGCGTTCCCAGGTCAAGCAGCCTCTAGCAGCTGCATGCGTCATCGTGGAGCTGCGGCTTTCCAGGTGAACAACATGCAGCTGCACCTTGGCAAAAGGCGGTGGCACGGCGCATGGAAACGGCCGCGCGTGGCACGGCACGGCGGTCTGAGGCGCTACGGTCTTCAAGATGCTTTGGCCTCGTTGGTTTGGGGACCCGAGATTTGTCAAGGTTGCGGTTGCTTCTGAGATTGTCGTCTTACCTGAAAAAGAAGATTGGAAAAGCTGCAAAGTCTCAACTCTTCAACTTCTTTCTTCCAGTTATGTCAAAGTCTCAACTCTTCTCTTTCACCTGTTGCTTTTCTTGGACCAGTTTTGTCACGTTTCTTTGCTCAGGCCTTGCCATGTGAGGGCACGGGCTGTTTGCATGTGGCCATACCTGAGCCGCTGGTTATCCAGGCTGGGGTCTTGAAAGCCATTCCCAGTTTCCATGTCCTAAGACATTTGTTCAGGTGAAGTGCTTGAATGGTCGCTTATCATTTGTATAAACACTTATTGACTATAGATGTAGTCTAGAGATGACATGCAGTGTACAAACACAGACTGCTATTTTTTTTAAATTGGAATCCAAAACACAGTTGCTCCATAGCGGCAGCAGAACAGTACTGAGAACAAGACGCGGAAAAGTAGTAAGAAAGAAAGAAAGAAGCACACTAGAAAAGATACCACAAACGATGATGATTGTCAGAGGAAAAGGAAGAGCACAGGAGTAAGAATAACGGGAAGAAGAAGAAGAAGAAGAAGAAGAAGAAGAAGAAGAAGAAGAAGAAGAAGAAGAAGAAAAAGAAGAAGAAGAAGAAGAAGAAGAAGAAGAAGAAGAAGAAGAAGAAGAAGAGAAAGAACATCTCCAAGAATAGCAAGAAGAGAAAGAAGAGCATGTAGCGAATGCAGCGAATACAGTCAGCACTTGGAAATGGCTGATCAGGAGACACAGACAGTGCCAGAGGAGGGCGGCATGGTCCTGTTTCAGGCCAGTGTTGCTGGGGAAGCAACCTGCTGGCACCGCTGAAAACAAGTGTTTCAAATGGTTCACTATGGTCAAGAACCAATGGTAAACCCACACTCACCAGCAGCATTTGATTGGTGGTTTCAAAAACAAGGGAAGGCTTTGATGGGTTTCCAGAGCTTCAGATCTTCGATTTTTGACCAATAACAGCTCCACAAAGTGCCACAGCTTTCAGCGCCGGCCACTTTCGGGGTAACGAAGTTGCACCTCATTTTGCTGGTTTTGATCCTTTCGGGTTAGAGTGCGGTAGGAGGTTTTACAACCACCGAACAAACTGGCTTCAGTATTTCGTGTTCAGACATTGCTCACGTTGGGGCATCCTGATTCTTCGAGGTTGAAGGTTACCCTTTCAATCTGAGATGCGTGTTGAAAATGCTACTGAGCCAACTGAAACAGGTCACTGGGGCCCGTTTCACATCCATCCTGGTCCCACAACCTTATGTGCCAAGATTTGAATGTAGCCGCCATTCCTGAGGTGGCAGGTGTGGACTCAGCGGCCAGTGGTTTGTGCCTGAGGATGGGGGGACCTTTTTGATACACACGGACTTCTTGTAACGCTGAAAGATCGGAAGCAACGATACTTTGGCTCAAGTTTGGCCGAGAAGAAAACCCTTGCAACACCATCTGCCCGGGGATGGAGGTGGTTTGCCTCAATGGGCAAGCTCTCATCGTTAAGCCTGTGGAAAGTTTGCATGACGCGAAGGTCAAAGTTGCAAAGGCACTGGGAGCTTTCCCAGAAGCCGTAGAGATCAGCTGTGAAGGACAGATTCTTCGTGGAACTGGGAGCTTGTCTGATCTTGTGGAAGTTTTTAAAGGAGAATCACCGCCTCTATTCGCAGTGGTGAACCAAGACAGAATGGAACTGGGAAAGCACCTGGATTTCTTCACGAATGATTTGGCGGCCTACTGGAGGGGATTTTGCAGATGTCAAGATTTGAGCTCAGAGTTGACTCAAAGGCAAAAGGTGCTGAGTGTGCATGACCTCCAAGAGATTCAAAGGACCAGACAGCGGGAGCAGTTGAAAGATTTAGGCAACGAACTTGCAGATGCTGTCATTACCTGGGAAGACCTTCGATCCAATTTAGAAGCGAAGATCTGGCACGTCCGTGAAGAACTGAAGAAAAGGCTGGAAGGATCTGAAGAATTCGATCAGATCTTGCTGGAGTTTGATGACGCAACTTCTTTGCATGGACGGAATTGCTTTGACATCTGCACCTGCTGTTATTGCCTGGGTTTGCCGGATGAACCCCTGTGCGAATCCCATTTGCCGGATTTGTGTCCCCGCCTTTTGCGTAGGGAGCTGTGGCAGAGGTCAAAAGGTTCTTGGAAAAAGATCGAAAAGCGCAGGGAGCATAGACTGGACAAGGCGCCACCGTCTTCGCCCAAGCCATCGAAAAATCGCCGAAGAATGATGTGCAGGGATATCAAGAACCAGGTGAGCCAATTGAGGGAGCAGTCTTTAGAGAGCGAGCAATAGCCAGGATGTGGGTGAAATCCATGATGTACAGATATCAAACCAGCCGCTTGAAGGTTTTTAAACCGCGGACTTTTTAGGATCCAGAATTGGTGGGTATCCAATTTTGACCCATCTCGCCGCTGTTTGGTCCGATGCTGTTGCTGGATAGGCTTCCAATCCAAAGACAAGAGGCTGCCAAAGCCATGCTTGCAGACATGTACAGTGATGTATAGTGTACATCCCGGTACGACAAAGGGTGCCCGTCCAAGCACAGAGAGAAAGCATCGAAACTTTTATTAACTTGGTGGGGGTTGGTCAGCCTCTTTGTTTTTCCGTTTGCTAAATCAAAGAATGCGTTAGATGTGATGAATTCCTTTGAGTGACTGTGACTGATGGATTATTGACAAATGACTTGGTGCAGAGCTCTCCGCCCACAATTTTCCAGCTCCATTTCTTCAAGGTTTAGGCTCATGATGCCGCTGCAACATCTCAGAGTGTTCCGTGCTGCCAAGGTCTTCTATCCATCCAATGTCGTTTTCGACACGTGGAAGCCAGCCAGCTTGGACACATGTCCAC
This sequence comes from Symbiodinium kawagutii, assembly GCA_009767595.1. Classification (NCBI taxonomy): domain Eukaryota; class Dinophyceae; order Suessiales; family Symbiodiniaceae; genus Symbiodinium; species Symbiodinium kawagutii. The sequence continues at coordinate 65,364 of VSDK01008056.1, read as the reverse complement.
AAAGCCATACCTGACCAAGGGCCAGTTGCAGGACTGTGAAGTTAACCTGCATTGGCTTCCAGGTGAACACAAGAGACGAAAAACTCCATATGGCTATGGGTCAATATGGACCAACCAATTTTATGGGATCAACCAATCTATAGGGAGAACAAAGCTAAATGATAGGGCAATCAGGGGTACATGGTTTTGAGCCACTGCCATATCATGCCTATATCATTTCCCCGTACTATTATTTGTAATTATCCCTCTACTATTATTTGTAAAGGCTGACCAAAATATCGCCTTTAGATCATTCCTTTTTGGGCCTCTTATATAGACTTTCACCGGGGCAAGCATTCACTGACAGGTCAAAATCTTGTAGGCAACCTGTTTCTGTCCAATGCTTTAACTGTAGAAGCTGCCTTTGAAATGACAATGCAGTTGCTGCAATAGAATCATTGGGTTCATGCACGGGACATTAGTGACATATCTTACATATTGCAACAAAACCTCAAGACTCTGTCAAAGCACGGTCCTCTCACACAGGGAATATCTCAAGATTCTCTCGGTGCTATCATGTGCTCTCCAGTACATTCGCTGCAGGACAACACAGTCAGTTGCCCTGCCCCAAACTGGTTCAAGCCTGAGAAACAGACGGTTTGACGAAGTGCTTCCTTGTTACTCATACTTTTTTGGCTTGTTCTACTTACAATCTCATCGTCCTTCAAGGCAATAAAGCTATTTGCACACTTGACACAGACTGCCAGGAACACATCTTTGGAGGGAGGTTTTGGCCACTCGGATCAAGATAGCGAGGCGGAGATTTGGGTTCTTTGACAGGTGCTGAGTCTTCAGCAGTCCTGTGTAAAATTGCAACGAAAAAAGATTTCAGACTCTCTCTCTCTCTCTCTTGTTTGAGCAGGTCTTCGTGTTAGCAAGACGTGGGGGTAATAAACATTTTGGGCATTGACAAGCTATCTGATGTTTTTCTCACGTTTGGGTCAGGGAGCACTCCAAAACACAGAAAGTGATGATGGTCTGAGTTCCGGCAATGCTGTGCACGATCGGATTTCTGGATCTGAGCAGCGCGTTTGCTGAGGTGACGATCTCACTTACCGAAGTGTGGAGGCGCAAGCCCTTTTGTTGGGGGGTGTGGAGAAATTCTGTGCGCAGAGTGTTTTCTTCCTACAGAAATCCGCCAGTGGCACGGACCGAAGCTGGTTGGTGGTTTCAAACATTTTTTGTTTTTCAATAGAAATCGTTAACAAAAGGTTGGTTGACCACTATTTTTCAACGGGGTGGTTCAACCGCCAACCAGGTAATGATCATTATGAACCACCACTATGACATACTATAACCACTATTAACCACTATAGTCAACCATGGTTGTTTGGAGTGGTTCAACCACCAACCAGGAAGTCAACAAGACCCTCCGGGGCGCGGGGTGCTGGGGTGGCCAGGTCTGGCAATGGCTGGTGGACTTTGCCATGGACTTCAGGTCAGAGAGCTGGCTGCCTGCCGCGCAGGTGGGGAGCGTTGCTAGCCATCAAGCAGCCATGGTGAAGCATGATTTTTCTCCGGCAGTCCCTGACCTGGAAGTGGAAAATCCACTATTTGTCATACTTTCACCTGTAAAAAATTCGGTGATTTTGAGCTTCCAGGTTAGAGACTGCCAGAGGGGAACCATTGTTTGGTGGATCGATTGTAGCTGCAGGTGAACGTCACTCGAATTGTTCCTGTCAATCCTGCCCCGAGTTGGATCCTTAACAGTTTTCAGCTCTGGAAAAGCACATGAGTCGATGGTCGTAGCTGGTCGCTTGCTGCCGAGGCGAAGTGAATCCTCTGCCTCCAGCAAAGAACATCACTCCGGAGGCAGTTTATAAAAATGTCAAGATCTTGTAACAGATAAGTAACAGATACCAGTATATGGCTGTAACAGATAACAAAATCACTGATTCAACGAAATCACTGTGACAGAGAACCAATAGATGCGAAGCCGCAAGGTGACGCCAAACTCAACCTGTGGACTTCTCAGTCCTTGCCAGGCATGTGTCTCATGTGACAAGTTCTCACTTGCGAACGCACCGCATGCGATCGACACTTTGGCTGAGGTTGGTGGTACAACCATTCTTCTCAGGTCGGGAGATCATGACTAATGGACTTGACATGACTCATCACGACTCGGCTTTCGAAGGTGGCTAGATCATGACTAACGGACTTGACATGACTCGACTTTCGAAGGTTTGAGTTCTGGTTTTTCGGTGGTTCGGGTTCCTGGAAGATTTGGATCGTAGGATGTGCAGATCGCAACCGGTCCTCTTCATCAAGCAGTGGAATCTCTGGTTCCTTCTCTGTTACTTGGAGCTCGACCCTTAAGGATGGAGAGTTCAGCGACGGATGGTGTGACCCGATGTTGGAACTGAGGATGGGACAATGCTTTGCAATGCCAGTGCTGGCGACGGTGCAGGTGCCGCCACGGACACATCAGCCTTTGTCGTGTCCGGAAACAAGTCCATGCGAATTCGGTATGAACACTTGCTTTGGTATTTCTCTATTTGATTTGGCTTGGGCAGGGCAGCATCAAGCATGAATTGAACATCTTTACAGCGACTCCAAACGCAGATTCTTGGAGGTTTGCAGCCATGGTCAGGCATGGGAACTTTGCCAGGCGTGGGTTGGCTTTGTTTGGGCGCAGCAGCTTTCTGGCGACAGACAGTGGTGGCTCTTGATCGGCCCAAAACTGGCAACATGTCAGTCACATATCTATTGTAATCGGTGAGCAGTGAGAATCAACATTTTTTATGACTGAAGAAGTAGAAGAATACAACACCCAACACGATTCTGAGAGCTTGCCTGTAAGGCATTAGTGTGTTTCTTGGAGGCACTCCAGCCTACAACACTTCTCAGAACATGCTTTCTGGCCTTGACCTTGTGGTTAACACGTCAAATCTGTGCTACACTCAGGGCTTGTTGTTCAATGACCTGCGGACCTTCATGATTCTACGCAGTGATTGGAATGACTGTGCAGGCAGCAGACATGAGCTTGATCGAAACCTTGAGGTCTACTCTGCGCCTTCAAGGTAAATCGCTCTGGGGGAGCATGGCGGGGCTCCCAGGATCTCCCTGCAACTTTGCTGTTGTATTGAAATTTCGCTCTGAGGCTATGCCTGGTGCAGTGGTGAAGCAAGGCTGGCTCCCAACATCAGCATTTGGAGATTACCTACTCACCAATACTTATGAGTAATGTTACTCGTGCAGTAACGATTGGAAATTAGCTTGTGCCAATCATCACTCATGAACAGATAACACAGCTCGCGCCTGAGGGGTAGGGAAGGGACAAGGGAAACCAAGGGAAACCTCTTGAGGACACAGAGCAAATCATCAGCACCAGGGGATGGCCATGAGGAGTCACGCAGTGTCAAAGCAGCCAAGTGAAGCACTGAATCCTGTGGAGCAAGCGAGCCGAAGGCACTTTGACGCCAACTTTCGCTGTCGTCAGGATCTTTGTACATCTATTTGAGTCTACCAGACTGAATCTAGTTGCTTGAATCCTTATGAGCCTGGTAGATACCTGTCGGTATCATCAACAGCAGCAACTGTCATGGAACCCTTGACAGTTGGATTCTAACGATGTAATCGCTGACCCTTTCCGGGAATCGCTGAGCAGTACCCACCATTGTTGTGACATCAAGGTGCCAAGCCTTCTAGAAGCTTCAGCACTGCCAGAGGTGGGCCGGTGGATCACTGGGAAAACTCGGCAGTGTCTCTAGTTGTGGATGTAGGGGTTTCTCAAGCCATAGGTGTACCCCCAAATCATCCAATTTATATAGCAGTCATTTATATTAATAGACCAACCATGTTTTGGGGGTTCTTATTTTATGAAAGCACCATGTAGAGGAGGTTTGGAATCATGACTCATGGCCAAAAGGCTTCACGGTTTGACCAGTCTGAACATTCGGTAAACTGTGCACGGAAAAGTAGGTGCAAACGGCCAGCTTTAAGATAATTACCAGCAAGCAGTGAAGCTTGTTCAGTGTCGAGCAGCCCTTGAAACGGTCAGGGTTTCGAACTCTAACTCATTGGACCATTCTTGCCCAAGAATTTATCGGTACATGGTATACTGCATTTTTTCGACGATGAAATCCCCTCCGGTAAACATTAAACAAGGCCTGGAAACACTAAGATGAATATGTTTCCCACCAAACCAGCTGATTCTGGGTGTGTGTATAACATGGGGAGATCTAGTATTCTGGAAAACCAAGTCTATTCACGACCAACATAGTATGTAGAGTGCTTTTGCAAAATGGCAGAACAGGTCAAATTTCTATGAGTCAAGCATCTTTGTTGCGCATTGCAGGCAGTGACCTTGGTGGGATACGGCTTCGTGGGGAAGACTTGGTTCGGAGCTTAGGAACTTACAACGAAGCTGCGGTGACTCGCGGCTCGCGATGCAGTTGCTGCTTTGCTTCTTGAGATTTTCTCATTTTTCAGGTGGTTTTGACTCAGAAGAGTCCGAGGATGCCACCAGTTGTCAGTTGGATTTCAGTTGGTTCTGGTTCATGCAACCAATGCCTGGAGATGATTCAGATACTCTCAGGAAGCTTTCATAGCAAAGGGTCATGGGTTACCATCTTGGAATGGGTCACCCAAATTTTGCAGCGAAGCACTCAATAGACCATGATTGAGACCAGTGTTTCAAACGCCGATTGTCCCGTGAGGTGCCATTATTGGCTGTTGTCAACAACTATCAACCACGAGTGAAGCAACCCTTACTGACCCATCTGACCAGTATCAACCAGTATACACGAATCGTTAGACACTATCAACCAAGCAACCATCAAGTGACAACCAATTCACCAATGTATTGACCATGAATGAACCATAGCATTAGCGACCACTTGACCATGTTGAACATCATGAAACACGCGAGATGGCATTCTTGGAGTTTCAGGCTTTGCCGATGGTCGCCAGCAAACTCTGGGGCAGTGCCCGTTGCCTACATGGGCCGTGTGATCAACGACACTGCCCCTTGGTGCTTGACATTTGTTGCAGTGATGGGCGATGGTTGCTGGTGGTTACAAAAAAGGTGATTCTATTGAATATAGGGTCGCACACATACATATGTAATTAGATCAAATCATGTATAAGTTATGTTTATATGTATCAATTTGTCAACTTATACATGCACAGGCATATGGTTGCAGGGGATTGTGGGCTTCTCCATTCATGGTGTACTCCTAAACCACTTGTCAAACATGGTCGTTTCCGAAGGACCAATATCCAATTTGTTCGGGGCCTACAGTGTTTTCCAAAGACAAAATCACTACCTGACAGCGGATCGTCGCCATCCAACACGGGTGTCAACTGGGCCCAGAACTTTTCTCCACTTTTCCCGAGTTATCAACAAAAACAATCGTCCGTTCTTAAGCATCATTAGCTGTCATGATTGATCATAGTGGGCAACTTGCGGTTTGTATCTTTCTATGGACTGATCTGCTTCGCGTAGCCTTTCCCAGCCAAGGCGTTGAGCTGCCCCCTGGCATTCGAGATCCACAAAGAGACCATCGTGTCTTTGACGAGGCGCGCGCGGCGCGCGGGACACTGACATGGACGGTGTCAGGTTGTGACTCCAAAGCGGTGACTCCAGCAGCTGTGGCAAGTTGTGAGGAGGGTAATCAGTGTAATCTGTTGACTCTGACATTTCTGCTGAATTGTGTTTTTTCAGAAAACATATATTTTGAAGTATGCAGATGGTTGAAGTTCGGGTTTTGCAAAGAGGTAAAAGATTATAAAAGGGTTTACAGCAGGTGGCGTTTGACTTGCAGAAGTAGTCTCCTTACGGCAGACATTTCACGCCACTTTCAGTGGCCATCCAGGGGACTCCGATGCCACCTGAGCCCTCCCATGGATGACATGCAACAAGAGCCAGCCGCAGGTGGGAGTTGCAAGCAACCGTCGAGTCTCCGCGCACAAGCACTGTGCCCTTGGTCTTGCACTCAGCCCGAACTTTCGATCGGCACCTCCTGCATTTGAAGAGATTCTGAAGCATGTTGAATTAGGAACCATTCTGAACCCCGCTATACCCGTTATCAACCGTTTTCAACCACCATTCTCATCCGCCAGTCTCAACCATTGAACCACTGTGGAACCAACGATTTCGACGAGGTAGTGGAGATCATCCCGAAGTTGCCTGTACTCTATCACTCAGATTGGCCTCCTTCAGATCCAGGTGCAGCTCGCTCGGTTTCGAGATCTGTTGTGGCTCACGAGCGGCTCATGTTTTGCTTTGAGATGGTTGAAATTTGGGGATATTGATCAACATCAATCAAGTAAATGCGAACAAGGCATTGTTCATATGGGTTTGTTGACTTTGCAGCTTAGGGTTTATGACGTACAGGAGGGTGGCTGAATCTGGTGAGGCGATTGCTTGGAGCAGATCAATGGCTATCAGTTTCGCTTCGGCTTCGAGCTCAGACTTCAGGTTTTCTTTGTGCTGTCAGCCATGATAATGATCATCCGGTTAATCAATGGTTGATCAATTGCAGTGATTAGGGGATAACCATGATTTGATGATTGTTGTTGGTTATCCCGGTTATCCGATATACTATAAACCATGATATCCACCTACCACCAGTGGCAAAGCTTACTCCAAAAGCATTTCTTCAAGACAGATTCCACGGGGGCAACCCTGAAATCCGACCACTTTGGAGCGACCAGTGACCAGGTCCCTGTTTCGGAATACCAGTTGCTTGCGCAAGGAACCCAGCAGAATCGATGTGCGTCGCACGAGGTTGCCTGAATATGAAAACTGCAAGTAGTCCGTGTAGGG
>VSDK01008056.1:10331-58546 GCA_009767595.1 Symbiodinium kawagutii | reverse complement strand
TAGGGAAACATGGTTCATAGCACGTATCAAATAACCAGCAAGTGGTACCCCCTGGTTAGAAGTTGGCACCCACGATCCACGGTTATGAACTATGTAGAACGTTGATGAATGTTGTGGATAGTGAGTGCCACTTCAGATTGCTTTCTTGCCGAGCAGATCCCAAGTCAGCCTGCAAACAAACACCGAATAAGTAGATGACCTCGGACCTCAGCTGTTCTGACATGTCACTTAGTGCCAGGGGTACGCCTGCCTCGGCATAGTCTGAGGCTATGAGCAAGTGCCGCTTGCTCCCTTTGCAAGTGTCCTAGTATGTTTGGTTGGCTGAGACAACATCTCCAGAGCTGTGGAAATTTTTGTTCGGAGAACGCTTGGGGTGTCAAGTGCGGTGTCCAACAACTGACGTCCAGCGAAGCTTCGGTACCTCTTGAGTTCATGCTCCTAACCACAGGTTGTCTTGAAACTATCTCGAGATTCCTTGCTGAGGATGGGTTCTGACAATCAGAGTCTCGCGGAAGGCCAGGGTTGTAGCTTCGGAAGCAAATTGGTTGATGTGTGGCTGATATGTGGTATGTTTTCATCCACAAGGATTGATGTGCTTGTTTTTCCAACTTCCCTTGCTTTTGCTGAAGGTTTGTCCTAACACCCTCACGCGCACACACACACACACACCGACAGATCCAGCACTGCACAAATGCATAATGAAGTCACGGAAGAATTCTATCAAGATGCAGCACTGTGAAATAGAGTCAAACTTGAATTCGCCATATTTCATTGCCTACGCATGACTTGATTAAGACGGGAAGCTTTTGTTCCAAGGCACTCCACAACTGAGTAACAACTCTCAAGAGCTGCAGTAGACAAAGCATTCAAGGCAACAGTGCCACTAGTTGGCATATTTCTTCTAGTTCCAAGGCAGTGAGGTGCCAAGTGTTGAGTTTAAGGTGTATAGTCGATCACCTGAAAGCTTCAAGACAACCGGTTTGCCACATGAAAGCCTCAAGAAGGTGTAGTGCTGAGCCAACCTTTGAAAATAACATGAGCTGCAGTAGGACAACCACCAAGACAACCAACACCACTTCAAAGGGAAGTTCAAGGAATTCAAAGATCACAAACTATTTGCATGGCAGTTATCATGGTTTAATATAATCCCTCAACACGTTTAATCTTTGATAGTTGCTTTCATTGATAATGATTGATGATAGAAATGAACAATATAGCAACAATCAATCATCAAAGATGATCAATGATCAACTATCAATCAGTAATGATCAATATCAACGATAAATCATCATCATCATCATCATCATCATCATCATCATCATCATCATCATCATCATCATCATCTTCATCATCATCATCATCATCATCATCATCATCATCATCATCATCATCATCATCATCATCGTCATCATCATCGTCATCATCATCATCATCATCATCGTCATCATCATCATCATCATCATCATCATCGTCATCATCATCGTCATCATCATCATCATCATCGTCATCATCATCGTCATCATCATCATCATCATCATCGTCATCATCATCATCATCATCATCATCATCGTCATCATCATCGTCATCATCATCATCGTCATCATCATCATCATCATCATCATCATCATCGTCATCATCATCATCATCATCATCATCGTCATCATCATCGTCATCATCATCATCATCATCATCATCATCGTCATCATCATCATCATCGTCATCATCATCATCATCATCATCATCGTCATCATCATCATCATCATCGTCATCATCATCATCATCATCGTCATCATCATCGTCATCATCATCATCATCATCGTCATCATCATCATCATCATCATCATCATCGTCATCATCATCGTCATCATCATCATCATCATCATCATCGTCATCATCATCATCATCATCATCATCATCGTCATCATCATCATCATCATCATCATCATCATCATCATCATCATCATCAACTTGTTTGATGAAGCTGTTTCCAACATGGCACTACGACGTTGGCAGGACGCAGCAAAGCCCTACGAGATGATCTGCAGGATGTTTCGTGGACGCCTGCAGAGGCTGGGTAGTGGACAGATGCAACGCTGCATGGGGGTTCTCCAGTGAGGTTGGAAGGACCCTTGTGAGTCCCCAATGTGGATCTGGAAACAGGGTGAAAGGGTGGCAAAATTTCTAGAATGTATAGAAAAGTCTGGTTACACAGACATAGATCATTGATGGATTGGTGGATTTTACAAGGTGAAAGGGTGGCAAATTCCTTGATTTGCTGCGCTGGATCTGCGCAGGTCGTAAGTGACACCTTTCATGGAGATGTTCTGTGCGATGTGGACAAGTCCCTTCGTTGTGATCTTAGATGCGCACTTTGCCGGAGCTTGGAGCTGTACTATTTGGTGGTTTCTCAAGTCATAGGGGACCCCTAATATCATCCAGCTTATTAACCATTCGTAGTAATAAGCCAGCCCTTTTTTGGGTTCCCTATTTCAAGAAACCACCGAGCCTTGTTATGACTTGATTCGAGCTTATAAGGTCGAGCACCGCAAGTGATGTCAGGGCAGGGCCCACAGATGCTACAGATGTCATGTCTTCTTTTTCTTGCTTGGAAGCAGATTGAGATTTGGCAGTGGGTCAAAACCCTGTACCCCTGGTTCCCCCATCATTAACCAGGCTGTTTTCCCTATGGTTTGGTTGGTCATTATAAGCCATAAACTTGATGGTCAACTGCTTGACCCAGCTCGCCATTGGTTGGTGGTGGCATCTTCCGTGTCTAGGAATGCATCGCGACCATACCTGGTGGTTGCTATCTGTGGAGACGGCCTGGACCTTGGTTGGTGCTCGAAGCCAAACAGATGACATCCTTGAAGCTGACATTTCAAATACAAATAGATAAATAAGCAAACGAGTGGATGAATAAACCAATAAATAGATAAGTTTATGATATACGCATAATGTGGATACATTTTTTGAAAAAATATGAATATCTTTGTATATGTGTAACTCTCAAAGTCACAAGATGTTTTCCGCCTTGGAGTCTTCTTGTGCAGGTCAAGGACAGCGTCCTCCTGCGCGAATCGCATCCAAACTCCTGCAGGGCCCTTGAGAGCGACGTTGCATTGCTGAGTTGACAACGGTGAGTCGCCCAGGTGGACATCTCCATGGGGAACGCAGGCACCGCGGTGGTGGCATGCCTTGTTGTCCCTAGCTACATGGCTGACACGGTGCACAGTATCTTGAACTTGTTGGCGGCAGTTTTTGCACAGAAATTCATGCGCGCTACCATGGATTCACCTAGCTTTCAAGGCAGCGCAGCTTCATCTCACCGAGACACATCCTGTCGGTTTGTACAGGAGACACTGCAGCCGCCCACGGATGCGACATCAACCAACATGGAAATGGCATCCCCTAAGGTGACTGGGCAATGAAACGTGTTGTCTCATAGCTTGCTCTAGAAATGAAGATGCTCGTGGCGCCGTTCCTCACCATTGTGACGTCATTCACTTGGCTTTCAGCCAGTCACAAGTAAAATGGCTCTGTCTCCGAGGTGCCAATGCTTCAGGTCGTTGAGGACCTGTGGTCAGCTTGTGACACGACTAGTAACGTTGGACATCTTTGTGTTGCGCTTTTTATGGACGGTGACAAAACAGGGCGACATGTCCATCTCAGTTGTTGAGAAACTCACACTGTCACTTTGGTCTTCATGCATGTTGAGTTGGCTAAACGGCGTGCTTTTACTGCTGAAGTTTGGCTGAAGCGAGATCATAAAAACCACTTGTGGCACAATTTTTCCACCAGGAGTCTGCAAACAACGCAAAGCTATAGTGAAGTCGACGATGGGTATCCCACCGAATGGTTTGGGGAAACCACTTGGGATTACCACCATTTATTGAGGATCCTCATGTAAATTTCAGATTTGAAGAATATATGAGCTAGCTAAGCACAATTGGAATTATCCGTTGTATGTTGGAATTTGGAATCAGTCAATTGCCTTCCACAGGTTCTCCCTGTGATCATGAAAGCAGCCAGGACCAAGAGCAAATACCAGAGGCCTGTCCCTTGAGCGAACGGTGCACTCTGGGGCTAAGGTTTCAACATGGATGAGTTTACACTCCTGGAAAGATTGGATTTTTTTCTTGGAAAAGCTACAGGAACCCCCGACATTTGATGCTTCAGACAAGGGTTTCCTGTAGATTGTCCGACACACCAACCTCGTTCCGCATGTCCACGTCACAAAATCATCTTTGATTCTGAGAAATGTGACATGAAACCCATCATCAGTACTCATGGTGTCGGACAGTGCTTCACTAGCGGAATGCAGTGCTGGTAATTTTCGCATTTTGTCCAGTTCCTTGAGGTGTGGCTGGAAGATCCCAGCGTGGTGAAGGGGGGCAACCACTACGGAAGTCTGACCTTCCACATGACCGTGGGAGCCTTGGTGGAGCCTTGGTGGAGCCTTGGTGGAGCCGTAGACCTCCACCAGACTGCCGTGTCCAGGTCCGAGTGCGAAACGCCTCCGATGAGGCTCGGGGCCAGGTGGTCAATGGCAACGAGTTGATCAACATCTCCGAGATCAATAGAGTTCAACCAGCTCAGATTGAAGTCTTTCGATATTTATCTGGTTATAAGATATGTGAATCCATGTTCAATTCGCAAATGCTTTCCTCACTTTGAACCGTGAAGATGCCAACGCATAATGCGCGGTCGCCTTTTTCCTCTGAAGATGCACCTGCAAAAATATATGGGAGTTTCTCAAAATGAACCACTTATAGTACTGAACCAACCATTTCAAATTTCCGGGGTTCCGGATTTTGAGAAACATCCATATGTGGCCGAAGTAGTTCTGGGCATTTTGATGCATCGCTTTGCATGAAGAACTGCGAATGACTGTCCAGTGGTTCTGGATTCCTCCAACAGGCAGTGTCAACCTTCTCTGATTGACCGTTGTTCAGAGGTCTGCTGGATAAAATATGAGTTGTGACCTCATTATCATAACGCTTGTAACTTAACCATTCTCAACCCGAGGAGTTGTTACCTACCAAATATGAGGTTAACGGTGATTACACGCCATTCTGCCAATTTCAGACTGACTAACCATCATACTCAACCGGCATTAGCTAGCCATCAAGCGTTACAACCCATAGACCAACTTGGTTGTAGGATGCTGGCTTGGCTTCACTGGTGCGCCAACCGGCTGTGTGTCGCCTTACCAGTGCGGGACTTGAGGGAGTGGAAGATGAATCAGGACTGGAAAGTGGAAAGAAGTCTACGAAAATTAGGATCCTTATCATGAATCTAGTCATGAATTCTACGAAAGATGTCTGGTTCATGAATCTAATCATGAATTTGGATCCTAATTGAAAATCATGATCCTAATTGGAAAGAATGGACATGAATCTACTAGAATCCAATTAGGATCATGAATGATCATGAAGTATCCAATTTGCTAGAATCCAATTAAGATCATGAAGTATCCAATTTGCTAGAATCCAAGTAGGATCATGAAGTATCCGACTTACAAGAATCCAATGTCCAATGACTGTGAATCAGAACAGTTAGCTTCCAATTTGCTGAGCAATCTTCGGGAGGGCAGGGAATCTATAGGCAGGATAGGCTCTGATGCCAAGTTACACCGTTGCCGAGTTGAGGTGATCTCATTGCAGAGGATGCCGCTGAGGAAACTGCCCGGTGCCCATTGGTTCAATTGCTTTGGGGACATGTGCCCATGTACGGGTTTCTCCAGCCACAGGCAGCCACAGGGGACCCAAACATGGTTGGTTTAGTACTGGAAATGACTAAACTGGATGATTTGGGGGTACCCCAAACTGGCTTGAGAAACACCCAGGTGGGTCAACCAGCATCAACCCCTGGATATCTTGGAAGAAATCTTGGTGATACCATGGTACCAAGGTCGAACTGGAGTTGACTCACGTGGATCGTGGCCTAGTTCCGGTGGACCTGGCATGTTGTGGCGCCCTCTCATGGCTCTTTGGTTGGAGGGCCTCTGGTTGTGCAGAGGTGGTGTCATCCATCTGGGGCGTCGTGGACTATGACGGCCTGGTGCGATGCGAGTTTCGAATCCCAAGGTTGTGGAAGCCTCAGAAGTCTTTAGGTTGAGAGCGGTTTGAATCTTGGAGCTGACAGAGCTCGCTTTGTTGAACTGAGCTTCGACCGAAGGTCTGCTTGGGCTTTGCTGTACTCCAATCGAACCGCAGCCATTCGTGAAAGTTGGACACCTGGTGTTGCTAGCAGCAGAAGCCTTTGTTCAGCTTGACGTTTATCAAAGTTGGAAGCAGGGTTGGAAGAAGACAATGGTATTTGTGTCAAGTGTCCAAACGGCTAGGTCCTTCTCCGTACATCGATCCCTCCTTGGAGGCGGCTCTACTAGCATTCTTGTCAGCTGGTAAGTTGCAGTTCCAACAAGCCACTGAACAGGAGACTGCTATCATACTTGTCAGCAGGTTTTTTCCCCCTTCAAACGGTTGAATTGCAGTCCTCTCAAATGAGAAGACTTCAGCCTTCGTACAGGTGTCCGCGCCATCTTACAAGCTCAAAGTCAGAGTGACCGTGGGCAATCATCGCACTGTCGTGAACACAGTGCAAGGATGTGCGGAGGAGGGTACAGCCTGAGTCAATAGTTCTTTGTGTCTCCCATATGGCAGCCTAGAAGGTCCTGTTGGACCTTCGTATTCTCGATCTGATTTTGTGTTGGAATTTTCTGACGTCAGACTTTGTCACAGTCAATTGAAGTGAATCCGCAGATTGCAAGGCTTGGACATTGATGCCTGCGCTCAAATGGACCTTTGGCCAGCCAGAGTATGGTACAGCTGGCAGATTGTGATCCGGCTACCGATGCTACCCAGACGACTGCTGGGGATTGTGGTGCCACCTGATGTTGCGGTGGCTGCGGTGATATCTGTATGATATCTATGGTAGGCTTCAAGTTTCACTGACTTCAAAGCTGGAAACTTCACCTGTGGTATCTACTGTATGGTATCTATGGTATCCAGAACGTAGTGATGGAAACTTCCCCCTGTGACATGGAGTCACCAGGTTTTCCCGGTCTCCCAAGCCGCTTCCTTGGCGCCTTGAAGCCAGTTGGCGATGGTCCTCCGCAACCTGTGTTGGAGGCGCCTTCGGGGGTCGGTCACAAGCTACGCAGCTCGGGGAAGATCATGCTTACCACTGGATTCAGCAGAGCCTGTAGCTGAGAAGTCAACAGTCACCAGGAGTTAGGAACCAATTTTTGCACCACTCAGTTAACCTTCAAGGTCAATCATGACCATGGAACCCAGGGATTGTTTTCTAATCCTCAGTGGCATACATGAAATTTGTACATGGAGAGTTTCCTGGGCCTACCGCTCTGCACCAGATTCACTGGATTCTTCATCTGCAGCACTGGCTCAACTCTTTGGAGCAGACAGGATTCAGAAAAGCACAGCAAGGTGTTGTTCTGAGGTGTTTTCCCAGTTCTTGGTAGACAAGGCCAGGGCAAAAGTAGCGCTCCTGGACACTTCAGCTGCGGCTCTAGGACTCTAGGGGCACACCCCACACTTCAATCAGTGGAACGTCTTCAGCAGATGGGTAGCTCTCATGGTGCGCCCTGCACCGCCGGTGGCTACACTTGTTGCCTACAGGTGCGCCACATGCTGCAGTGCACAATCGCACAGCCAGAACTGTGAGTCACTTTTTGTTGCAAGATCCAAAATTTAAATCTAAAGAAAGGATGTTCTGTCTTTTTCATTCTACTTTTTGCGAAAGGTGTGTGAAACAAAGTCAATCATTGCGAATTTGTTTGTTGTCATTTCTTTAAAGTATGTGAGGGATTAATTGTTGCATTATGACTTTTTCCAATTATGACCATGCCATTTATCACAAGAATGATCAAGTATTCCGAAGGGTTAAATAGTTGCCTTCATCAAGCGTCTATCAATTATTCTTTAAACCGATTTCACTTAAGTCTGATCAACTATGATTCAACTTCACACGATCATCCAGAGGTTGCAACCATCATAATCACTATCAATTTCCCTCTTGCCTTGGTGAATAACAACCATCTTTAAGCAGCGGGACATGGCCACTGGCCATTCTTCAAGATCAATAGCCATGCTCCAAATCATTGGCCATTTCAACTCATCCATGATGTACTCCCCAATGGTTGCGATACCACAGAACATAAGTACCACCCATTGTTTGTATCCATCGTGGGTTGACCATTTAGAAAACAGCATTTGCCACCATCCATAAGTATTGTTGTCATCCAACACCAACAGCAGTGAGTTTTTATTAGTCATGATCCGCGAGTATGCATTATTAAGAAAATAATACCCAACAAGGTCCACAAGACTATTATACCATAACTACCATCTATATGAGAATCAAAAACACTTGCCTGAACCATCACCAACCATACAATATTAGAATTGTCATGAGCCACGAATGTCTAAGATTGTTGATCATTCTTTTATTATCCATTGTCAACGATTCTTATGCCCAAGTGGCAACCACTATTGTTGATATTTGTTGATTATTTTCCAAGAATTGACCATAATTGGAACTCTTCTTAGCGATACCCTACGGACAACTACAGTACTCAAAACCACTGTTGCTAGTAACAACCACGGTTACCATCATCAATTAGCCACTATTTACCATTTGTATATAAACACAAATGCCCAACGTTGTTGGTTATTCTTACCATAAAACATTAGCAACTAAGCATGATTTTAAACCATCACGATTTATCGACTATCATTATTAAGCATCATTATCAAAGATTGTGAGCAATCGTCATGGTGACTTTGGTGAAGCGTATCATACTCTAGCCAGGTAGCTGACCATTGCTTCTTGCTTATTACTATTTCTAATCACTTATCAACCAATAACCAGCTAATTAAACATGTATAACTGGTAGATGCATCATTATCAAGCATGGTCAACCATCCTTGCCAGCCCATCAGCCCATCCAGGCACGAGGCCCAGCCCTGGATGACGGAAGGGATGCAGGGAGCAGTCGTGTGGATCCTGTGCGGGACTGCCTGCTGGGCACTGGTGGTAGTGCTATGGTGGTGGCTTGGGGATCTTGCCGCTGCCTGTGTTTCAGGGTGAAATGGTTCACATCCTTGGTTGGGAAATCAAAGCTTTACAGAGAAATTCGAGGGGTTCTCGCAAGGCTTCACAGATCATCTTTGGAATCTATTAGCAGAATCCTGCAGAAAATCCACCAACACGGCTGAGATGGCCGTGTTTGTTCGCAGCCGCTCAGGGTTTAGATTTTTGAGGGCAGGAGTTCGTCCGCACCTTCGGCCCACGGAGCCAGGAGTTAACCCCCGACGAGCCCTGCTGCTGTCTAGCCTGGGCCATCGCCAAAGAAAGCGCCGATGCGGTTCGTGGGCAGCTCAGCTCGTTGCATGCAGAGATCCAGAAGCAGGTGCCGCCGCGCTGCGCAGCGTCGCGAAGATCGCAGGGGAAGATCACCGTGACCCCATGGAGTCATCAGCGTCAGGTTGGAGGTTTCTTAAGCAGTGAACCTCCAAATCGAGTCATGGTTGGTGTAGTAGCAACTATGAATGGATGATTTGGGGGTCCCCCTATTTTGAGAAACCACCAGCTATATCACTTCGGCCTGTAGTCATAGCTCATGAAGAATTCATTAGGAATACTTATCAGTTATAAGCACTATCCGCAAGGATGGTTAGATTGCAAAATGTTAATCACCATGTAATTGATGATCAATCAGCTTGGTGCTGACCATTCTTGCGAGTCGTATGCGTCTACCAAGATGGTCACCATGGTGTGTTTGACTCCGATGACCATCCAAGTGTTGCAGCAGTGATACGCTTGCCACGCCTTTTCTTCGATTTGATGCACGCTTTTCTGCATCTACGATTTATCAGAAATCGTAGAAATCTACAAGAAATCTGGAAAAGAAATCTAGAAAAAATCTAGAAAAGAAATCTAGAAGACATCTATAAGAAACCTATAAGAAATCTATAATCTAATAAAACATTAACGTCCTTCTTTACCTTTCGTGGCCGCCTGAACTGTTCAGGCTCGTTTCTTTGAAGCCAGTTCGCTAGTCTGGGATACGACAAGCGGTGTCTTGGTGGGAAGAAGTGCCAGCCGGGACAAGACGACAGCAGATTCCATGGCACGTATCTTGGTTCAGCAATTTTCAGGAGCTGAGGAGGTGCGGTGTTCTCTGGTTGACCAGGGCCTAGAGGTTTCCATAAGGCTAGGAGCAGTGAATGGTCTACCAGAGGATAGTCTATCTCTGGCAGTCTAACTCGTTGGACGCAATGGAGATATGTGGGTGTTTCTCAAACTAGGGGACCCCTCAATCATCCAATCTCAAACATTTATAGTGATAAACCAACCAATTTTTGCTTCCCAATTTTGAGAAACCACCATGTAGGTGCAGGGCTGCAGAAACAGAGCGGTCCAGAAGCATACTCAACTATTATGCCACTCTTACACCACTTTCATGAAGGATCATGAATCATGGCTGAAGCCCATGGAAGAAGCCTGGATGAAGACTACGGAAGAAGCCTGGGGTCGCCATAAGGCCTTGGGCATCGCTCGCCACGGTCCAAGGTATGGGCCAATTGCTGTGTCGCTGGGCACTGTCGCAGTCACCTCCGATGTCACTTTATGTGGGCCTGGATGTAGGGGCCTTGTCCTTGGTTTCGGTGGCGAAGCTCAGCTGCAACTGAGATGGATAGAAAAGGTACCCGGATGACTTGGATAGATAGATAGGTAGATAGATAGATCGATAGATCGATAGATGGGTAGATATGTATATATATATATATATATAGATAGATAGATAGATAGATAGATGGATGGATGGATAGATAGATAGATAGATAGATAAAAAGGTAGACAGATAGATGATTACATGAATGAATCTGAATCGCACATGCGGAATTGGATGAGCTTTGCTGACTTGGTGGATCCTTGACCAGCACTGGTATTATTCCTTGGGGCACGTTGCCAAGCCAACGAACTGGGACAGGACATCCGGCCAAGTGTGGCATGGCCCTGCCTATTCGGGTGCCAGAGTTCTATGCTCCTCCGCACGGCGCAGTGGGATGGTTCATCTCTCCGGGAAGGTCAAGGCGCTAAATGTCGAGCCGCCAAGCGCCGTTAAGTGCCTGTGGATCTTCCAATGACGGTGCTAAGTCCAAGTCCCGTGGCATTTTGGATGTACCAAACATGGTCCAAGAGATGCGGAAGTGATATACCCCTGCCCTCCAGTTAGCTCTTTGTGTTTTTTTTGACCGAGGCTTTGGTGCTTATAAAAGAAACGTTGGACCAATGCATCATGTTTGGGGCCCTTTTTGTCTCTTGACGAACAAATCTCACTGGACTGGATGCTTCTCGGACAGCCAGGAGCAATTGAGCAATGTGCGAAGCTCTGCAATGATCGATGCAGCCAGTTCCACCTTTTACCTCGATGCCTTTAGCGAGGTGACTCGGGACCCAACAAAAATTCATGGTCCACCGGACTGGTGAGCAATGCTGCCAATGGGTTATGGGTCAATATTAATCAACCTACTAATGGGGGATTTCCACCAACAACAATAGGGAAAACAATGGTTAACTGGGGGGAACCAGGGGTACAGGGTTTTGACCCACTGCCAATGGTGGCCATTGTTCACCATTGTTCGCCATTGAGCACAGAACAACGAAATTTTTTGAATTGGTCGACAAATGCTGAAGGCAATAGCGAGCACTGGTAAGGCAATCACTTCTATGAGTAATCATTGTTCGCAGTACATAGCAATAAAGGTTAGCTGGTCAGCAAGAGTCACTGATGATGATTAATGATGAGCAAAATGATCTGGGTAGTTGCTTCTGCAAGTAAGACGGACCATCATTGTTGGAGCCCAATCAGGACGGTGTGGCAATAGCTGTCAGACTTCTTACTGCTTGCATATGTGGCAACAAATGTCCCATCTTTCTCTAGTAGTGCGTCCGCATGAGCGGAGTGAGTGGAGTATTTAGCACAAACTTGGCACGTTTATGCTCTGACGGTGTCCTGTTTTTCTTGCGTCTGAGAGTGAACAAGAGCTTTCAATAAATACCTTTGGCTTGTGCTTTCTGCTTCAACTGTTGTGCGGTGGCAAATCTGCGACTTCTTGTCGTTTGCAGGTCCTAGATGAAGAGCCCAGCTCAGAGAGTGGTGTGCGAAAAAGACTCAGGGAGAACGAAGAGAGAAATCTTAGCAAAGAAATCAGAGAAGGCAGAGCCGAAGGGAGAACGTCCATGTCCCTGGAAGCCTTCCGAGAGCTCCTTGTGGAACACAAGGTCGAGCTCTCGAAGTTTGGGACAGGCACGGAACTTGCGACGCATTTTTGACCTTTTCTTATCATTGCAAACTATGCATTTGATGATGCCCGAGCTTCCATTCTCAGTTACAGCCATCAATGTCCATCAACCATATCAATAAGCACAACATCTAGCAAGCATCTCATTAGATTCAGAAAGCGATAGTTGATGCTCTCTTTGGCTGTCAGGTGGCTTCAAATCTTTGGAGCAGTTCTATAAGGAGGTGATGGCTGAAGAGTATCACCTACTTGTCCTAGGAGGATCTTTACGGCGACTCCTGGAGACTATCCGGATCTCTTTGCGATTTAGAAGTAGCAGTGGCAAATTGAAGGAGCTGCGGATGCAACCAGAAAAGGAGCTGGCCCTGGTCATGCAGCCAAGTGCCAATGGTGATTGGCAGGAGACCGTAGAGAATCGCTTCAAGACAGAATTCGGCCTCTCAGCAGAGCTGCAGAAGCTCTGTTTTGCGATGGACCATCAGGCGTATTCCTTCGAGGAGATGGAAGCAGATGATCCAACTCTTCCCATTCCAAGTCTTCATCGGAAGCACAGTGCGACCATCACCCTACGGAGCACTTCCGAGGCGGGGTAGATCACCAGCCATCCAAATTTGATAACAACTTGTGCCATGAAAATATCACAACAACTAGCGATCTTGGTTGCAAAGCGCGGCCTGTTTTGCTTGCTGTTTGGTAACATCTTTGTAGATTTTGCCGGTTCCCCCTTCTTTATTTGTGTTGCGGGAGGGTGCTCTGTGTGGAAGTTTCTGCATTGCACAACGGAGGCTGCATTGAAAGCTCTGGGCCTTCCTGAAGGCGATGACTTCCAAACGGAAGGCCACCACTGGAAATGGATCGAGATCATCTCAAGCAGGGAAGAGGAACGGCGCTGGGCCAAGTGCCCTGAGTGGGGCCATGGAAAGCTTGGGAAATCTTGGGGAAAACTTGGGAAACCCTTGGGAAAACTGAGGGTTTTGTTTTGGATGGTCTCCATGTGTGGATATCTCTTCTGATCAAGTACCTTCTGTTCAAGCTTTGAGTTTATTGTTGAGTTCCTGCTGTGCGCTGGTTTTCAGAATATGAAATGGACAGACTGATTCGACCAAAAGCAGGCCACCAACTTTGAAAGTACTTGACATTTTTGGTCCTGTGGTGTCAAAATCAGTGCCCCTGTTCCCGGCTAAGCCACCTGGGATCCAGCACAGCTTCCACGAGCTTAGCCCATCATCTCCACTGCTTTGGCGCAGGAGCTGATGAGTTTGCTTCAGTCCCATGGCATAGACTTTTCCGTCTCCTGGCGGAGCTTCGCAGAGCTTTATGAGGAGATCTATGACAAGAAGCAATCGCGACTTCAGGCGGAGCTTGGCAGAGCATGGCGGAGCCAGCTGAGTGGACCTGGGGAAGAGTTCACCATCTCAGCCATCATCCGACACAAGCACAGACACGTCAAACTGGCTGACCGGCGCATCTGCCAATCTGCCGACTGCCATTTACCTTGTTGTAGTTGCTGTTGGAGTGGAAGATGACATATATGTGTAGATAGAATTAGATAGATAGATAGATAGATAGATAGATAGATAGATAGATCGATCTGTAGAGGGGGGCAGGGGTCGTAAAGGATCGCCTTGGTTTCAGGGTTGTTTTCAGGATTCTAGGCTTTGGTTTCTGAAGCACTCTTGACATCCGAATCAAAGGGTGCCTGTCCTGCTGTGCGTCCCGCCCCTGGTTTGCTGTTGCTTGTTTGAGGCATGTTGTCCTCACTGTCCAGTTAATTTGCCTATGCTTCTTCCTGAACTGAACATTAGTGGTTGTTTACACTTCCCGTCCACCTTTCAGATGCATTTGTACAAGTCTGCCAGCGAGAGGCGAGAGTTTCTCCTGAAGTTTCTATCTGCAGGGCAGTACTTCATGCCCAATCTTTCCTCCATCGAATCTAACGATACCTTCATTCGGTAAGACCCGATGGAGCTACCCTCGACTCGCACTAGCAGCTCTGCAGGTGATCAACAATGAATTGGTGCGGCAGCTGTGTATCATCAAAGTATGGCTTTGTGCGTCGGTCTTCAACTGCAAGCATGTCTTGGTGGTGAAGACGAAGCAGAAAGAAGGCATCGACAAATCAAAAAAGAACATTATCGATTGTCTTTCAAGGCTTTTATCTTCTTAGGATTTCTTAGGTCATTTTTCAGAAGATGTCCAGTTTGTTTGGCAGGGAGATCCCGTTGAGACCTGAACCAATTGAAATCAGATCGGATGAGGTGAGAAGCAAAAGCGAGATGAGTCGCGGACCCTTTCAATGCGAATACGCGAGGGTCAGAGCTGGCAGGAGCGACAAGAGAAATCTGGAGAGGAAAAAACCATCTTTGAGGGTACATGTCTTGTCGCTGGAAGCCATTTCAAAGGTTTTGAATATGTGCATGGCTTCAAACCACAAGACATTTACATTTGGTGGTTTCCCAAAATAGGGGTCCCCCCAAATCATCCATTTATGATCATTTATTGTAATAAACCATCCACAACTTGAGGGTACCCTATGACTCGAGAAACCACCATTGATCAATGAACCTTGAAGGGAAGCCTTGGCTTTGATTTCGGAAAAGATTTGAGCGGTTTTTGTTGGAAGTCTGACCCAACGGGCCATTGATTTAGATCTTCAGGATGCATTACGAGATGTCCTCTACCAACGCCTTGGTGTTCCTGAGCAACTACAGAGAGAGGAGCTTTGTTGCGACCTGATTGGCAGGCCGGAAAGCTGGCTGAGCCGATGTTGCAGGTAGCAAAGCTTGTGCCAGATTCCAATCAGTTCAAAGATTTCTTTCCAAACAAACAAACATTTAGCAAACTGAGTTTCGCTGGGCGTTTCGAACTGATCCTTTTGGAACAAGCCCTCGGTCTTGCTGAGAAGGGGTAGCTCACAGGGCGAAACAAGCGACAGGAAGTAATGGCCAGCATCATTCACCATCACCATCATCAAGTCATCAAGTCATCAGGCAGGACTTCAGCTGAGCCACCAAATCACCACCTGAGGCGGCGAGAGGTGGAATATTCCAGGCCTGGACGCCAGGGGTCGGTGATGGATGGTACTGGAGCAACCAGGTCGTCCACCGGCCTGGCTGCGTGTCGTGTGCCGCTGCCAGGAGTTTCCCTGGGCTCAAGACGCTCTATGACATCTTGGAGGTCACATGTGAGGCACGCGGCGCGTGCAGCGCGTGCGGCTGCACTTGCCATGGTGCTTAAAACGAGTGACTTACGTGGCTTGATGTGATCAAATAGGTTGGTTGTAATTACTGTGATTAATTGTTATCAATAATTGTACGGACAGTAATAATAGCTGAAACATGTAGAGAAGTTGAATGGCACTCAGGAAGCAGTATAAATTGTTGCTGAGACCATTGTCAACTATTTCTGACCATTATGAACCCTTGATTGAACTAGTACTGTTATATGAACCATTAGTCACCAGCATTTGCTATTCACTAAGCATCAATTTTACCACTGTTTGACCACACATCCACCATGATTTGACCATCAATGTACTGTTATTCAAGCACAAATTGAGTTAAACCATCATTGCACCCAAACTAATCTAGCCATTCTTAACCATCATTTTGGTCCTTCCGACTTGACCACACACGGTGATCCATTTCGCCATTGATCCGCCTGGAGGTGTGCCATCCTCATGATCAGCGCTGGTCGGTCATTGGCCTCCCTGGAGCCAATGATTTCACCTACCTTCGAAAGAACGAGGCGCCCGGGGGGCGGCCGTGGCGAGGCGAAGCCCACGTGGAACGACGGGACAGGGTCCGACCGGGTTTGGGTGGCGAAGTTCGGAGATTCCGGAAAGTGAAGCGCTGGTGTTGTTTAGCTATCAACAGTTGATTGATTGATTGATTGGCAGTGATCATTAGCTATAAGCTTGTTGACAATGATCATTAGCCATTACGAGCCATTTTTTTTCCAAAAAATTACTTTTTCATGGTTAGTTGTTTGGGCTGGCACCAGCAATCAGCAAGTTGGCCCCCCCGGATGCGGCAGGTTGCTGGGCAAACAGAGGCAGTGGTCACTCGATGGGGTTGGGACGTACCCACCGGAGAGAGCTACGTTCTGCAACCGCCGAGCTTGTTCGACAAGAAGGACCGATGCCGAGAGGGTGGTTTGAGAAAGATGGTTGTTAATATACTGTATGATGGTTAGTAAGGGTTACCTATGATGAGTCACAGTGAGCAGTGGTTAGTGATGGTAGTGAATGACAAAGAGTAATGGTTAGTCTAAATGGTTCATCAATGAATTTGAATGAAGAACAACAACAGTTATATAGTAATGGTTAATCAAAAGCTGTAGCGGCAAAACTGCAGCGATGCTAAGTCTTGAAGAAAGCAGGTGCAGATGCTGGGGCTCAGCACTGTCAACATCGAAACTACAGTAAATGCATATGGCGATGGATTATCCATAGCTGTTGCATATGACTATGGTAACTACATATCCAGCTGTTGAAAAAAGTGGTGGCTGAATATCCAACAACTGGATGCACTTGGAGGCGGCACTGTCATCTGGTGCTTTCCTTTTGTCTTCAGCCGGATTTTTCTGCTAGCAATTTGCAGTGCCCTGCAGGATTACCAAGCCACCATAGAACATTTACAAGTTCTAGGCATTTCTCTTCCCCTCGCCATTTCTTGGCATGCCTCGTTTAGTGGCTACGTGGTCGTCTGATTGTCTATTCGCTTTTCTTCCGAATAGTTCTCATTTGCCACATGGCTGTGTCTACCGGTGTGCGATGATTAGGTTCCACTTTTTGACAGATGCCAATTCTCCAGCTGCCGTTAAGCTGCCACCCAGAAGTCCAGCTTATCACACCCAGCTCATAGTCAACTCAACAAAAAGGAGATTGACACGTGAACATCACAACGTCACATGAGAGGAATGAAACAGGGAGAAAAGTTTCAAAACAGGGCTTTATTTCAAGTTCATGTCCTCCATAGAAGGCAAGGACAGAAGGGTGGCAATGAGTTGTGAAAACCGCTAGCAGCGATGTTGAATTCCTTAATTCGGACTACTCACTACTAGGATCATCATGCTACTGGCTCAATTTTTTTCTATTGTTACTCATGGCTCTGCCTGTCACTGTCCCTACCATGCTCCTCACTTTAGCTCAACCAAATGGTCCATTCCTCCATCGGTCAAGATGTCAAATTCAAGCAAGCTCTTCGGGCATTTTCTTCGACAACCACTCTCTCCTGAGCATGCTTTATGTTTCGACGGCCCCTGTACTCTAAGAGTCATTATCCTTCAGAATACAGCCTTCTGAATGCTTAGGGACTCTCTTCCCAACTCTACGGACTTCACGCATATATATATATATATACATATGTACATACTTCACCATTGTGGAACTCAACTCAACTCACTTACTTGTGTTAGTATTCTTAATTATACAGTAGAATGCAACTCAAGTCAGAACTTTATTCCACTACTTTCCACTTGGAGAAGGTACAAAAACAATGGATACATCTCCCTCATTCGGCGTAATCAAGCTGATTTGGGAGTACTGCAAGGCACGTGAACGGTATTTTGCTTGGGAAACTAGAATATTTGAACCACGACAGGTATACAGATTCGTTGTATCCACGACGGTTAAATATAGAGTAGGATATCTAGCTGTTACAACTCAACTCTCAACACGCTTACAACCTTGACAATTTTACATTTCAGGGGCCTTGAAGGAGTCTACAAGACCGGTTGACAGCGACCAGAGCCAGGCGGGCGAGAAATTGAGCTGCTAAAAGTCTTGAGAGCTGAAGACCTTGCCTCTAAATTTTTGCCAAAAGCTTTGCTCTCAAGTAAATGGGACACTTCAATGATCCACAAAAAAAGCAATCAATGCATTCTGACAGACCTCAGCAGAGGATTCGAAGATTCGGGTGGCCAAATCCGATCAAAAAAATCATCGCCCCATCGGGGCAAGGACGGAGATAGGGGGCAGCAGGCTATACACAGGTGGAGGCGATCCTAGTCTAGTTGATGGTTTCAAAACATTTTGATTATTTTCCCTAGTATTCATTACCAATTGGTCGGTTGACTTGCGCATATTTTTCAGGTTCAAACCACCAGCTGGTAGTTTGGGTGGTTAACTATCCATTAACCATCCATTTAACCATCATTTCAACCATGGGTTGGTACACTAGTAATGATCATTATCAACCACTAGTCAACCATTTTCACCATTTTGAACCACTAGAGTCAACCATGAATCACATCAACCATGAGCCACTAGTCAACCATGGCTTGGTCCATGCAGGCGATACACAGGTGGAGGCGATCCAGGCTTGGTCCCCATGTTGGGTTTTTCTCATGCAGGTCTTGCCTCCCATTTTGCCGAAGGGGGGCGACTCCATGGGCGAACTGTTGGCGAGTCGCGTCATGGAAGGGAAAGTGACCGACTGGTCGCGGGCACGCAGAGCTGCGGAGATGATCCGGGAGCCCAGTTACAGCACCAAGGATGGGGCCCACGGCCTTGGGACACGCCATGGTTAGGACACGGTTAGGACACCACGGTTAGGAGCCCAAAAAACATGGCACCACCAAGGACACAAGTGGAGTCTCTGAGAGTTTGCTGAGATTTTCTGAGAGTTTCCTGATATTTTTTGATGGTTGTCCCATTTCTTTTCAACGGGGAGCATGCTGGCCCCTGGAGGATTTCTACGAGGATGTGCTGGCAGCCTTTCCCGAACTGCGCCTCTATTCAGTGGTCCGGGTGTCAGAAGTCAGAAGCTCCGACGGAAATTGTGGGGTTGCGCAGTTTCCCACGGTTTCTCATGGTTATTATTAAAAGGATGCTGATTGTTCATGGTGGTAATTAACAATAGGATTAGCTGGTCATCGACTTCGGTGATTAATCAAAACTTCCTGTTTTGCATTTATGACAAGAAGCCTTTCACAACAGTTTTTCGTCAATGAGTCCAAGTTCAACAACATTTCGATCAGTTTCAATGGTCTCAAGGGTCGTGACCTAAGACACGACTCCAAGTGCCATCCTCTCTGCTAAGGAAATCAGGATCATTTAGTGACCAGCACCTCTGCGAACCGATCTGCAGCAGATGAGTTTCAGCGAACGATCGGGGCGCTCTTCTGTATATTTTGGCTCATGAGACAACATCTGGATGGCCGTGAGTGCTTCTGCTTCGGCCTGGATGCCGAATGGAAGAATGCAAAGGAGTCTCTCAGGACCGATTCATGGAGAAAAAGCTGACCAAAACATCCATGGGATGGGATTCAACAGGATTCTTGTTGACGATGTCGTTGGTTGGTTGCTACCATACAGGTAACTGGAAGCGTAGGGAATGGCCAGTTTTTCATGCATGCAAGCTGATCCCAATTCCATCCGCCAGGCAAACTCCCGATAAAGAGGCCGAGTTTCGCCGTCGGCTGAACTTCTATGACAAGGCCAACTGGAAGGCGATCGATGAGCTGATGGTCCAAGCGGGACTGTTGACGCACGACGGCCACGATGTTGAAAGGACCCAGGGGGAAGGGATACCATGGGATACCATGGGATACGATGGGATACCTGAAACAGCCACGGGTACAGCATGCCACTCAAATGGGACACCAGTGTACGTGCAAGAGACATACCAACAAGAACAAAATCATTTGCTTCAGAGCCTTTATGTGCAAGAGTACGCGGTGATCCACTTCACAGCCTGGAATTTTGCTTCAGGACTTTGGCCATGCTGGTGTTGATGACCATTCACGACATCATGAAAATTGATGTCCTGAGACCCACGGTCTTGTCAGCAGAGTTCTCTGGCTACCAGCCGGGAGACGTCCCTTGGTTCATACATTCACTACGTCTCCCAATGTCACCCGAAGTGCTGAATGATTCGAATTGATTCGAAACGGTTCTGCAATAGAATTCTGTGGATTTAACACGCAAGCCAGGCAAGCAAAATATCCACACAGCCGTCCTTTCCCTAGATTAAGAGGTTATTAACATTACCCATTTCTAATCATAAACCATGCATTTTTTGGGTCCCCCCGTGGCTTATGGCCGGAAAGCCCCCAAGATGTTGCCCTCAAGTTGCATTTGGCTTATTGATGCAAACTGTTAACATCTGGGCCTGGGGGTACCCCTATGACTTGAGAAACGCCCAGGTGATCGGTGATCATGACATTGCTCTGAGCTACGTGTTGGAGCGGTGCCCTGAAGCCTTGCCATCCTTTGCAGGGCTGGTGCCGGAACTGCAGGACGGGATCTGCGCAGGTGATCCGAACCACAGCTGCTGTAGCTTAGGCGCTGCTATAGCTGCTATAGCTTCAGTGATTTTCAGCTGAGATGTTGGGCTGGTTTATGAGCTGAGTTTGAACAGATCGCATGCCGCCGAAAACCTCCTTCAAGAAACCCATTGACTGATGAGAGTTTGCCATCTTCACATGGCAGTCTTTCACGTGTTGCAAATGTGGGTTGCGCAGTTGCCCATGGGGGGGACGTGAGGAGAGCATTCGATTTACCCACTGCAAACTGGACTACAACATGGGTTGGTTGGTCCAGGGCGAGGCCCATCCAGGGGCTCTTTTCCGAGCCTTTCGGAAGGTGATTCTGGAGCGACCTCAGGAGCCCGGTGCCGTGGTGGTTCGTGGTGGTTTTCTGGTAGCGATGTCCCCAAGATTCAAGACCAAAAGCATGTTTTCACTGGGAAAATTTGGGGGGACTTTTAGGTCCAAGACTTCCACATGCAATCCCTGCCTCCAAGGGACATGGAGTGGGGGACATCGAGTGGCATAGATTCACAGTTTGTGATGTACCAAAACAAGCCACCACATTCATCGGAGATCCACCGAGCACACTGGCCGCCGACCAGAGCAGCTGTACTGCAGATGTACATTTCCCTTGTAGATGCTGAAAGAGTTGGCCAAACCGTTCAGCTGTTGACCATGCACTTGGAAGAATTGAGTAGCAATAAGTATCGAAGGATCGTGCTATTGACTACTTATTGAAATGACAATGACCAACCAACTACTATTCACCAGCCAGCCAATATTCATTGATGATAAATTTAATCATAGCACTCTGAAAGTACCATGGTTGTGGCTTTGTCCTGGTACCAATTCCTAGATGCTGCGAAACCTGTGGGGATCAAATGGCATGTTGAATCTTTGTACATTTTTTCCCCGTGCATGATCAGTTAGATGTGTTTCTTTGACTGTATTTGTTTTGAATCATCAAGGATTTGTGCATTTTGGATGCTACCATGATACCCTCATGGCGTCATGACGCTCTGACCAATTCAGTTTCACCTGTCCTGGTGTTCTGTGTGCTGTTTCTTTTTTTCGGAATCGTTCTGAGACATTCGGCTGGGCACCCAAGAATGCTGTGGTGCTTCGATTGACATAGTGTTGGAGGAAATTGTTGGTTTTTTGCCCATCAGCCTATCAGGGATTATGAGGTGGAAGGGTGAAAACAGAAGGAGCATTTCCAACTTTCCAACAGTGTAATCTAGTTGGGTCTTCAGCCCAGATAAGCTTCGGTGAATTCGGGTGCAGGTCCCATGTCCAGGTTCCCGAAAGTTCCGGGAGGTTCAGGTGCAGTTGGCAGATCAAGGTTTGGGGAAGTTCTGGCAAGTTCCAGTGTTGTTGGCACATCTCCGGTGTACTTAGCAGATCAAGGCTCCAGAAGGTTCCGGTGTAGTTGGCAGATCAAGGTTCCAGAAGGTTCCGGTGTAGTTGGCAGATCAAGGTTCCTCAAGGTTCCAAATGATCGAGGTGCAGGTTCCTATCCGGTCCCGGAAAGTTCCGGGAGGTTGTTGCACAAAAAGATGTGTTAAGCTGGATCGCCCCTGCTATTGAACACTATCAAACACTATTCTTGTTATTACTATTCTGGTTGCTATCATCACTCTTTTTTTATTCTATTGTTATTGCCATTGTTACTATTGTTATTATTAATAAAATTATTACTATTACTATTACTATTACTATTTTTATTATTATTACTATTATCATTATTACTATTATTATTATTGTGATTATTCTCGTTAAACTACACGGACGGTGGCACATGTTGCGGAGTTGCCGTAACCGTTTCAGGACAAGTCTGGCAATGACGTTGCTTTTTACTTCGTGCACTGGTTCGCCGACTTGGCAGGTGCTGAGGCGTCACCCCTGTCAGGCTGCGAGAAGTTTGTGCTGAAATTTCCATTGCACCTCAGGCCAAATGGTTGTTTCTCAAGCCATAGGGGACCCAAAAAAGGTTCGTGTACTACTTTAGGTGGTTGATATTGGATGATTTGGGGGTACCCCCATTTTGAGAAACACCCAAATGGGTCAGAATCAAAACCCCGGTTAATGACATTTGATTACATCATCCAACAAAACTTTGGGATCAAGATTTACAAACAGGGTTTTGACTACAACCCAAGTTGGGCTATTTCTTCTTTTTTTTCCGCCCAAGTGGTGCAAGTGGTTTGAAGGAGAAGGCTTCTGCAAGAGCCATTGTGCCAAAGGATCCACAAAGTGAAACGTGTCGGATGGAGTACTGCCCCAAAATAGACTGCACATACATTTGAGTGGGGCTCCCAGCTATCCTGCCCCTGCTGTCTCTATGCGTCACCATGCCAAGGCATGTGTTGAGCAGCTTCATTGATTCTTTCCAAGTGGTTTGGAAACTCGGCCCTCGCACCGAAACTGAGGCGCCGAAGCCATCAAACTGTCAGTTGAAACGAAACTGCCAAACCTTCCTTAGTCGCATTGCAAAGATGTGTTAGCACTTGCATAAGATTCATTGATGGACTAGGAAGGTCAAACGCATGCACTTCTCTTTGAGCGCTTTCAGCCTTCACCAGTCTCCGTGCTGCAACTTCCAAGTAGTTTTTCTTCCACATCCTCCTTCATTCCATGACCCATGGTGTTTCAGTCCTTCGTACATCATTCTGTGCTTATCGATGGAGGCTGTCTCTCCAGCCTTTCAGCCTTTCTCCGATTCTACATGAGTCTTGTTTCTGCATTGCCGTCCTGGTTGATGTTGCGTAGGTGCTGGAAGAATACCTCCAATGGCGCTGGGGAACCATGCCACAAGATCTTGGAGCCTGTCCAGTTGGACCCGCTTCCGTCGCAAAGATGAGACTAGTCCTCATGGCTCAAGGCGACTCTGTAGAGATCCTTCGCCAGTTCAGGTGGGACAGGGAGGACAGGGAGGACCGGGAGGACAGGGAGGGAGGACAGTGGCTGGGACGCTGCCTGTGCTTCTCTTTCCTCGTCCAGGCTTCTGCCCAAGTCGGATGCCACCATTCTTAGCAAGGACGGGGTGATGGGAATTTTGAGTCAATTTCCAGGCCAGCGATGGCACAGGGTCGTGATGTCTCTGTGAGTCAAAGGCGTATCTCTTCTCCGAGCTGGTTCAATTCTCGCTTCAAAGGAGTATCTCCCAGCTAGTTCAATTCAAAGGAGTGTCTCCCAGCCAGTGTTCATCGCCAGTCAAGTTGGTGTCGATTACTTGTGTTCTTCCAAGCTGCATTGATTACTTGTGGCTGTCTTGTTGAGTGCCTGCAGGAGCTAGCCATCACAGGCCGCCGGACTTGAGTATTTCCGTTTGGTGCGAGGATTTCACAACAAGAAAACCTATGAAAACCACCACCTTCCACAACCGGTTACAAACACCTTGGTGTTGTGACGTTCCCGTGATCCCTGTCATTCGTGTTGTGGTTGTACCGCAGGATTTTTCATCAGATTAGCTCCATGAACTCATCGCAGGTTGCCCTGGCCAGTATTTCACCTGCGACCAGCTTCGGGAATCTCGGGGGCCAGCTCTCTTGGTTTACTATGCACCAGCTCTGATGCAGAAAGCTGGGCGCAAGGATCCCTTGGGCGCTCTCAGGCGGCTCGTCGACACCACGATGTGCGCGGCTGATCTCACAAGATTCAAAGTTGTTGTGTTGACAAACAAAACTGATGTTGGATGATAAATGATTGTGGATCTACAGTTGTGTCTGTTTTTGGTTCTTTCGGAGGATGAGTTATTGTCGATTTCGCAGTTGGCGACCTTTATGAAATCTGAGGATCCTAGCAGAAGTCCTGCGGCAAGCAAGAACGCTGTGGCCATTGAATCATACGGATGCAGAGAAGACAGTTCTTGTGCGGATCGACGTGCTGAAGGTCAGGTCGTGACATTGAATCGAAGTTGTCTTCGTGAATTATGCTTACTGACGTCCAAAAATGGTTGTCTAAAAGTGATTTTTGATGGTTGTTTGATCATGCTCAGGTTCGGAATGGTTGATGATGGTTGCATGTATAGATTCGATGAAGTTCCTTGGTTTGGGGGGGGCTTGAAAAAATAGACAGCCATAGACTCTTGCACCCACCAAAAAATGGATTGAGTGGGCACACACACAAGCAAGTAACGTGCAGTAAACCTTTGTAGCTCTTATGGCTGTTATTGGCCATTCTCTGCCATCATCAACCATTATTAAACAGCAATAAACACATCCAAAGCATTCCTGGAATAGAGTGGAAGTTGCTGGACTTCACATGGCTTTCCGCAAAGCGGTTGTCATACTCCCAGGTCACAACAGGATGATGTCAGCATCCATTTCTTCCAAAGTCTCAGTTGATGAGTCCTATGGGTCCATATCCCCTATTGGTTATTATCTCCTATTACTAACTATTAGCCATTGGTTGGTTGGTCCTATCTGCACCTGCCAGGAACTGGAAGTGGAAGAGATTCTTGAGCCAAGCGCAGGTGCCAATTTGGGTTTTCGGTTTGCCTTAAATTCTCCCACCAGGATGTGACCAGACAAGGCTGGAATCATGTACTTGACATTGACTTAAGTGCACTTGTCTGTCCGTCTACTGCCTTAAGGTTCGAGCGAGGCCGTTCTCATCCGTAAACGAACCAATCGGATCTACTGTCATCGCAAATATTTCCCTGTTTGGCCTAGCTTTTATGGCTTCCATTGATTCGGAACTGATGGCAAAGATGATGATTCTGCTGCTCTTAGCCGATGACAATTCCACTTGAATCCAGTCGGTTTCATTTTAGCAGTCCTTTTGTTTTTCAATGTCTTCCATTTCCTGCCTTTTGCCAACCAACTATCTCTAATCCTCTCCATCAATCCAGCAGCAAATCGTCAACATGACGGGTTCCTTCCCAAACATTGTCTTCAAGAATCTCTTTTTGCCAGAATTGTTTGCCCTCGTTATCTGATTAAGATCTGTAGAGGCAGAAACCCCAAAGAGCACATAGAGTGGCGTTTTTCTCAAGAGACGCCATGGGCAAAAAACATGAAAATTCGAACTCCGAAGTGGTACCCTGACCAGGGGCACATCAGCTGATGCAAGTTTCCTTCAATGATTCAGCTGGTTACTTTTCCCCGGAAGCCCGTCCAACGAAGAGTGGTTCAGGTGAATCGAGCCTGTCGCTCTCCCGTCAGGTCTTAGCTTTGTGCTCGCTCGAAACAGTTTGTACGATGGACAAGTGAAAGCTGCTAGTCCGGCAGAGCTACAAGAAATGAATGCCACCACCACTCAACTTTTGACTTTTAACCGCACCTCGTTCAATGGGTTTAGACGCAGTTCACACTGTCTGACCCCTTTCCTGTCATCCAAGTCCGCCTAACATCACAGTTTGAGTGATGTGCCAAAGAGGCGCCACCGATTTCAGTTCCGGCTGATCCGGCTGAACAGTCTGGTGAACAGCCGATGAGTTTTCTATTCTTCGTGAACGAGGGTTCTGTGGACTGTGTCCATGGATGCTCCGCAGCGTATTGGCTTTGGGATGCTGGTAAACCGGGTGTAACTTTGATCAACAGCATCATTTCACCAGTAAAGTGGCAAGTGAAAACACACCATATGAATATGTATAGATTTGTACATCAGATACTATGTATATTTACTTTGAAGATGCAATAAAATCACACACTGATCGAAGTGTATCAATTGTAAATTACTTGGATTTTCCCAGAAGCACATATCGTGCAAACGCAGCTCGCATGCTGCGACAGTGGTGATCCAATTGCCATTGCTGCCTTATTCTCATCATCCGTTGCAACGCTGGATTTGCAGAAGCCCTTCCACAGAAGAAACCAGTGGATTAGATCAGTGCATTCAGCGATTCACTCGGCAGTTGACAAACCTGGGATCTTCTGCAGAATGCCAGTTCATAACAGGTGAGCTAGATATGTCTACTGTCGTCCCCAATGTCCGACAAAACAGAATTTTGTTTTCTCCCCTAGGTACAGCATCTGTCGATTCGGGTGTGAGGAATGACTAGAAATCACATGGTTGACTGAGATTGAAGACTCGGGAAGTCTCTGAGCTCACCTGTGGATGCAAGAAGGCCTCGTCTGATGACATACTCGGGCAACCCGAGTTCGAGCGACAGGTGCGACATCCGCGAAACAGAAAAAGTCCAGAAGCCCTCCGGGTTACTGCGAAGCCACTTCGAGCATCATCCCGGCGACAGGCACCCAGCCCCCCCAGTCCGCCAGCAGAGCTGGCGTCCAAGTCGGATGGAATTCACATGCGCCGTAGTCCTATAGCATTTCAAAATACTGAATCGTCACTTTTGGAAATTCATCTATATATGGTAGATATGGTAGTTATGACTGGTTAACCCAATATGAAATATGATAGTTATTGCAGGTTCACCGATTGATTCATCTCTTCAAGCCGAGAGTGCTCACGGTTCCACCGAACTGGGAAGCCGAGGCCTCCCAAAGCTCCGGTACTCCACGAGAATTGGACGAAGAAGGACCGCGGGGACCCGCTTCAGCTGGTCAGCGGACTCCCCACGCCGCGTGCTCTGGATCGTCATCTCCCCAAGCGGGAGCCCTGGATCTCTGCGGCCAGGAGTCTCTTGCCTTGCGCCTGTCCCCAGAGTGGGGCTTTACGGAGGGCAATCAGACGCCAGAGCCTAAGCTCCGCAGGTGGACACAGCAATCAAAGACAGGCACACTATGTCTATTCCATGCTATTCCTTCACGAAGATGATGTCGGGTGCGGGGAGGGTGTAAAAGACAAGTTAAAGGATGAAAAACAGTAACTTGCAATTGGAAGGATTGGTTTTGATGATGGTTAATGGTGATGGCGTAGGATTCATGATGATGACAATATGGCAATCGGGTTTGCAATGATGACTACAGTCAGTAAGACTACAATCTAAGAAGACAAGGCAAGAGCGGCAGCATGTTCAGGCTGGAAGTGGAGTCGACCTTGCGTACCGTGACAGTGGTGGGAATCTTTTGGCCAAGGCTCGCCCTATTTCAGTGTTTCCCACAAAGGTCAGCCGAAACTTTACAATATTACCAACTGCATAGGTATGGATCATGGTTGCCAAATGATTCGTTTATTGTCAACAAACGGTGAATTGGCGACTCAGTAGCAGTGAACTCAGAAAGGTTTTTTTTTTCTACTTGTATAGTGAATAATGAGGTGCAGAGGAGAATCACCAGCAACAGGATAGGAAACTGGGGAAAGATGGAGCTGGTGACACACTGGTGAGGGTCTCCGTGGAGCGGGCCCCCATTCCCAACTCAGATTGGAAAATTTGGAAACGATAAGGAAAGTCGTCGATCCCAATTTTCCATGATCCTCCCTGTGAGTTTCTATGTCTCTTGAAGGAAAGTATGTTGGCTAGTCACAGTAGTGTCCAATCTGTACACATTTTTGAGGATCTCTACCTTGAACTGCTCGAACAAATGTTAGCATTTCGATGACCCTGCTTGAGGCTTGAGAATGGAGTTCAAACAGGGCATTTTTGTCAATTTAGGCTTGCAAGAGTAGGAGAGGAATAAAGAGCAGCAACAAGGGCCATCAGGAGTTAGCAGGTGAGCCATTCACTTTCCCACCAGCCAGCGTTTTAAAAGAAAACATGAAATATCACTGGATTAAAATGGGTGAAAGAAAAGCAACTATCACAGAAAAGCAGGAAAAGCAGGAAAACCTTAGGGCCCCTGAAGGTAGCATCAAGCACGACTGACCACGAAATGATGCCCACGTGCCATTTCTTGGGCAAACCATTGGATTGCCACCATTGCCACGTGATCCTTCCGTTTCTGGTGATGCTTTTGTTCCGGCTTGGCTGCTTAGCCTATGCAGCATATGCTGTTGACTCTGACTTTCCGTCCCTTGAATGTACACAAAGCACTGGAGATTTTCAGTTGACTTCATTGATGTCAGTGACAAGCGTCTTGTAGAGCAGTGTCACGACGCAGGGCAGTGCCGGCAACTTGCGCTTGGGACTCAGAATCCTCCAAGCTGCTGCTGATCACTGGAGGCCAACGGTTGAACCTGCCGCGGCATCAGGTCTGGGCTCGGGAAGAGTTTCGAATTGCAGATCACGTCCTGTCTCGGGCACGGAGCCTCTGCCGCTGAAAGTCGGGACGGCGCCTGTGGGAACAGTTGTGAAGCAGTCAAAGGAACCAATTCTCAATGGCTGCTTGTTGTTGAAACTGGTATTGGATATTGATATACTGGTGAACCAAATAAAGGTATATATGATATGTATGTATGTGTATATATATATATATGATATACTGTATACGCATAGATATGTGTTTATAGAGTTTATGAATAAATATGGATATGTATAGCAAAATCCGTGGAGTTTGCTGGAGAAGACATGCCCAGAAGTTAGTTGCTCAAAATCCTGTGGAGGCCCGCTGTTCCGTCTGAAAGTCTGAGAAGCCCTAAGGCCATAAACCCTATACGTGGCGAGATGTTTCATGCTAATTTACTGTGAGAGAAAAAATGCTTCCATGATAAACTTCTAGGGTGCAACATGGTTATTCCTTATTCACCATTGTAGACCAGTAGTCCTAAGCATCATCACCAGCCATTGCAGCCATTGGCCATACCCTAACACGCCAAAGTCTAAATGACTGCGTGTAGATAGCGAACTTGAAACCAGATTGACCTCTACAAGATCACGCCCACGCTTTACACGTAGGCAGATTCATGTGGCGATGGGTCAATGTTAACCAACCAACCAATGGGGAATAGAACCAACAATCACAGGGAAAACAATAGTTAATGATAGGGGAACCAGGGATACAGGGTTTTGACCCACTGCCATGTGTACATGTGGACCCATATAACCAGCCTTTATGGCTGATGTATTCTCTGTTGTTTGTCCGTGCTGAAAGACCAGCACTGCAACTAGCTTAACCTTGGTTATTAGCCATCGTCAACCATAATTAACCCATGTTATCAACAATTCCAGCATGTTGACATTAAACAGTACGATTGTCCATTGGCATTTTGATAATTGTAAGTATTTGTTGATATCATGACTACTCATTGTTAGAACTATTTGTATCATTTTCATTGTTATTTTAATTTCATTTGCATTACTCGCATGATCGTTATCGTTGTCATTATGAAAGAGCCGATAGTATCATTATCAATATCAGTTGCTTCATTATCGTTGCTACTATAGCTGCTATTTCCATATCCAAACTGATTGTGGCTACCAGACTGGTTCCCATCTCATCCTCCAGAATTAATACCTTCCTGCATTTTTGTGTCTTGAGTGGGTATTCAACAAAATGTGTACTATGTATGATTTCCCCTCAATACCATTCTAATACATCCTATAACACTTATGATTCACCATCATCAGCCATCATAAACAATCATCAACCAGCTCAATTACTATCATTAACCACTGTATATTAAAATTAATTAGCCAGTATGAGCCATTAATGACCATAGTTAGCCGTTACAAACCATTATTAACAAGTATCAATTACATCATTCGCCATTAACCATGACTAGCCACCATTCATTAGCCATCACCATGAATAACCATCATTAGCCATCAACCATGATCAATGGTAGGTATCATTAGCCACCACTGACCCCAACAGATATCTACGATTTGTTTCGCTTCACGCGCGAGGTGCCAGCGGCTGCTGAAGCCGGCGACAGTGAAGCTGGGTCGCCACAGTGTACCGCCGCGCTGCTGGAGCGAGTTGCAGTCCTGGGACTGCTGGTGGTTTACTAAGGGGGCGATGGGTCAATATTAACCAACCAACGAATGGGGCATAGGAACCAACAATAATAGGGAAAACAATAGTTAATGATAGGGGAACCAGGGGTACAGGGTTTTGACCCACTGCCAGGGTTGGAAAAAGGACAAAACCAATCGACACTGTCGGGGGATCAGTATAGGGATTGGATACCTGATTTAGGGATTACCAAGGAGATTTGAGGATGTCTATAAGGATTACCGGGGGTTTACTTTTGGGATTACTAGTGGGAAATCCAGCTCTGAGTAAACCAGTGGCAGTTGAAGCATACCAGTACTAGGGATGATGCTTCCGATCACCTCAAGGAAGCTGATTTTTTTGGGAATAATCAATGAACCATGGGGATTTGCGGGAGAAGCGACCAAGGTTGGCGTTGCTTCAGATTCAACGAAAAGATTTTGGCGTTTCCTCTCCATTTCAGCAACCATGGTTTTCCCAGCGCTGGTCCCCGTTCGTTCAGCAGTCTGCTTGGGTCGCCACCAAGGTGCTGACAGATGTCCGTTGCCCTCTTCCTCCAGAGATCTTAGGCGCTCCATTGCTGAGCAGCAGGGACGCCGAGGATGCTGAGATCTGAACGTTGAGCGCACTGAAACCAACAGACAAAGTTGTGTGAAAATGGCTTGGGATTGGTTCAGGAGCCTCAGTAGTCTGGATTGATATGCGACCATTCTCCCCTTGGGCTTTGACTTGCCATGACCGGTAGCTTAGATTTTTTGGTTCATATGGGTTGATTTTAGCAATTGATGGCTGGAACATGCTGGAACTACGACCTGTGACGCTGGGATGATTCACGTCGAGCGCTTCCAAGGTCTACATCTTGGTTTGGAGGACGGTCAAGGGACCCCGCTGCCTTCCATGCTTGCATCTCAGAGAGGCTGTCTACCTCCCAAACAGTTTAGCTGATTGGTGGTTTCTCAATCCATAGGGACCCCACAAATGGTTGGTTTATTCCCTGGTTAATAAAGAATGATTCATATCTACCCCTATTTTGAGAAAAAGAACCCATTATTTTCCGGAGGAAGAGATGCCAACTTGTCGCTGAGAAATCTGCCATTGACATGGTCGATCAAGAAATCAGGCCAATGCCACTCTGGACACGCCCACAGTTTCTTGATGCTGGGGCCTTGGAGATTGCGCTTGAACATGGATGGGTGATGGCTATCATGAGTTGATGAGGCGAAAAAATGTGGCCAAGAGTGGTTACTGCCGGTTTTGCCACTGGTAATGACTGGTTCTACAGCCATGGCTAGTCATGGCAAGCTGACGGTGGCTACGATGGTCACCAAGGGTGGCAACGGCAGCCACATTGCCCATATCCTCCGTGGTTCACACGGCCCTGCTGATTTAAGCAATCGTAGCCATCATTGAGTAGCTCAAACTAAGCACGATTGGCCAGTAGTAATGATCACAAACCACTGATTGAGTCTTGTCAACCATATGCCACTATGGTTTTGGGTTGAGCCTCATTAGCATTAGCCATTATTGGCCAATGCGGAGCAATGTGAACCAGTATTCACGATTATGAGCTAGTATTCGGAACCCTTACGAACCAGAAATGGGTACCAATGGGGAGTTGGCTATTGTCATTAACAATTACCTGGCATGTTATTAACCATGCTTGTGAAGGGTTATTCCTGTTCTGAAGCAATTGTCATTATCAACCTGTACTATCAACCATGGGTCATTGAGCATCATTGCCCATTCTTGATTAGAATAGTGAACAAGTGTTATTACTATTCGATGACAAGTATGTTCTATTCTGTTGAGTATCATTGACCATTCTTAGCACCTATTAGCCTATCAACCATTCAAGTGCCATGATTGACCATTGACAACCATGCTATTCACCCTCATTGACCATGCCCATGCACCCTCATCTACCATCATGACCCATGGAACCCTTCCCAGCCCCAGCCCGGAATTAGCTGGTCAGGTGAGTCCCAAACTCCTGGCACGAACCAGGGGGCAAAGTCTGACCTTGTCATCGCCTCAGGTCGAGGCGAATCACAATGGTGAGTGGTGGTTATTCATGATTTGGTGGTTTCTCAAAATAGAGGGCCCAAAAAATGGCTGGTTTTTTCCTATAAATGACTATTCATGGATGATTTGGGGGGTCCCCTATTTTGAGAAACCATCATTTGTTAATGGTTAAGACTGGTAGATGAAGGTGCATAACCATGATTAGCAATGGTGCATGATTGTTTATACTGGTTAGAAAACTGGGTTTTGAATTGGCAATCATGGTTTATGCTGGTTTACAATACTGGTTCATGAATGGTGATTTATGAATGGCCAATTCTGGTTCCGGGTGGTTCATATAAGGGGCAGAGTATACTTCGAGAATAATGGTTCATTGGTGGCTCATACATGTTCACTCTAATGAATATGTTCGTTCATAAATGGTTAATGATGGCCAAGGATTCTCAGCAATGGTTCGCATAAACGTTGGTTTGTAGCGGTTATTGGTGCTCATGGTCAAGAAAGGCCAGGTATTGGTGCTTACATGGTTGATGATAATATGCAATTGACAATTACTAGGAACTATCAACAGGTCGATTGGTAGACGCTTAACATGGTTAATAAGTAAGCTGATCATGGCTAAGAACGGATAATGACTGCTGGTGTTCTGAGATCTTCCATGAAGTCCAAACAGTTGTTGGAGCTCAAGTTCTTTCTGAAACACTTGAAAATGATTGCTTGGGCAACTGCAACAAATGCAATACTGCCAAAGCTTGTAGTACCATGGTATTGGGTGAGCAACAATTGCAATTGCTGATTTTTAGAGGCATGTAGATAGATTGTGCTCACTTCACTGAGAATGATGAACTTATCATCGACCATCAAATTCAGAAGGCATCTTGTGCCGATGTTGATGAATGCTCTGACACTAAGAGCCTTTGTGAGCTCATGGTGTGTTTCTTCTAGAAGACACAGCGACGCTGCATCCATGCATGTCTCGGCCATGAACACTGAAAAGGACTGACAAGGGACCAATGCGATTCCCTGGCACAGGGTTTTTCAGCTTCGAGAATGCACACTCTTCACAAGTGTCAGAGAATTCCACTTGTGCTGAACAAAGATCTACGCTATTGGATCTGACGAAGCACTCATGCAACCTGGAATGATCAAACCTGCGACTTGAAAAGTTTGACTTGAAATGTTGGGCTTGGCTTGAATGATTGCTGATGTTGAGAGGCATGTAGATAGATTGTGCTCACTTCACTGAGAATGATGAACTTATCATCGACCATCAAATTCAGAAGGCATCTTGTGCCGATGTTGATGAATGCTCTGACACTAAGAGCCTTTGTGAGCTCATGGTGTGTTTCTTCTAGAAGACACAGCGACGCTGCACGCATGCATGTCTCGGCCATCAACACTGAAAAGGACTGGGAAGGGATCAATGCGATTCCCTGGCATAGGGTTTTTCAGCTTTGAGGATGCACACTCTTCACAAGTGTCAGAGAATTCCACTTGTGCTGAACAAAGATCTACGCTATTGGATCTGACGAAGCACTCATGCAACCTGGAATGATCAAACCTGCTACTTGAAAAGTTTGACCCGAACAGTTGTTCTTGGCATGAATGGTTGCTGATGTTGAGAGGCATGTAGATAGATTGTGCTCACTTCACTGAGAATGATGAACTTATCATCGACCATCAAATTCAGAAGGCATCTTGTGCCGATGTTGATGAATGCTCCGACACTAAGAGCCTTTGTGAGCTCATGGTGTGTTTCTGCTAGAAGACACAGCGACGCTGCATGCATGCATGTCTCGGCCATGAACACTGAAAAGGACTGACAAGGGACCAATGCGATTCCCTGGCATAGGGTTTTTCAGCTTCGAGGATGCACACTCTTCACAAGTGTCAGAGAATTCCACTTGTGCTGAATAAAGATCTACGCTATTGGATCTGACAAAGCACTCATGCAACCTGGAATGATCGAACCTGCTACTTGAAAAGTTTGACCCGAACAGTTGTTCTTGGCATGAATGGTTGCTGATGTTGAGAGGCATGTAGATAGATTGTGCTCACTTCACTGAGAATGATGAACTTATCATCGACCATCAAATTCAGAAGGCATCTTGTGCCGATGTTGATGAATGCTCTGACACTAAGAGCCTTTGTGAGCTCATGCTGTGTTTCTTCTAGAAGACACAGCGACGCTGCACGCATGCATGTCTCGGCCATGAACACTGAAAAGGACTGACAAGGGACCAATGCGATTCCCTGGCATAGGGTTTTTCAGCTTTGAGGATGCACACTCTTCACAAGTGTCAGAGAATTCCACTTGTGCTGAACAAAGATCTACGCTATTGGATCTGACAAAGCACTCATGCAACCTGGAATGATCGAACCTGCTACTTGAAAAGTTTGACCCGAACAGTTGTTCTTGGCATGAATGGTTGCTGATGTTGAGAGGCATGTAGACCGTGCTCACTTGACTGAGAATGATGAACTTGTCATCGACCATCAAATTCAGAAGGCATCTTGTGCCGATGTTGATGAATGCTCTGACACTAAGAGCCTTTGTGAGCTCATGCTGTGTTTCTTCTAGAAGACACAGCGACGCTGCACGCATGCATGTCTCGGCCATGAACACTGAAAAGGACTGACAAGGGACCAATGCGATTCCCTGGCATAGGGTTTTTCAGCTTTGAGGATGCACACTCTTCACAAGTGTCAGAGAATTCCACTTGTGCTGAATAAAGATCTACGCTATTGGATCTGACAAAGCACTCATGCAACCTGGAATGATCGAACCTGCTACTTGAAAAGTTTGACCCGAACAGTTGTTCTTGGCATGAATGGTTGCTGATGTTGAGAGGCATGTAGACCGTGCTCACTTGACTGAGAATGATGAACTTGTCATCGACCATCAAATTCAGAAGGCATCTTGTGCCGATGTTGATGAATGCTCCGACACTAAGAGCCTTTGTGAGCTCATGGTGTGTTTCTGCTAGAAGACACAGCGACGCTGCATGCATGCATGTCTCGGCCATGAACACTGAAAAGGACTGACAAGGGACCAATGCGATTCCCTGGCACAGGGTTTTTCAGCTTCGAGGATGCACACTCTTCACAAGTGTCAGAAAATTCCACTTGTGCTGAACAAAGATCTACGCTATTGGATCTGACGAAGCACTCATGCAACCTGGAATGATCAAACCTGCGACTTGAAAAGTTTGACCTGAAAAGTAGTTCTTGGCTTGAATGGTTGCTGATGCTGAGAGGCATGTAGATAGATTGTGCTCACTTGACTGAGAATGATGAACTTGTCATCGACCATCAAATTCAGAAGGCATCTTGTGCCGATGTTGATGAATGCTCTGACACTAAGAGCCTTTGTGAGCTCATGGTGTGTTTCTGCTAGAAGACACAGCGACGCTGCATGCATGCATGTCTCGGCCATGAACACTGAAAAGGACTGACAAGGGACCAATGCGATTCCCTGGCATAGGGTTTTTCAGCTTCGAGGATGCACACTCTTCACAAGTGTCAGAAAATTCCACTTGTGCTGAACAAAGATCTACGCTATTGGATCTGACGAAGCACTCATGCAACCTGGAATGATCAAACCTGCGACTTGAAAAGTTTGACTTGAAATGTTGGGCTTGGCTTGAATGATTGCTGATGTTGAGAGGCATGTAGATAGATTGTGCTCACTTGACTGAGAATGATGAACTTGTCATCGACCATCAAATTCAGAAGGCATCTTGTGCCGATGTTGATGAATGCTCTGACACTAAGAGCCTTTGTGAGCTCATGGTGTGTTTCTTCTAGAAGACACAGCGACGCTGCATGCATGCATGTCTCGGCCATGAAAACTGAAAAGGACTGACAAGGGATCAATGCCATTCCCTGGCATAGGGTTTTTCAGCTTCGAGGATGCACACTCTTCACAAGTGTCAGAGAATTCCACTTGTGCTGAACAAAGATCTACGCTATTGGATCTGACGAAGCACTCATGCAACCTGGAATGATGGATCTTCGAACTGATAGTTAGTCTTGATTAGAAGGGTCCTTGAACCATTTGCGAACAGCTCTTTGTTTCAATTCTTCAGCTTCTGAGTTCATCAAGTGAAGCTTTGGCTTTAATTTCTTTTTTTACACTCTTCAACTTGTCCTACATGTTATACTTGTCTGGATTTCAGCTTTGACATCTCCACATCTTGTCTACATCGTGTACTTTCTGGTGCACATGGTGGTTTCTCAAAATAGGGACCCCCCTAGACTGGGAGAATTCATACAATAAATGATTAATAAACTGGATGATAAGTGGGGGTACCCTATGACTTGAGAAGCCACCACATCTTGTAGAGTGTTTCTTTTTGATGTTGGAGACTCCGTGGGACCGAGGCAAGCTTCGGGTCTCCCAGCTGCTTCCAAAGCATGGTGTTTGTTGGACATGGAGCAGGGGGCACCCAGTGAGCTCGCTGCAAGCCGTTGAGTTTAGCAGCTCGCTACTGGAGTTGAAGTCCCGCAGAAATGGCAGTCTCATGCTGTGAACTGGCGGAACCAATCGCTTTCTGAATTGCTGAGATACAGAAATTGAATGGAATTGAATCGAATTGAATGGTTTATCCGCATTTGTTCCTTCTAATCTTCATGGAAGATACACATTCTGATTGAATAATGCTGGATCCGGAGCTGTTTTCTCCTATGAATTTGATGGTAGATCACCAGCTGTTGAGTAACTGATGGTTCCCTGGAGTTGTTCCCTTCCCCACTTCCCAGGTCTGAGGACATCCCAGTGGTCGTGGAGGCACGGACTCGTCACAGGGGCATGGCAGCACATCATCGATCATGGAAAGGTAGAGAGAAAACTGCAGTGCAGACCCGCAGAGCTGGTGCCTTACTGCCAGGATGCAATGCATCACCTTTTTGTGGAGCCGTTGCTGCCTCAAGACTTCAGGACTTTTCAAGTGTTCATCCTTTGTCTTCAGCAATGGAAGTTTCTGCGGGCTACTCCAACACTGAACCAGATGTCATCAAAGCCGCTTCTCCAAATGGGCTTCGTCGTGGGA
The DNA here is from genome assembly GCA_009767595.1 of Symbiodinium kawagutii. Lineage (NCBI taxonomy): Eukaryota > Dinophyceae > Suessiales > Symbiodiniaceae > Symbiodinium > Symbiodinium kawagutii. The sequence goes on along the minus strand of VSDK01008056.1, from coordinate 21,172 downwards.
ACTCCAAAAACAGCAGCTACGCTGGCATCCGTCGCAATGATAGCAGCTATGCCCTTCTATTGCGGTTGGAAGAAGCTGGAGCAGAATGGCGCGATGTGGAAGGTCTTAGCGATCCAGGGGGAAACCCATCAGAGAGCTCGCCCAAGCACAGCATTTTGAACGAGGAACATTCCAATTCTCCTTCGAAGAGATGGGAGAGTGACAAGAACAGGTTTGCACAGATGATCGCGAACCTGCATGAAGCTCCGTCTTTTCCAAGGATTCTTTATGTGTCGAGAAGATACTTGCGCAAGAACAAATATGTGGACATCAGTGGCGAGTATCATTTGGACCTCATCCAGAACTATGGTGGTGCACCGATCATTCTGCCCCGAACGGCCCAGACCATGCAGCAACTTTGTGAATATCTCCCCATGGATGGCTTGGTCATTGCAGAAGGCAACGATCTGTCCGATGACATCTTGAAGAAATATGGCTGCAATGTGCCCGAGCGACTGACAGGTGAAGCTGCAAAGAAGTTTGCCAGTGATACAGAGATGGATGTTCCCAAGGATGAGTTGGAATTTGCACTGATGCGCTTTGCTTTGGCTGCTGGTGTCCCCATCCTCACTTTCTGTCGTGGCTCCCAGATGCTAAACTGCATGCGTGGTGGTACTCTCATTGGTGATATTGAGAGCCAAACAGACAGTACCATCAAGCACCTGAGGGACTCAAGCGATCCCGAATATGACAGCTTCAGGCACCCAATTGAAGTCAAGCCCAACACACCGTTGGCAGATTGGTTTAGTGACAGCTTGGCTGGTGATGGTGGGAGGCTGATGGTCAACTCATATCACCATCAGGCATCCAAGGATCTGGGATCGAGTCTGGTGCCAATGGCCCACAGCCCAGATGGAATCATCGAGGCTTTCTATGATCCACGCTATAATCCGAAGAAAGGACAGTTTGTTGTGGGCCTGCAGTTTCATCCTGAACGCATGCTGCAGGACTACCCCGGCTGTGCTCGATGCTACGAATCTTTCTTGGAGGCTTGCAAAGCATACAAAAACTCTCAAGATGCCTCAGAATTCTGTTGATCGGCCACCCGCCGCACCTTTTGATGTGTGGCGAAATGGCGACTGCGTCACAGTCTTGGCGTAACACAATCAGTTTGCCGGACTTAATGTTTAAACTTGTAAATTGGTATGGGTCAAAATGTATCACTTGAATCACCCAAAACATATGGGTGAAGATTCTACCATAGAAGAGATTCTAACATCGAAGAGATTCTAAAATAGAAGATCATGAAGATCCTGTTCGATTTTGACAATATCATGAGAGTTTTGACCCACACCTAAACCTTGCCTTCCAAGGCCAACTTTGGACCCAGCAGCGAAGCTGCTCTGGGTGAGATTTTGTTTGTCGTCAGACAAGCTCCATACTTTGACCTCGTTGCCAATAGATCTGACCCATTCACAGCTGTCCAGGCTCCGAAAAAAGGTTGCCTGCTCCAACTTGCCTTGAGATTGGCAGGAATGGAAAGAGATCTCTGCCGGTCCTGGGGGCTCAGCTTCGCTCGAATTTCCGCAGCTAGTCAGGCCAAAGTACGGAGTTCCTCGATTCGCTGCGAGCTGAAGGACGGCGAAGTGCCCTGCCGCTCCAACGGAGGGTCGTCCTTGGAGAGAACAAGCGCTTCATGTCTTGAAGAGCAATATATGCTGCATACTTCTACCATTCGAGCAACTCACTTCATTTCCTGCATCTTGCAGCTTTTCAAAGTGCAAACCAGACACAACCTTTCTTTTTTTGATTTCTCGTCTTGAAAATCTTGCTTCTTCCCTTGATATGTTATATAGATGACCTGATGACTCTCATACAGTCGGAATAGGATGCCAGAGAAGGCAGTTTGTTAAAAGCCAAGGCTTTTTTTTCGAATTCTTTTTGCCTGTGACACAGCACAGGATATGAATGCAACCCTGCAGAAATTGCGCGGAGCTGCTTCGTAACTCCTGCACTCTTGAATGCTGCACGCGAGGGGCAAGTTTGACCATTTTGATTTGGATATGTTGAGAGAATTCTTGGAATTAATCAATCACTTGACTCGGCATTATAAGCTGCCACACCCGGGCAAATGTATCACTGAGAATGAGGAAATGCAGACTTGGGCATGGTGTTTGCATGTTCGAATGTCGCGATCGTTTGGAAGGCAGAAGGTGCATCTCTCCGTTTCCTTCCATGAAGATTTGGACTGGGTCTTGCCTGGCTCCCAGATTTTGCAAACAAATGAAATACAGTAGACGCCCAGAAATAGACATCCTCGCAATCTCGCCAAGATTACAGTATGTTCGAAAACTGAAGCACTATTACTCCAACTTTGAGTTAGAAAGATGATTACTTTTATGGTTCCCATCGCTGATATTACTATTTGCATGACTTCAAATGGTCTCAGTATGTCTGACTATTGTTGTTAACGCTTAATTGTGTGTCAATGCTAAGCATTGTTCATTAGTCAGCGCTATAATGCGCTATAACATTTTTCATTTCTGCTTTCGATTAATCGTTCTTAACATTGTTCGTAAATGCTCACCATGTGGGTCAAAACGCCATCCTCTACCAAACTAGTTGCGTTTTTCTCAGAATAGGCGTGCTCCCCAAGAAATCATCCTGTTCATTTAGAATTTTTAGCAATAAACCAAGCATTTCTGAGGTTCCAAATGGCTTAAGAACCCCCGCTTGCGCGCGTATCGACCGTTGGGAGGGTCACCCGGCCCTCACCGTGGCCGGTTCCGCTGGAGGCCTCTTCCCGGAGAGCTCTATGTGGAAGTGGTGGATCCGCGGTGAGCTCAGAAAGGAGGTCTGACCCAGCAACGGTTGTTGCGTGGCAAACTTGTGATGGATTGGCTATGAAAAGCCAGTGGCAAACTTGTTTCTACACTGGATATGTAAATGAAATTGGCTATGAAAAGCCAATTAGATATCGTGGTTTGGTTATGAAAAATGCTGATTTTCATCTTCCAAGTGGATTTGTCAGAGTGTACTGGCTGGTTCAGGGGAACTTTTTTTTTGTTCCTGCGAATCGTCAGAGATGATTCTCAAGATTCGCAGTGGGTGATGATTGTCACATGTGTGATGAAGACTATATCGGGATTGATGCTTGGTTTGTCTCACAGCCAGATGGAAGTTTCTCAAAATAGGGGTATCCCAAAAATGGTGGTTTATCAGTGATAAATGATGAATAAGCTGGATGATAGCTGGGGGCTCCCCTAGAACTTGAGAAACCACCAGATAGATCCAGATCGCAATGGAAACATCGGCAATGAACCCGTGACCTGACACGCCAACTGATGTTGCACTCGTTTCTCGGACTCACGACGCTTGTGGCGAGCTTGCCATTTCCAAGGCCAGATGTAGTTGCGTGGACACCACATGTTGCAGCAGGGGTCGCTTGGTAGCAACCGCAGAGTTGTTCCTTCAACAGCAGATTTTCCTATGATTGGGGCACCAATGGACGACCAAATAGCCAGCATAGAACTAGCATCTAAGTAGCATTCAACCATCAGTCATGAGTACGGTTCCTATGAGCAAGCTGACAGTTTACCTATTGCCGGTTTATCTGTAATCACGGCTGGCACGGGGGGGACACAAGCATGGCTGGCGGCTGAGGACATGCTTTCGATGAGCAAGCCCCTTGAGGCCAGGAAAGGGAAAGAATCGGTGGATCAGACCTATAGGAAGGTCATCAACCCATGGGACCCACCTGACTTGGATGACCTTGGATGTGCCATGTCATGTCCGCTGCGTGTTCGGCACTGGTTACATTCACCACCGCGTTAGTTGGCCCACCTTATGGGGACCACCATCCAAGCACTGGAATTTCCACAAAGATCAACTGGCTGGACCCTTGCGACCGTGTCACCCTCCGTTGTTACATTGCTCTGGTACCAAGACTCACTATGAAGTCAGTAATTACTGATGTGATCAACGACTTGTACATGTGTAAATGACTTGTCTGATTAGCATAAGTACAAATATCTTTCATGACTTGTGTCTCATGCATAGGCCTCGTCCAACCAAGGTTCTCATTCAAGTGCCTGGTGAAACAACAGTGATGAGCACGTTTCGAGCTCAGTTCATGCTACGAAACACATGGGATGGAGGTGTTCACCAAAGCAGGAGATGTTCTTTTGCACCCATCAATGTCAAGGGATCGACGACAGCTCAGGTACAACCACTGGTACTGTGCATGGCGATCCACAGAGGACAGAATTTCGCTGTGTCACTGAATCATGCTGCGTAAGAGGGTAACAATGGAGCTGTGAAAGAACCAATAAAGCTGGACTTCAAAATCCTCAAAGTCGTCCTCCTGGTTGAAATCAGCAGTTTTGAAGAGCCATGTTGTTCATGTTGGCTGTTTGTAGGCAGCTATGCGGATTGTGTTGGGAGTCTCCCCCGATTTTTTCAAGGGAGGTGTGAGTTGTCACTGGATTGTTCGGAGACCCCGCGTCCATTTCCCTCCAAATGGTCCTTTCAATAGGGAAATCAACCAGCTATGCTTTTGCATATCTATAAAAATACGCTGTGTATTTATGTATGCATGTATGCACCTTCAGCTTGTTGGTTGATTGTTTGATTGTTGATTGTTTGAGCACTCAACACAAACCCACATCTCTCAGGAGGAAAATTACAACTTTTTTGCCTCGGCAAGACTAATGTATGTCAACACGCAGGGCTCCTGGAGATTGGCAGGCTCAAGAAGCGAGAATACGCGCAATCAATTTTATTTGTTTTATGATGATTCTGAAATGTTCTGAATGATTTCTCGGTGTTTCTTGCCCCTTTTGTGTATCGTTCTGCTTGCCAAGTTGTGGTCCTACAACGCGGCGCCAAGGTCTTTTGTGTCCTGTCCATTGAATTTCGCTAACTACAAGAACTTCTTGCAGGCATCGCATTCCATGTAAGCAACACAGCGTTTCCGCCTACACCAAGGCAACAGGAGCTGGTGAGCAGTAAAGCTCTACATTGGATGCACGGTTTGATGAGTGAAGGCAGTCAAATAAAGGAATCAAATATGAGAACACATGTTTCATGCAGGTTTGATCAGAATCAGAATTGTTCGAAATTAGGCAGTCAAGGGTCGCACGCTTCTGATTCTTTTGAAAGGTTTCACGTGCTACGGCCTTCCAGCTCTACTATGCTCTGACTCACGTCCCACTGGGTGTCAATGAGACTGTGCAAATCTCAGCATGGCAGACCGGACTCTGGGAGTGTTTTGTGAATCTTCCTGTCTGGTACTTGCAGCCACTTCGTGCAGTACTTGGAAAGTACTAGGCCGTTTGAGCTATACATATATAGCTAGTATCAATAAACTATGAATTAAATCAGCTGTTGGCGAAGCCTTTCCTGTTTGAAGAGTCTCAACTCCAAGCTCTTCGAGAAGTTGTGCTGAGGAATTGGTCGAGATTTCTGGCCTGGTCTCCAGCTCAATCAGAGCCAGGGCATCCCAGGGCGTTGTTTGGCAGCGGCTGGCCCTGGAGATCTGTTGGGTTGAGGTACATCCAGGGCCTCATCTATCTGATTCTGTTGCTTCAGAGGAGAAGATACAACTGTCGGTCCTGGTGTGTGTTTGTTTTCACTTGTAGCTGTATGATTGATATGACTATAACTAGTGATAAACTACATGCTTGATTACAAAAAGTACAATTAAGTATTTGCTAATAATTACATGATCAAAAAGCTGTGGTCCAAAACTTGTTGCACAGGAACCCTTGTGAGAGAACTGGTTCCGCAACCTCCATGGTCTAAACAAAAGTGAATGTAAGCTGCGCCCTGCCACGTAGCTTTTGGCCCAGACATACAGCACTCAACCTGCGTCCAAGATGCACTCTGCTGTGCTCTGGCTATGGCTGCTGACGCCTTTGAGGATGGTACTCGGCGAGGATCAGCGGATCTTTTGGGTGGATGACTTGATTTCGCAAGACAAGGCCAGCGAAGCGGGTTTTTTTTCAGAGTGAACCATGCGACTGAGCTGATCAAATCTTCTTGGCACGAAAAAAATATGAAGCCAAGTCCAAAGTGGCTTGCCTTGAAAGCTGGGGTTGTTGCTTGTTGTTCCTTGTCGTTGTGATTGCAGATCGAAAGTGCAGGTGGAATCCAAGCTTTGGATGATGACGGGAGAAGATGAGCCCTTTGGCAGCCGCAAGATCCGTTACTTTGACAATGACTACTGCATCGAAGCCTTCGGCATCTCGGAGCACGTTGGCTGAGCTTTCAGGGATACATCAGGTAGTATAACCAGTATGGTGATGTTATACGACCCTTGCGCATACAGTTATATTCTAGTCTACTTACCAGAGCATGACCAGGTAGTATCATAATTAGTAAGAACTCTCTGATTCTGGGTAACCAGTATGATGACACTAGCAGTTGTATACGGTATAAGCCATTTAAGTTGCAAGCAATGGTGGTCACTGATGACGGCAAGAATAGTGTGGACTGATGGATAGTGGTTAAGAAGCAGCAGTAGTGCTTTCTGGCCAAGGACCAACAAGAGTGGCCAACGGATCATAGCCAACAATCATGAATGAACATGACAAATCGGCAACGAGAATGGCAATGTTTGGCACCTGACCAACGATGAGCAAGAAAAACGTCCAATATTGCCAGCGGACAGCCGTTCAACAAGCAACACATGGCGGCTTTACAAATGGAAATCGGCAGCCATTTGAACAACATAAGTCTTCACAAGATGCCTAGCCAGCGTCTTTCCAAGCAACGGTGGGGGCACCACCAGTGGCAACACGCGAAAGCTCACGGCCCGCTGCCACGAGGATCCACCACTGCGTATGACTGTCGCCCGTGACTCGGTGAGACGTTGTATAGCCATAGGAGTGGTAAAGAAGTGGTAGAAGATAGTGACAACAGTGGTCATGAGCCAACAGTGGTCATGAGCCAACAGTGGTCTAACAGTCTAAGAGTCTAACAGTCTAAGAGTCTAAGAGTCTAACAGTCTAACAGTCATGATACTTGTATCATCATAGTAGTGGTCTAACAGTCTAATAGTGGTCGAATAGTGGTCTAATAGTCGTTTGATAGTGGTCTCATGGTGGTTTGATAGTGGTCTGATAGTGGTCTGATAGTGGTCTAATGGTGGGAATAGATAGTGGTTATTTATCAACATGGTGATCAGACCAACCATTAGTGGTATCATAGTAGTGGAATAATAGTGGTATACAATATGATATGACACCAACAAGTATGGTTACCATAGAATAGTGGTTGCAAACCAGTATCACAGGTATGATTTAAGCAATAAGTGTATGATATAACCAACAAGTGTACAACCAATGGAGAATTCGAGCTGCTGAATGGTTGATAATAGGGGAGAATAACCAACAATCATAGGGGATATACCAGTTGTATATGGGTAAATATGAACCATAAATAACACGGGATAATGAGCAGCACTAGTAGGGAAAACAATGGTTCATGATGGCACGCAAGGGGTACAGCGTATTGGGTATCTGGGAAAGAACCATCAATTGTATGGTATAAGCACTTGTAGTTGTATGGTATCACCATGATAGTTGAACCGACCTGAGAAACCAGTCATGATAGCGGTAGAATAGCGTTTATATAACAATATCTTCTGCTGCAAACAACAACTCTTGGAAACCATGCATGATACTGGTATGCTAGTTGTACAACTGATGCAACAATGCATGGTATATTAGTTGGTGTACTATAATGGTATAGCTACAAGTACATGGTATAAGCAACAACCGCCAACACTAATCGTGTGATAAAACTGGTATGCTGGTTGACCAACAATGATGATCAAGTGTAAACAACAATGATAATTTCTAGCCACTATAGTAGAACCAACGATTGTTGTTGGTTGCAGTGAGTGGTGAGATGAATTGGTGCAACCAACAACAACGAACACTCCTTGCGTGAAAGTTGTTTGGTATTGCTGAGAGTCACCAAGGGATACCAAGGGATATGTCCAAGGGTGGTTGTAGAACTTGATGTAACCAAGCATAATATTGACATGATGACAAGCATGAAATCTGGAACGATCGTTTAATTTGATGCAGCCATTTATCGGGTAATCGTTGTATAGCCAATGAGGAACAGAACAACCACAACTCTAGGTATATGACCATCTGAGCTGACTACTGAACATAACCCAGGTAAGTACCAGCATTTGTTGATTTATTGAGGCACTGTACAACCTAAGAACCCCAAGTGACGGTGGCCACACGCTTTGAAGCACTGCCTTGAGGACTTGGCTGATCAACGGCTGGAACACAACCGATGGAACTTCCCTGGCTGACCGAACCCAGCTGTCAGTGGCCTATGATCCAGCCGGTGAAGGAGATGGCAACTGGGCCAGCACTCCCAATTTTTCTGGGAGACCATGGCTCAGCATTGCTAAAGATGAGACCAGGAGATGTGATGTCCGAAAAAAACTGCCGTGATTTTGCAGAGATGACATTGTTTCTTTTCTTTTTTGCTAGCTTCAGGTGAACATGCTTTCCTAGCCTCAGGTGAACATGTGGTTGGACCAGTCATTGACAAGACCAACAAGCGCGTCTACTACATCACGCCCACGTGCGCCGACACTTCTCGACGCCTCAAGGGGCGGAATCGGAAACTGACGGTTTGGAAGGCGGGCGAAAGCCCGGTGGTGCACAGCATGTCACTGGTAACTTGCGTACATGGAGAAATTGAAGAAATCAGCATCCCTGATCATATCAATAACTGAATGGATGTAACCATGAACCATTGTGGATTGACCATCAAAATCAACTTGCTAACGGTTCTACAACCTTCGGCAAAACAATCGAACCTTCGACGAAGCCAGAGAGTTTCACCGTCGATGGATTCTCCAGGAGCTGCTGCCATGGACAAGGGCTATGACCATTGTCGGCATTGTCAACATCTATCATTAATGAACTTTTTCTTCTAACTCTGATCAACATTGACCATGAACCATATAGCCATATAGTTCATGAACTATTTTTTAAACCTCTGATTAACTATCATTAGTCTTGACAATGATCAACTCAGAAACTTCGCTTGAATAACTATATTATTGAGTATGATTAAGTATTATCAACGATTATTAACTATCTTTAACTATTAGTAACTATCAATGATTCATAATTCTTAACTATCATTAACTAATCATCATTAACTTCGCTGACCTTTAGGTGAAGTTCTTGCTGGACAATCAGATCGTCCCGGATGGGACGGTGGCGGAGCCCCTGGAGTGCGCCAACGAGTCGTACGTCTATGCCGTGAATCGCTACGACGCTGACACGGAGAAGTTCTCGCTGGTCTATGTGGCCAGCAGAGCCGACTTTCCGGCACCGGAGAAGTGGACGGCATACAGCTGGAAATTGGCCTTTGATGAAACCAGACAGCGGCTCTACTGGTGGTACTATGCGGGAGGTTGTGGTGTTGCTAGAGACCTGAATGCATTGAGATGTCGGGAGTAGAACGGTCGGACTTCTATGCATAGCTATATAGTCTCAAGGATTTTTTTCAGGGTTCAAGAAGCAATCCATGCTCTTCTTGCAGAGGAAGCTCTTGACTGGCTGACCTGGGATGATGCCACTTGCGTTTTGTTTAGATTGGCCTGTGATCTCGTTTTCAATGCGAAGAAGATGCAACACTTCACCAAATTTGATGTGAATCGAAGCTTCATCTTGAATAAGCGACTTATAGTTGACTAGTAATGCTTAATCTGAGCTCAGATTTACAATGAATTATGGGTTAGGCAGTTTGTATAAATGGTTGATCAATGGTGCCAAGCTGTGATGCTCAGGAAACTGTGACGCTCCTTTGTACTACATTGATCTTGGCTCCCTCACAGACGATGGCGATTTGCCAACTCCCGTCTTGGCTGCCACAGTGACGGATGGATATGGCCATGATTCTTGACCTTGACTAGTTGAAGGTTCGTGTTTGACCTCATTTTTTGGCACACAAAGCGCTGGTTGTGTGGGACATCTAGCAGATTTATTGGTGGTTTCCCTAGCGGAAATGATTGCATTCACTAAAACCCACCTATAGTAACAACATGTAGGATAGTTTGCCATAGGTATAGATTACCACCTATCGCAAATGATTACTTTCACTTTTCGGATGACACCCAGCCCTGCCCGCTCATGACCATCACCACCGCCAACACCGCCACCACCCCCACCACCGCCACTACCCCCACCACCGCCACCGCCGCCATCACCGCCACCAACAACAGCAACAACGGCAACAACAAAAGTGGGCTTGTGCAGGTACACAGTCATGACCAGCAAGAACAGCTTGAGTATTTATCGGAAAAAACATCCACTGCTGTGTGCACAGCTTCACCAAGACTTGCAGTTGATGGTTTGATGCTGGTACAGTAATAAGATAGTGAGATGGTTTGATGATGGCAATATGGTCACAAACAGTTTGGCAATGATTTCGAGACAGCAGAACATTGATGGCAGCAGCAGCAACAAATTAAAGGACAAACTTGGGCACATCTCATTAGAGAACAACACGGACAATCGCAACGGTACTCGTTCACAATATATCATCATCATCATCATCATCATCATCATCATCATCATCATCATCATCATCATCATCATCATCATCATCATCATCATCATCATCATCATCATCATCATCATGATGTTGTTGATGATGATGATGACGACGAGGTCGGCGACGACGGCGACAGTCATCATTATTATAGCATATGTAAGAACCGCAACGAAATGAACAAAGGCAACCTTCAGAACAAGGAGCCAGAAGCGCCACCTAGCCGCGCAGACCCAGCACTCCAGCGACCAGTAGCAACAGCACCAGCA
>VSDK01008033.1:125558-147110 GCA_009767595.1 Symbiodinium kawagutii | reverse complement strand
GCAATGAGTGGACGGCCATTGTGTCTGGTGGCGCTTGCCTTTGCTGACCCTGGGATTAGATGGGATTAGGAGGCTTGGTGGTCGCCTGTGGCTTGGTGCGTTCGTGCATTCGACTGCGAAGGGCCAAGAAGGCTGCGAAAATCATGGAGGAACTCTACCAAAAGCTATGGGATGAGAAACCCAGCACTGTGGCTACTTATGCCCAGAGACTGCGGATAGGTTTAGGATGAGCAAGTTGAAGATGGAGGAGGACATTTCAGCCATGCGCCTCTCCGGTATCCCCGCCGCGGCTTGGCCGCCAGCAGGACCAACAGTTTCATGCGCAGCACCTTCTCTCAACTGAGTAAACCAAGCTGGCCACAGATCGCACGGGAGACTCCACCTTCATTGATATGAAGACCGCCTTCTGGCTATCCGAAGATCCCATTGGTCCCGAAATCATTTATCCTCGGGACGGTCGCGCAGGCTGTGCTTTGGTTGACTGGATCTCGCGGGATGAACGGCGGGAGCAGACGCACTTCATGTCTTGGACCTGGAGATATTCACTCCAACAGGTTCAGAGTGCCTTGAAGATGTTTCAGAGCACAGTCAGTCCGACTTCAGATGTCTTTTACTTCATGTGTTTCTTCGTGAACAACCAATTCCGGATAATTGTGGAAGAGTCGAGCACTGGCAGCGAGAATCTGGAGGATGTGTTCGAGAGCAATTTGACACGCATTGGACGCATGGTGGCCATTTTGGATACTTGGGATCAGCCCGTGTATTTGAGCCGAGTGTGGACGGTCTATGAGCAGTTCGTTGCCTCCACCCTTAAGATTCAGGTCCAGTTCGTGCTACCAAAGGTGGCGACGGAACAGTTGCAGTATCAGATCAATTGTGGCTCTGAAGGGATCGACCGAGTGACCCTCCGTGAGGTGGATTCCAGACAAGCCAAAGCGTGGAAACTGGCAGATGAGATCAAGGTGAAATCGATGATCGAGGATACGGTTGGTTTCAAGCATGTTGATGCCCATGTGACGGATGTGCTCATCAATTGGATTGGAGATGTGGTGGAACAGACTTGCAGACAGTTATTCCAGAGGGCTCGCACCAGCCTCTTCACAGCACCGAGGCAATCTCATCCAAGATCCAAGTTTTGTCAATGCATTGGATCGCCATCCCTACTTCATAGAGGTGGGCTGGGGGCGGTTCTTTCAGTCTCAAGGCGCCACAATGAGCGCTAGCAAGTTTATCCAAGTACCATTGCCGCACAAAGTGGCAAGCTGGTGGCAAAAAAAACTCAGTAATCAAGCAACCATCACACTTGAAATTATGGCAGTGGGTCAAAACCCTTTACCCCTGGTTCCCCTATCATTAACCATTGTTTTCCCAGTTATTGTTGGTTACTATCCCGTCATTGGTTGGTCAATATTGACCCATAGCCACATATACGCAGTCAACCATATACTCACGCTTCTCTCCGTGAGATCACTGCTGCAATTTGTGTCCTAACAGTCCAAAGGCGAAGGGCCAAGGGCAGTTGGCTGGACCTACTTACTGTTTTAAGAGATCATATTGGGATTGATGATTAATAGGATTGATGATTAATAGGATTGATGACTGGTAGGATTGATGATTATCTCACTGGGATAACTATCTCTTTGAGAGATCATGTTGGGATGGTGCTCCCATATGCTCCCATAAGATTGGTACGATTGATGATTGTCCCCAATACTTATTCTGTTTTTTACTATCCCCACCTTTCCCCAACACTTATTCTACGTTTCGACTTAGTGGTCGGCCCTTATCCCCAACAGTCATCATGTTGGCTCCCAAGTGTTGCCAAGTCCTGTTCGCTAGGGACAATTCTCAGGCATGTATGACTGCATAAAAAGGGCAACGAGTGGCTGGTGTAAAACCCAGAACCGGTCGATAGTGCTTCAGGATGAGCAAGAATGATGTACTGATGGGTTTGATTGATGGTAGTCAATTGATGGTCGACATTTTACCATGGTTGACAGCATCAATGGTCGATAAATGTTGATCGTGTCAATGGTTGGATAGTTGATTCCAGAAATCTGATGGTCGACAGCGCCACAACAGATGCTGTTCAAATCGCTGAGGGGGAACCACCTCGATGCGGCCAGAGGTCTTTAGTGCAAACAGGAAGCACGTGCTCATCCATGTCGTGCGGGCCAGGGTCCTCAAGGTGCACCATGGGTGGCTGCGGCCTGAATCCTTAACCATCGTCAATCCACCAGTAACTGCTAGCAGTAGCAACCACCAATGAATCATTAGCAACCCGTCATCAAGTATCATCCATTGACCTTAACCAGTTCTTAATCAGTATCAGAGCAGTATTAAACAAGACAGACACCAAACGTGAGTTGCTGGGAGGCTGCTCATTCCTGCATGGCTGTGACCCCGCATATGCCATCATAAGAAAGTCCCACTTATTTCGGGCTGCGCCAACTCCAATTCTCTTTGATACCTTAGTCTCACCGGTCAACTTTCGCAATTTTCCGCAACTGTCCTGTTTACTCGTGCTTGAATCTCTGGCCTTGGGCAAACCCTCGGAGCAGGGGAACAAATCAAACTAGACCTGTGGCATTTATTGACATTTGATTTGATAATGGACACTTGATTGACACATTTATTGACGTTTGGGAGTATCCATAACTTTGAGTGTCCGCAATGGTCATGGTTTCCATGTCAATCTGCACCGGCTCCCGCAGCTGATTTCATCACAGCACAAGATAGCATACAGGTGACACGGAAGTGAACAAACATACGCGGCTGTCCTTATGGAAATCTCAAGGACCATCCAATAGCGCAAACGTCGAGGGAAGCCAGGTTTTTGAGAGCACCTAGCTAGTTAACAGCTGCGCTCCATATGAGATTCTACAAACTGTATCCAGGATCCGAGCGGGCTCAGATCCTGACCCGCTCCATGGTTTGGTGCGACCGGAAGGTTTCACTTTTCTTGGAGCCAAAAGAGTGAAGACTTTTCTCTAATCCACTTGAATCACACTATGCACTTAGCTAAGTTAGCATCTATTCACTATTCTGAACCATTGTTAACCACTGAGCGCGGTTGATATCCGTATGTAGCCTGCACACCAAGAATCTCAAGCAACCCTTGAAAAAGTACCCGGCCGTAGCCATGAAAGCCGGGGAGACGCGGGGCCGACGAACCGTCGGCGAAACTGCTACTTGGCGTTGAGATGTGGGTCTATGATGGTCTATGTTCACCAAGCTTCCCCTGGCATCGTTTCAAATAACCTAGCTGCTTTGTGCCAGCTGGGGTAAACCAATCAGGCAGAATCCACGAGAAGTTTCGGGGACTCTTCGCTTGGTGTTTGCTTCACAAGTGGGTCATTCTTTCGACTGTGGAAAAGTGTGTATGTAGTATTCATGGGAGGCTTTACAGTGGCGTGAAAAACAGTCAGATTCTGAGATGATAACCACAAAAGAGGGTCAGAGAAGAATTTCTTCAGCATCCTCCTGAGTCAGAAGGCAACCCCCAGCCATCGGGGTCTTCTGTTTACCCACATTTCTGGGATCTTCAACCCACTGCTCCCAAGAAAAGTGATCAGAAGTGAACACAGTCCAGGTATGTCCAGGTAGTACCAGGTAGGTAGGGTGCCTTAAGGCAGTAGGGTGCCTTAAGGTGCCTTAAGGCACCCCTTGGGGTCCCCTTCACCACGACCTGGGGTCCCCAGGTCCGCTGTGCTCAGGTGGAGCAGGATCCAGCTCCTGGAGGCGAAGATGAGGTCCGAGAGCACGGGAGTGCCACGGGAGTGGCCTTCCAACGAGCCCCTTGGGCGCAACACGACGCGAGGCAATCCATGGAGAGCGCCATGGCATGGCCATGCCATGACCATGCCATGGCCATGTCACTAGCAGCTAGTCACTAGCATGGCCATGTGACGCTGATGATCATGACAAAGCTCATGATGGCTGAGGATCATTGTTACTATTGGCCCTGAGTTACTGACTGCACATGGCGAATGAAACCTATGTCAATGTCTAAGCAGATAGTGTGGAAGATGCTATGCTCCATGGTGGAAAGCTGGTGGAAACGCAACAACAGCGGTGGATCGAAGCGATGGTAAACCCCAAGCAATTGGGGATGGATCCCTACAGAGTGGTACTCGGGAGTTAGCTACATTCGCGCAAAGCATTTGGATATACGAGGATAACTTATAAACTTCCGGTATTTTCAGAGACGTTTTGGCAAAATAACCAATGTAGAAGCTATATAACAATTGTTTTTGCATACAGCAAGCGATGAATATAACAAATGTTCAAAACATACATGTATGAAAATGGTTTCTTCACCAAATTAGAACAGGGCGGTGCCACTCTGCACAATTTCTAACCAGCTGTTTGACCACGGCGAGCTCAGGCGAATCGCGATTTCGTGCGATTGGTAGATGGCGCAGTGCGAATGGGACAAAGGCAAGACCATGGGGGCAGACGAAGCCTGTGACCTTTGCTTCCTGGTGTCACTTTGTGTCCTTTGTGTCCCAAGCCTTTGGAATATGGCAAACCATCTACGATGGCTTTACCCACTCTCCCCAAACCTTCCTGGTTGCTTTCCCAGAGGGTAGTGCTTTCCAAATCAGGGAGGGTCAGATTCACAGGATTCTTGTTTCAAGTCTTGGGCAGTTCATCAAGCGTTTGTGTTGGGAATGCTCCAAGCTGGGGGATACCAACCATGTATGTCCACAGCCTCAGAAAGGCTCTAAGATGCTGCTCCCAACAAGTGCGAATGTCCCTGGATGCAGACCCCACCAGTTGCTGAACGTGTTGAACTGATCAATAGAATGAAAGAGATGGAAAATTTTCACAAGCGAATGTCACCAAAACCAGGTTTGGTGAATCTCCAGAATAAGATTCATGAATCCCCACCTCCGAAGACGAAACTCCCAGTGGTTCCCTTAGAAATCCCCTGGTTGCTACGGTAGGAAGTCTATGGATGTTGCTGTTACTTGCTGTTCCTGGGATGTGTGGTGGATCCAAGCGGCTCCTTGGCCCAGTGTTTTCCACCTCGTCATGCGCATCATGGGACCTTGTATGGTCATCCTGGCCTACACTCTTCAAGGCGGGAGCAGTGGGTTTGTTTGATCTCAGTTGTGTGTGTGTGTGTTGAAATCTTGGAACATTCCTCAGTGGATGGCTAACAAGGATTCCCGCGATGAGTGTATTATGGTGGATCACCAATCACCCCCACGTGCTGTACTACAAAGGGTTCTTCAGTAATGGCGTACCCCTAAACTGTCCGGAGGATGCACTGCACAATAGGAACGGACGAGAAGCTGAAGGTCCCAATCCAGACTGTTTCGCTGGATAGAGGAACTACCAAGAAACCATTGTCCAACAATTGAGTTCACTAACAAAAAACATGTGGCATTCTCAATCATTCCGTAAACCCTTTGCGAGGATCTACCAGGATCTACCAGGATTGACATTCTGAATCAGAAGCAACTTCCACCCGAAGGAATCCAGCAGCGCAGTTAGGCTTCGTGACCTATGCTTACTTCTGGTACGGGGTCCCGCCGATCTGCGAAGCTGTGGGAGTACCTGCATGCACCGCAATGTCGTGCGTGGGCGTTTTTCTGCTGATGAATGCGCAACTAGACAGCAGCGGTTCGGAGACGCTTGGGAGGAGGGGTGCTGGAGGTTCCAAGAAAGAGATCTGCACAGAAACTGAGTTGGAAGAGCAAAATGATTTCAGTATGTTTGGCATCATTTCACATCCCAACAAGATCTCCTTCCAACTATCACTAGGCTCCCTTGACAATCCACAGCGAGGCAAACTCCAGGGTGATCTTGAACAACGACCTGATCAGATGATTCAATTCGTGGCGCAAGTAGGTGAGAGTAGTGGTACGTATCCCCATCCACCTGACTAATGATTCGTGTTTCAAAAAATTGGTCATTTTTGGTATATTGATTATATTGTGCGCCCTTTACTCCATGAAAGGCAACAGGTGAGTGTGATGTGTGCTTTGGTGTAGAGTCAGGTGCTGGGGTCAGTCATGGACTGTGGGAAATCCTGCTCCAGTTTGGAGCTGTACCCCACCAATGAGCAACCCGATGCCAATCTTGGCGTGAGTTGGTCGTGGAAAGCACCGATTTCCAGGAACGTCGTTAGGTGGCAGGCTGAAGTTGCTAAGTAGTAGTGCTTTAAGCTGTTGTTGATCAAAGCCTCCAAGAAAGTAAGGTTAGCATTCATCAGGCTAGGTGGGAACGGATGAAGTTGGATAGCAACAATGACGAAAACGTAAACAGCAAGCACCAACGCGGACACACAGACATGAACAAGGCCGGCAACAGCAACGACAACATTAATCAACAGCAGCAGCAGCAGCAACAACAACAACAACAACAACAACATAAAACAACGCCTCAATCGCCTGGTTAACACCACGCCAGACCGAGGTTGTACAACTACACCAAGGCCCAGCAAACAGCATGGGCTGGATTTGGTGGTTTCTCAAGTCATAGGGAACCAATAGTGGTGAATAACATCACTAGTGGTGAATTCATCATTTGGTGGAACCAATATATAGTGGTGAATAGTGATCAATAACAAATAGCGCTAATAGTTTCGCAAGAACCAATAGTGGTTAATAGCGATCAATACTGGTAATGATAATTGGGAGAGTAGTTTCTTAAGAACCAATGGTGGTTAATAATGTTTGATAATTTGCGAGGACCATCACCAACAAGAATGCTTAAACAAATACTATATGGTGGTTTCTTAAAAGTGGGAAATCCAAAGTTATGCTTGGTTTTTACTAAAAACGATTACTATGAAGGATTTGGGGCTACCCCTATTTTGAGAAACACCCATTTAGTGGTTTCTTACTAGCTGGGGCTACTCCCACTTATCATCCTTTATTAATCATTTATAGTAGTAAATCAGCTGTTTTTGGGGGTACCCTAGTGCTTGAGAAACACATATTCGTCCCAAGTGAGAAATGATCAGAAAGGATGCCAGCTCCAAATATATGTGATGCATCAAGACGTGGTTCTGTGGGCGGTTGGTTGGTTGGATGGATGGTGCGTGGTCGGTCGGTTGGTTGGTTGGTCGGTCGGTCGATTGGTTGGTTGGTTAGATGGATTGTTGGTTAGATGGATGGATGGTTGGTTGGTTCGTTGGTTGGTTGCGAAGAATGGATGTGATACTTGGGATACCAACACCCATTCTGGTGTTGGCTCAAATTAGACTGTCCCAAGCATTGAGCGATTCCAGTGGTGGTTCTTTCGATTTAGGGGTAGCTGCCATCAGGAACACCAAGGGAGATGATAGCCAACGACTAAGCGGCTCCTATTTGTACCTGTCAATGGGTTTCTCAAGCGTATTCAGAAGCCTTCCAAATCTGCTAGTCACGGAACGCATGTTTGCCTGTAGAGATGATACAAGACAAATGGCAGCGGATAAAGGTTGTTACAAGGCCTAAATCATGAGCACGTCCTCCACAAAATCTGAGGTAACCTTGCAAGAATTCTATGTGTTTCGACCGTTTGAAAAGCCAGATATTTGGTTCCACCCAATCGCCAGCTGGTTTGGATTTGCAGGCAATTTTTACGCCTGCTGGTATCCCACCGCCTTACGAAAAGGCCTGGAGTTGTCTTGGTGAGCCTTGAGATTTTCCAAAGCAAAACCCAAACAAGCTGTGGCACCAAGTACACCCCACAATCCGAAGTGGTGCTAAGATGTACCGACTAGATTGGGTGTGCTCGTGTGTGTTCCATGCTGTTCCCATTGTGTGTTGTGAGACTTGTCAAGCCTTGTAATGCCTTATCCACGTCCATGTGTATCGAAATGACCCATGTTTGTTTGTGTGTTTGTGTATGTGTGTGTGTGTGTGTGCACGCGTGTTTGACAAAGTGCTTGTGTCAGATTGAATAGCCGAATTGCATACCCTGTTTTTGCGTATATACTAGGTTGATCCAGCGGTTTCGCAAGTACCGTGATGGCGAAGCCAACTGTTACCCGAACTTCATGATTAATATCTAGATACATTGAAAACACATGAAAACACCTGTCGAACCAAAGCCACTTTAGCTGGATACACTCTCTGCCAAGCTGTTGGGACGCAAAGTAACAATGCCAAGTGTCACCAATGTAGGAGCTTCTTTCCGATGTCGTAGGAAGCTGGTATGGCACCCTGCGCTCGATAAAGGATAAGCTATCACACAGGTGCGTGCCCCAAAAGTCATAGGTTTCCTTGCTGGAAACTAGACAGTTTGGTGAATAGTGGGGAATTACATTTCACAAAATAGCCATATCCATGCTTTGGTGACGCATTCAGATAATTTTCTGGACTCGGTGGTTTCTCAACCTTGGATTTCGCTCCTGTTGGAAGCAATGGGGGTCTGCATCGATACCAGACCAAAATTGCTAGTTAGTTTATCTTGACTGAGGGGCCGTTCTCAACAGCGACCATCATACCAAACAACTCCATCTCAGGTAAGTGTCTCCCAAAAAGCGTAACAGCAATAACCCATGATTTCCAATCATTAATCGTCATTGAGGGTTCTAAACCTTCCGCTACGGGGGAGGTTGGCAAAGGTTACCAGTTGGCGAGGTAGCAGTGACTGTGCGCAATCACTGTGGGTTCTCAACAACCCTTGATGAAATCTTACCCAGGACATTTGGAGTCCTTTTTGCACGCTTCTTTTGATGGATGTCACTGCTCATTCTGACCTCCTGTCGAATGTTGTTGCGTCTTTTCTCTTATTGTTGGTTATTGCTGGCTGCTGTCAGTCATTGTTTTCAAATCCAAGCTGCGGCAACCGTCCGGTGCACAGGCCCAACTGGAACTCATGGAGTTATCCGAGAGGCAGATCACTCCAAGGCAGGTAGCTGGGGAGCTAATGAATGGTGAATTAAGCTTTGAAACATGCTGGTTGGTTATTAACAAATGGTTGGTTATTAACAAATGGTTATTAGTCAACCATTTGTTATTAACAAATGGTTAATAACCACTACGAATGGTGAATGATCCACTAATTAGTATTTGACTGAATCTAACTAATGATTAGTGGTTGATGAATGGTGAACGTGAATGATTGACTTAGGTGAATTAGTATCTAGCTAATGAGTAGTGGTTGATGAATGATTAGCTCATTAGTGAATGGTGATTACTTTGTGAATGAACTGACCGGCAACTAGCTAATGAATGAGTGCATGCTGAATGATGAAATAGTGATTAGTCACTGATTCGTTCATGGTCTGAATAATTAACCCATGGTTGGTCCACGTTTCATCAAGGATCAAAACTAGCTCCTACTATGGCTGGAGCATCCAAGAACAAAAGCGACATAGCAACAACATGGTTCATAATTTTCAACAGGCTGCTGGATGATGCTGTGTGCATCTAATTTGTGCATGTGTTTGCTTCATTTGCACTTCCAATATGTTCCCCGCCACCTGTGCCTGGGGCATATAGGCGATGGATTCCATCATCTGTGCGCTCATCCAGTTTATTGACCATTTATAGTAAAAACCGGCCCTTTTTGGGGGGTTCCAATTTTGAGAACCCACCATGTTGTTACTCATGACAAGGAGCATCCAACTGGTTCATAGAGATCATGATGATGCCTAACTCCACTGGACGCCAGGCAATGTGGCAAATGCAACTTACTGAAGCCTCCACGTGCCCATCATTGCAGTGTTTGTGGCGTTTGCGTCATGAAGATGGACCACCATTGTCCGTGCCTTGCACTTGGTGTGCGCTTCAACATGATGGTGGTGGTGATAGTGGATAGAGATGGTGATCAATTACGGATCATGTTTGTTTGGCCTATAGGAGACAAATTTTGATAAGTAAGGTGTATAGTGGCCGATGATGACGACGATGTTGTTGGTGATCATATTGGTGCATCGCTAAGGATGTGGGAGGAAGATGCTGGCAGTCAGATTGATGAAATGATGTGACACACGTGACAAAGTGGTCCGGGTCAGTGACAAATTATGAGTCGTGCATTTCTGAAAGATAAACGGGCACGGTATTCACGGAACCTGGATGTACATTCAGATCCTGTCATGGATTCAGGGTCAAATGACCATACATACTCTAGCGGTTTAAAGGGCCAAGTCCCACTACTTTTCTTTCCATGTTCCATTTTTCTACATGGCACCCTGCCATCACCTACTCTCTGTTGCTGGTCTACTCAAGACTCATCCGAACTCACTACACCATAGAATACTGCATTCTAAGGATGACTAAGACCATTCACGACGCTATAGGACGGCTGTAGGGCGAAACTCTATGGTAGCTTCGCATGTTGGACGGTGACGGGCCCAGGTGGCTGAACAACTGCGTAGGTGCCTCGGTAGCACCAGTAACATCGGCGCCACGTTGGGACGTTGGATGTGGCGAGCTCCCAGCACCCCAGCGGTTCACATCCCAGGAATGAGCAGTTGCGGTCCCAAGGTGGGGCCCCTTGGTTACTAAGCCATTGATCTAGGAGTTACTCTAGCTATGGTAACGATTATACTTACAGTACTAAGAGGATACCGTGATTTTCGAACATGCCAGAGAGTATATGTTTTAATGATTTGGAGCTGTGGATCTCGTGCCAAAAGTCCAAATAGTTTGTTGGTACAGTAGTACCATTGGACATACAAGGTGGGGCCTCGAGTTATTAGTTTGTTAAGAAGCCATTTAACTGTCGCTATATCTACCACGACTATTACTTAAACTACTTGCAAACCAACTTAGGTATCATGGGGGCGTCACCTTAGATCAATTGGCGAGGATCATATTGATGTTGACGTACTGACTCAGTGCAAGCCCTGTGGCAATCTCCGAGCCACAGTAAACAGTTACCATTCCAATGATTTGTTTGGGTAGGGAACCACGCCAGTGGTTCAACGCTTGATCGATGGACCAAACTATGGACGCTACTCCTGTGTGATCAAAGACTTTTGGAGACGGGACTCGACTAGTTTGGTGTCATCAATGTCCATGAGACGTCCTGTGACTATATCATGCTGGTCTCCCGCACCACCATTCCCAGTCACAACTTTGTTTGGTCTCAATCTTTTCAGGCACTTCATCACTGGTCAGCTATTGGTTAATGACAAACAATGGGCAACATAATGAGGAATACACATGAATACACCAACTATTAAACAGTGTTACAAGTTCAGCTGTTCGAAGGGGCTAGCCCCGCATTGGTAGGTTCACTCTTCGAACTGGCCGTAAGCAAGGACAAACTTGGGGCCCCGACCATGAATCATTATCTTTGATTGTCAAGCCTTGTGAATCACTATCAACCATTCTTGAGCCCTGTTACATGACCACTGATCAGTCATATCAATCATCATCACTTTGCAAACTCTTTTTGACGAATGGTTCTTCCGAGGCTTTGGCAACTATAGCTCCTTGGAGTCGTTGCAGGGGACGATGTGTCAAACTTTGGGAGTCACAAATGAGTGGAGCGATGCACGCAAGTCACAAGCAAAGATGCACGTGAGATAGGTCAACGATGGGTCAAGGATCTAAGTCGTGGATATCAAATGACATCGGTGGATAGAATAGATCAATTGGTGATCTGTTTCGCCCAGGTTTTTGCTTTACCAAACAGCCAACATGCCGTTCTGGGGAAGCAAACAAGTGGTGCACGCAACAATAAAAGCCTCATTGATTGACAAATAGCTCTCGGCAAGTACAGTAAGTAATTTGCATCAACGCATTGTGTTGGCAATGTGGCATATACATTTCGAAGAACAAACCCCAATTCGGAGTGGCAGGCGAAGATTGGAAAGGCCGTGATCTATCACTAAGTATCACGATGCATTCAATGGCACATAATGGCACATGTTTTTCAGTATATCACGCCACTCTGGAATGAACATATGGTGCAAAGTGGCCAACATCAGAATCGGTTGAAGTTTTGAGGCAGGGTTGAATCCGAACATAGTACGAGATGTCGGAAACATGATGATTGCAATGCTGTCACAGATTGAAATGCCAACATTCATACCGTATATTATGCCGAAAATGTTTGTGAAAGGATCATGACTTTGGATGCTTGGGGGGGCCCATCATAGCCGACATGGCAGTGGGTCAAAACCCTTAGTCCCCCTGGTTCCCCTATCATTAACCAGCTCGTTTTCCCTATAGTTTTGTTGCTGGTTATCATCCCCCATGAACGTTGGTTAATTAATATTGACCCAGCTCGCCATATATAGCTGGTATATCTCCTATAGTTGCTAGTTGTTATCCCCTATTATTAACCATCAACTAGCCATTGGTTGGTTGGTTGATTAATGGCTTGCCCCAGCCATAGCCGACATCTCATCCATAGCATCCTGTGCTCAGGATACTTTGTGCTGTTCTTGTTCTTCCTGGCACAGGCTTGTCTCTTCATTGCTGTGGCTTGAACCCCAGCACCGGCCATGGCGGTGGTTGAAATCCCGGGCTTGCGAACGACCATGGATAGCAGCTGGCTGCCTGATCCCTACCAGCAGATATATATATATATATATATATATAATGGATCATGTCAGGAACCCAGGGTGCCCCCAGCCATAGCCGACATCTCATCCATAGCATCCTGTGCTCAGGATACTTTGTGCTGTTCTTGTTCTTCCTGGCACAGGCTTGTCTCTTCATTGCTGTGGCTTGAACCCCAGCCCCAGCCATGGCGGTGGTTGAAATCCCGGGCTTGCGAACGACCATGGATAGCAGCTGGCTGCCTGATCCCTACCAGCAGATATATATATATATATATATATATAATGGATCATGTCAGGAACCCACTAAGATCCTTATCCAAGGATTTTCAGTGATTCCGTCCCGGCCACTTTTGATATAAATACCAATAGTACTTGGGTCCAAAGAGATGTATATCTACATGTTTTTGATCCCATCAGTACTTTAGTGATTGGCAGGCATTCTGAAAATGGCAAGAGATTCATGTTCTCACCAGCTAATCTTCCCCCCAGTCACTGTTATGACCACAGAATTTGTGCAAACATCCAGCTGAGGTCTTTGGAATTTTCTACTTCGACGTTATTTTTGCATTTTCTCGGCGAGGAGCCCGTTCCTTTCGAAACTACATCATGATGTCCTTCATGCCCCTTGGCACACATCCATCGTATTCTTTCCGGTGAATGGCTCCATGTTAGCAAGCCATTTCTGTTGAAGCGCAGCGGTTCAAAAAATGAATAGTTTGATCCTCACAGTTGACGGACAAGGCTGCCAGTCACACGGACTGACCGAAACCTTATGGTTGGATCGACCACCACTCCCCATGATCTTATGTCGATCAACTGGTGCTTCAAACTGTGCTGTTGCATCCCGGGGATGCCCTGAATCCACCAGCCGCACTAAGGATTTGCGTCTCCATCTTTTGTGCCCTTTGCGTTCTTGGAGGATTTCACTTCTACCTGGTGGCTTGACAAGAGTCGAGTCTCCAGTAAAGTTTGGGAAGATTGGGCAAACGGAGGTGAGGTGGTGCAGAAATGATGTAGCCCCAAATCTGACGGTTCCTCTATATCACAAAATGACTACGTACAATCATATGCGCAGGTGTTTGAGGACACCAGCATTTGTGGACCCAGATGGAATCTGGATTTGAATCTGACCAGTGCCGACCTACTCGACAGGTGGGGAAATGTGTCAAAAGAAACCATGTGCCATGCATGTGGATACGAGGCTGTCCTGCAGGATCCCAAAGGCCCAGAAAGACATGGACTTTTATGGAAGCCACGATTCATCAGCAAACCCACGTAGCATTGATACATCCTTCTTGGTGACACTTGGAGCTATGATGAGCCTTGCCTTCGTCAGAAGTGCGACAGAACCACCATGTACCAACCACTCCTGGGAAGCCGCCACCTCTCAGGTTCTGACCAATCAGACCACCATCGAGTTCCAAATCAACATGATACGGCGCCGTCAGTACAGGAGGAACGGCGAGCCCCTTGGACGGCACTGAGCCAAGGTCAATTCGCTCAGCTGGTGTTCCTGTGGTTACACTTTGAGACCCAACTATATCATCAACTGTGCATCGATGTTAGATGAACTGAGAGATGTCGCCGTCTATGTCACTATAGATGTTGATAGTAGATCCATATGAATAGACCCCCCAAATTTTCAGCAAGAACCGGTGTTTCCACATGAATTACCAGTGTATCCCTGGATCTCCCGTGATAACTCCAACGGGTTGAGGCTGCGGCTCAGGTTCTTCCGAAATCCCTACGACATGGGCCGATCGCGGAACTGCCAAGAAATCTTCGGTGCAGAGCTGAGCTTGCTGAGAGCTTCCAACGGATCCCATCAGTGGTGGTTGAACGGCCAAAATGTTTACTGGTTGGTGGTTTGATTCACATTTTTATTTTCACTAGTAGTTATTAACAAATGGTTGGTTGACTAATAGTTTTCATAGGGGTGGTTCAACCACCAACCAGTTGAAAAAAGACAGAAACAATGAGTGCATCAGTTGGCCCTAAATGTTCAGCAGCTCATAGTAGCTTCAGTTTTTTTTGCTGGTTTTCATTGTCAGAGTTGCCATACTATTTGGAAATGGTAGCAGGGTACCATTTCTGGATGCGCCCATAGGGGGGTCCTGTTGGCTGCCTTTTCCCCGAGTAGCCCCTGCAGAAACACTGAATTGGTTCTCGTTTTGGGATGTTTGACTGTGAGTTTGAACCCGCAACTTTGAGAAGATACAGAATGCTGTAGCCAAAAGCTGGCACGGGCAAAATTCCCCTATGAGACTTCAATGTGGATAAAATCCAGTATGCAAGTGAATCAAAGTAGCACAACAGTTGGCTCTTCGGATTTCACTCCCAGAAGTAGCACGACATATTGCCAGGGACGACTCGTTTCCTTTTTGCGCATGTAAACCGCATATGGCTTTGCAAACCTCAAGCAAGTATTCAAATGATTGCATTGATTTGAGACGAGTATTCTGGCAAGATGGACTATAAAGCATATTCATGAACTTTGAAACCTTGTGCCTTATCCATGCTTTCTCACTTCTTGGTTCTGCAGTGCCAGAGTTAGAATTTGCAAAGCCGTGTTCATACAAGTGGAGTGAAAAGAATGACTAGTTCTTGCGGCACATTCGCATGCACGCCGCAAAAACTGCATTAGCCTTGCCGGCTGCAGTCTCATCGCCCTGTGTAGCCCGGCGCCCAGGACCCAATAGTCTTTGGGGCCTCAAATGGATGTTCCCCTACCTGGCCCGGAGGGGGAGAGGGAGCCAAGGTGCAGTTCAACAACTTTGCAATGCAGCTATTAAATGGATTATTTGATGAAAGTCGACTCGTAGAAAGCTCTAGTCATGAACTATGGTGTGATTTCTTGATGTTCCCATGAGACATGTTGATACATTTTTGGAAGCCGGGAAACCGCAGGCTTCCGAGATTTTACCAGTCCCCTAGGGGCTCTCACCAGCAACAAAATCCCAAACAAAGATCCCAAAAATTGGTGTCCCTTTGGTGGGAAACTGCCATCTTGGGGCTACCATTTATGGATATCATGGAAGCACCCCAAGGCTTCGCAAAGCGTGAATTCCATTCAGCTTCACGGAGCCTACCAGAAAAACAAAAGATGACATGGCGATTTGGGTACCGTGATATCCGCAAAAAAGTACCCAAACTCCACCTGACGTGACGTGGTGTCTTTTGGGGGGGGCATCAATGGTTTGGGGGTTACCCAAACGGCCACAGCACAGCTCTAAACAAGTGCGCAACTTGATTCACTCTACGGCCGCCGGGTTTGACCCGCGGCCATGTGAGATACTGGCAGCATGATGCACGATTGGCGGTCCACAACAAAAGCATCGTGATAGCGATAGCGCTGCAACATGCACCACATATCCTCATTATGGATGGTCGAATGTGGATGATGCCCCTGTAGCTGGTTTGGAAATGTTGGCTGCTCATATGGAATTGTTCATAGTTCATGCATATCATATCGAGATCCCCCAACCTTGTAGCTTCGCTTCGAAAAGGATATGGTTTGGTGGGTGGCTTGGGGGTATCTTCGTCACAGCCATGTTAAGTTTCACCACCGAAATTCAACACGATATCAGCGATGTGATGTAAACATGTGTAAGCCGCTCTCATCATGTCATCCTGTGTTTTCTTTCTAAAAGCTGGACACAATTTGATAATTAAGGCATTGACACATATTTTGTTTGTGCAACCATCCCAACTTCAGTATACAGAAACCACATTGAATCTTGTCTTCAACCGCACCTGACCATGTGTCAAAATGAACGAGATCAAGATTTATCCATTGCTGGTACGCCCAACCAAACCCTATCTCCATCATCCACTGCAAATATAGGTATTACACAGGGCGTAGTTGATGGCGTGGCCCCCTGACCATACCCAGTTGTGGTCAAAGGGGAGACTTTGAACTGGGCCTGACATTTATGGACCAACCTGTTTCCAGACAGCTGTCACAGGGTTCCATGGCAGGCAGCGCCACCCACCGGGGACGGTCTGAAGTATGCCTCCATTTGTCCCTCTGAGATATGAGCCGCAGTCCGGGGTCAAGTTCCTCAGATTGGAGCTGTAAAAAACGTGTTTTTCTTGCAGTGGATTTAGACATCCAGTGATCAAGGGAGTTTTTCTGCAAACTTTCCAACCCACCTGATTGAAAACTGAAGACAGGATGCCAACCCAGAGACTGAGCGAATCTTGCCAAGTTCTTAGATGTTACTGAGAGGACGCTTTTCGTTGAAGTGGCTCAAAGGATCAAGTGCATTATGTATTGCTTCACCGAAACGTGCCTACCCTGAAGTGAAGACAAACACACAAAGCTGTGCAGAGCAGGGAAACACTTTCGAGGTGTCGTTTGAGCTTGTCGTTTCGTGCAGCGTATCAAAATGTGTGTGCCACAGCACAGCTGCGCTTGAGATTTGCACGCCTTCTCTCGAAGACCTCGATACAGAAAAGATACCTTGCAACAGCCAACTTGACCTAATTGGATCTGCCTGGTGGTTTGAATCATGTGTTCATTTTCTGTTGAGATTGGGGGTGGTTGGTTGACTATATGATATTTTCCAAACGGGTGGTTCAACCACCAAGCAGTTGACCATCGGGGCACGGGCCCCGTTGTGTTAAACCAGGTTCCCAAGGTTTGAAGCGGCGAAGCTGAGGATAAGATGCTGTTCTTGGCCATTGTCACACACGAGGCAAAGCTGGGTGCCGATACAAAAGATGGGCCACGGGGCATGAGGTTGGAATGAGACTCAGTGCTATTAATGGCGCACATTATGCTTCGATAGAGACTTAGGTGGCTTCTCCAGCTTGTTTGTGTGTGATGGACGCATTGTTTTGAAGTGTAAAGATGTTATTGTTGCAAGCGGCTCTTGTAGCTGCTAAAACTAGTCAAATGTTGTTTGCTTGTTTTGCCTGATCCCCTCACCCAACGATGGTCACGGAAATGCAGAGAAGGCAAGGAGTTCTAATTATTACATCTTGAGTCATGCAATCATCTCCCCAAACAAGTTGCGTTTCTGCTGGTTTTATGTCATTCATCCCATTCCTTGCTTGGGCTTGAGGTAACATGTTGATTTTGGATGCTGCTTTAGTTGGGCGTTGGCTCTCACCCAGTTCATATTCCAGATGTACGTCGACCTATAGGTAGATAGGCAAAGAGGTAGATGGACGGCAAATTGTTGAATGGATATATATTGCTGAAGTACAGCATTCAGCATCATTTCCCAGCCACCACAGCAGCATCACGTGTCAGTGAAGTACATAATCCCAATGACAACTCTTCAAGTCTGTGTTTCCAGTACTAGTCCTCCCTTCACACCCAGCACCCCGCGGGTGGCCCTTGGAAATATCATGGCTGCTGTGCAGGAACCTCCGCTGGCGGTCTTTGAGCTCTTGGATCGCATCTACCAGGCACACCTCCTGGAGATACACACAGCTGGTCTCGCATGCGAGTTCGTAGCCAGACCATGCGGGTGACAGATTTGCGAAAGTGTCAACGAACTCCATGACCTTCCATTCTCCGCCGGTGGTACCTTGTGGATCATTCAGATGCTGTGCACTTCAAGCACCTGCGAAAATAAGCTATGTTCTTATATGTGAACAAAATCTATTGTCTATGCGTAAGTGGTTAACATCCGAAACGCCATCATTGTAGGGTACTGGTGAGAAATAGTAACTATAGGGCTGGTATGCTTACAGATTTCCTAATGGCTGTGAAGCTGACTGACATATGGTAGGAAATCCAGTGAAGCAGCGTCAAACAGCGATGTTTGCTGATCCGCCAATGTCAGGGATGACACCAGCACCCAGTAAAGCAGCTGTGCTCTTGGATCGGCCGATGGCTGATACTGGCTGGTCATTTGCTAGGGACTCATGGTCTGCTATGGCCGTGTTTAGCTGATGGCTGAGCGTCAACAACAATGGCTGGTGATAAATTGATGCAATTTCAGACGCCTTTGCAACCCAACAAGGATGCCTTTACAGCGGAAGGACGCAAGTCTCAACCATCTCTCGCAGGTGTTGTTCAGATACTTGGGCGAAGTCAGTGAAGATTCTCTGAGACAAAACTTTTCGACCGTGCCGCTTGGCTGCGTTATTGCAGCAGAGCTGGTCGTCAGAACGCAAGACGCTTGTGGGTTGTCGTGTCCGATGGGCATGGTTGTCACATGTCAGTCTGTGCATGTTTCGGATGTTTATCAACTTAAGTTGTGTTGTTTGTCACTAATGCTATCAAGTATCACAACAGTTTGACAACCATTATCATTCTGGTTTGACAACCATTATAATTGTTGTGATTGATTGATAATTACGATCCTGGTTTGCTATCAGTCACCAGCATCAACGACAAAGAGCTTAATGGTACCGCTCGGCAGATTGATGCACCTGTATGAAGAGAATCAACCGTGTCTTCCGGTGATAGAGACACACCAACAGCACAAAAACAGCAGGGCTGCTGGTCTCGACCCGGCCACGCCCACTTGCCTTGGCTGCGATTTTAGAGTTGGTGCTGTTTGATTGTGGATCCGATGCCCGAAGAAAGGCACCAGCATTGACCCTGGTGGCTTCCGCACTTTTGGGGCCGCCTAGGTACTTGTTGCTCGATGAAATGGTCGACAGTGGCCTGCCTTTCACTACGGAAATGAACCGATTGGAGGACAGATTGTGCAGATGCGAGAGGAAGACAACTACTTCCACATGGTTTCACCGACCCACCATCCACATGATTCTTTTCAAAGAAATCGTTGAACGAAGCATTTGTGTTACATGTGATGTGTTATTGAGGGCCCAGGGCCTTGAACCAAGAGTACAGCTTCAGTCATGGGTTGATGGGAAACTGTTAAAGGATTTGCGCGAATTATGCTGCAGTGACCCAAGCTTCCGCATGTCCCATCATCCGATACTCTCATCTTGGGAGTGGACAACCAACTAGCTACTTGTGGCAGTGACAGCCTGCTGCTTTGCCCCAATCATTTACTTCATGAGAGGTCCCACACTTCTGCGGAGTACAACTTTTCGTCATTACCGAACAGGCTTTGGATAAAAGGATGGCTCCCACCAGGCCCTGCATTCACTGGAACCAGGACATGGTCATAAATCAACACCATGGAAACTCTCATGTCAAGAAGCCACATTACTCAGCATGGAACGGATTGCGTGTTGTATGTGAGCAAGTAAGGAGGTACCGTAGGTGGACGAATTATTCAAACCCTCACGCAAATCAACGCCCCGGCTCCCCCAATTTCAATCTTGGATTTGGTGTTTCTGAGGTTGACACAAGTGGAAGAAATGAATCAACCCCCGCTGACATCGAAATTATGAGGGGTGAGGGGGACGTAGCGTGACCAGTAGTCCGGGGTTTGATTATACAATTTGTCCATCTTCTGCAGGGGCTGACACACACAAGCGAACACCTATACACGCTTTGCTGAGACATGAGCCCGCGTAAGGTCTGAGCATCTTACCTATGTACTGGCATTCCATTTGCTACCGTCTTACATTACGGCTGTGACACACAGCCGCGTTTCTTTACGGAGTCACAGTGACTAATTTTCTGGGAGGCGCTCCCAGAGTTCTGACATGCTCAGCTGCTTGACGCGTGATGCAAAAATGCATAGGTACCGTTCTTTTAGCCCACATGGTCCTGATATGCTGCATGGTTGATACTCTGAGTGTGGCATAGATTTTGACCATTTGTTTTTTGCACCAGCATTCGAACTCGCATCTGTGCGGCCATGTGTACTGACTCACTGACATGTGTGAATTGCGATTCTGACACATGATGTGACATTGGTTCTAAAATTGTTGTGACCCATGCGCTAGAAAGTCATGCGGTGGTATTGTCCAAGCAGATGTTCTGCCTTCTTTCGCATGTACTGTGATGTTATGTGATGTTTCTACTGGTCTACGGTCTGATGCGCATTTTTGAAGTATGACTTAGAGGTTAGATGTGTAACATCCAGCCTTCACTTCTACAAAAGTGAATATCATCCTGTCTGCAAGGCTGCCATCACAGCCTCTAGAGTCTAATAGTAGATCCATCCTAAACCCCCATATGTGGATGGTAGATCACCAGCTATTTATGGGTAAACAAACCTGGTGCTTTGTTCATAGCTGGATCGCCTGCGCGCCCCGCAGTCCATCATAGCACCTCCTTCGGCCATCGGCAAAGTGGTGCAGGTGCTGATGTGTCGGTTCCAAGGCTTCCATGGCAGGTCCCCCCAGATATGAACCCCAGGCATAGACGCGTTCATTGCCACGGGTTTCTGGAGGTTGACTCTTGGGGAGAAGGGATTCGGCAATACACTATGTGAGGCCCAAGTGGTACCATGTCATACTCAGGATGTTTGTCCCATACTACCCCGCGGTATCATCCCACATGCAAACAAGGGTGATTTTTATTTATAGACGCAATAGAAACCGGATCATCCATCAGTTTAAATGATTGATATCTATGTATAGATAACTTGGTCCTGGATCTGAACCCAAATGGGAGGCCATTGCCAGGATTGCCACTCTTTCGGCAATCTTGCTGTGTTGCTCATGTCAGTATGTCCACAAGCCATCTTCGGTTGATCAATGTTCAGCCCTTGGAAAGTCAACTGGTACTACCACCTGTAGTCCCAGTCTATCAAGCTGGGTATCAATGCGAGCAAACTCCTGGGGCACTCATACACTTTCTCAGAAGTCTAGGGTTTTGATGGTTTTAGAGCTCAGGGCTTAGGCATGTTTAGGATTTTAGTGTTTTATGGTTTACGGGTTTGCCTTTCAGAGTCTACTAATAGTTGGGTTTTAGGGGGTTGTGTTTCAGGTTTTAAGAATGATAAAGATGATGATGATGATGATGATGATGATGATGATGATGATGATGATGATGGATGATGATCATGATCATGATCATGATCATGATGATCATGATGATGATGATGATGATGATGATGATGATGATGGATGATGATGATGATGATGATGATGATGATGATGATGATGATGATGATGATGATGGATGATGATCATGATCATGATCATGATGATGATCATGATGATGATGATGATGATGATGATGATGATGATGATGATGATGATGA
>VSDK01008033.1:109306-125314 GCA_009767595.1 Symbiodinium kawagutii | reverse complement strand
TGAGGGAGATGATGGAGATGATGGATGATGGATGATGGATGATGGATGATGGATGATGGAGGATGGAGGATGGAGGAGGAGGAGGAGGATGAGGATGAGGATGCTGATGCTGATAATGATGCTGATGCTGATGCTGATGGCGATGGCGATGGCGATGGCGATGGCGATGGCGACGATGACGATGATGATGATGATGATGATGATGATGATGATGATAATGATGATGATGATAATGATGATGACAATGATGGCGATGGCGATGGCGATGGCGATGGCGATGGCGATGGTGATGGTGATGGTGGTGGTGGTGCTGATGATGATGATGATGATGATGATGATGATGACGATCAGTCACAATCACTTAGAGCTACTACCAGTCCGAGGTCCGGCGTTTCTCCACCATTTTGCTTCAACCAGGCGGTCTCTGGCAGCAGCACTCAAGTGCTGTCAGATGTTCCCATCGAGGCTGCCGGTCAGGCACGGGGCCCAAGTCGCAGTGCCGTTTCTCCGCGAAATCATGGGCACGACTCGACCGGAGACCGGAGACCCGGTCGTAACAACTTACAGCCATCAATCAGTGAACTAATGGTTATATAATGTAATATATACATATAAATCATATAACTAGTTTCACCATAGTCTGGTTTCTCAAGGTTTTCATCGGCTTCCGACTTTCATCGAGTTTCTCTGTCCTAAATTGAGCTCACGGTGTTTCAAGTCGATCTCTTTGGCTGGATGTGGTGCCATCAGCACACAGCTATGTGTGTAACTAGTTTGGCCATGCCCCTGTGGAACCCTGGCATCCTCAACCTATGAACTTCGATGAACTCCTGGTGTGGTGATTGTGGTCTTGGGAATTCTGAGGCTACCAGATATGTGACAGGCCAGGACCAAGAATACCTGACTAGTCACCCTTGAGAATCATGTAGCTGAACAACGATTAAGCCCTCGTTTTTCAGACTGCAACGTGAGGTTCTCATTCAAAGATCAATAAATTCAATAAATCATCTCCACGGGGTAGGTGAAGATCAATCAAGTTTTTGGTAATACTGAGCAGTATCAATTTGCTTGATGCATGATTATGATTGCGTCAATCTTCACTGGTTGACTATTCAGTGGTTCAGTGGGTGATGAATCCTTGACATTCTGTGCCCTGTTTCCTGAACACGGGATGATCAGCCATCGCCTCACCCATCAGTTGGCATCCCAAATGATGAGGATTCTTTGGGGACCACTGGGATGGCTTGGGTACTCTGTTTACAGCCATTTGCAAATGGTGTTGTCCCAAAACTGTAGCTGAAAATGATGGTTCATGATGTTTATGATGCTTATTAGCCAAGAATCATGCTTCATTTCTCATGTTCCATGGTCGTTAATGATGGTCGCAAAGGGTCGGCACATTTTTCGTCCGGAAACAAGATCAAACAACCCTATCTTGGACGCATACCATTTGTAAAACCCATTTGTGGACCACCAGCAGATAATGTGCTGCCATAGAATCTACCGTAGAACTGTGCGCAAGGCAGGGCCCTTTGGAGCTTTAACCTCGGCCCTCAGTGGTATGTCGCAACCTGGCTTTGCTGAGATTGGTCGTTTCGTCACACTTCACGGATGGCACATTGCGAGAGGAGATGTTGCCCTTGTAGGATCCTTGTTAGCATTCGACCTTCGATCCCTAGCAAACCTCGACATCGCTTCACAACTAGTTGCATCACTGTAGGAATTCAAGAAAAGCTTGCAAGTTACACAATGATTTGGGAGATTTGAAAGGTGGATAAAAGAGTTGCAATGTCCATGGGTTGTGAAGTAGCAGAGCAATGAAGTCTGCGGGTGAAGTGCTGCAGACGAAATGACAGTGGAGGACATGCTTGGGCCACTGATGAAAGACCCAAGTACAGCTCAGTTCAAGAATCCATAGCTTGCAGACTTGGCACGACAGAAAGGCGATGGAATGCCATAGAAACCGATAGAGCCTCCCACATAGATTGTATAATGTAAATGATGGTAAATGATGGTGAAGAAGCTGGCTAATGATGCTTAGTGATGGCTTATATATATACATATATATATATATGTGTGTGTGTATATGACCAGGTCTTCTTCCAGATGCCCACTGCTAGAGTATCATTGCTCTGAACCTTGAAGCACTTTGAACAGGTACGATTTAAGGCAATCATCGACAAGCGATGATTAGTAGTTGGATATTACCATCACCAAATAGACTTGCAATTGGCTGTAGTCACCAAAGAACAGTATCTTTCAATTTCTCCGGTCGCAACTTATTTCCAATTCAAGATTGGATCGTGATGCAGTGGCCAGAAAATACGGTACACTATTTGTACCAGCATGTTTCCTACTTGTTCAATCATCCTCTGATCATAATGTGGAGCGTTGCCATGCCACTGGTGAAGTAAGTTCTCGCGCTCAAATTCTTGGTCAGTCATTGGTTGCCGTAATCCTTAGCTTTTTCCTAGTCATACTTTGCTAGGGTGGCGAGTCCTCCATTGGCAGCATTGTATCCGTTGGCAAGCATCTATGATTTTCGATGATGGCGTGTCCCCAGGAATTGCCCGGCTCACATCCTCATGAATCAGTATCCGCACAAGAATTTGCAGCAGCAAGTGGATCAAGAGATGCCACCAACCTGCCAACCCAGCGATGAAGCACCTCAAAGCACCATCCCGTTGACGACCCTTTCAGGCACAGCAACATTGGCGGAGCTTCTGCGGAGGCCAGGGGCCTTAAATCTGTTGCGCAACTGGCGGTTCCAACCAGTGGCGACTTAGCCCAAGAACTGGCTGGTGCTAACAGCACTTGGGATACCTCTCAGCACTTGGGATATCTTGGGATCCATGGAAGGTCGCAGCATTCACTAGGCACCCAGCCGACTATGGTAGCATGTAACGGCCGCCACTTCCAATGGTTGCCCCAGGTGCCCAACAGCCACGCTGCAGGTTTGGTGGCGACGACAAAACGTCGTCTATGGCTCTAACGAGGCATGGATGAAGCCAAAGAATGCCACGGCGCATGGTAGGCGACATGGTCAACGGATCTGAATGGTTGGCGAATGATTTTCTGAATCAGTTTGGTTAACCAGGTTGGTCATGTTGCTTGACCACTGTTCACCATGATTGATATAGCTAACAGATGGCTGGTAGAGTTCCGAATCCGTTAAATTTCGGACTCGTCCACCTTCTCAGGTTTACGTTGACATTGTGGAAACCATTAGCTGCATTTGCAACAGCACAGGGAACATGGTCTGAGGCTCAGGGTGGGATTGTTCGGACAACATCAAGTAGGCCTGAGCATGGTCAGTCGCAACTGACCAAGGCTGTAACAGTCATATCGTCATGACAAGAAGCAGCCAAGCGTTAGAAGGTGAACTTCACAAGTGTTACGGTCGTCCAACTGACACGGCAGCGCTCGACTCGAATCTTGCCCTTCCCTGATGACAATGAATGTCCAGAGACAAAGAATTGACCCACAATAGGTTGGTTATATGAATTGTTTTTGCTGATGAATAACAAGACACCTTGTACGCCTTTGCCTCAAACCAAAGTTTCTGAGTGGCAAACCAGGGGAAGGGAATAAAGATAAAAACACATGCATTTATTTTGGAAGTTCCACCCTGTTTTGATTTTTGACCTGCAAAGCCACATCGGGTCCTCATATTATTTCAATGGACATGGACTTCCAAAGTTGGTATAGTTGTACCGGAGGCTGGACAGCAGTACCCAACTCCTGTGCGTCCACTGAGATTTCTGGTGGTGTCAGTGGCGAGATTTTGATCAACAGCAAGCTGAGCGGGGTTCCAGAGGCAGAAAGTGTCGTTGTGCGTGTGAGACTGCGAATGTTCAGATTTGGTCCAGATCAGATTTCCAACGAAAACTGGTGGTATGCCAGCATTTTGTACACACTTGGTCGGGTTCCTTCAACCAGATCGTGGTACCAAGCAAATCCAGTAGTGGAGCCCATTTGACAGTCCAAGTCTGAGACCTGCAGAGATGCCCAGTCCCAAAGGACTTCAGTGCTGGGTGGCTGCAACATTTTGAGGGGCTGCCTGATGGCCTTGGACCGCCCGCAGGTTCTGCTGTCATTGCGAAACCCTGCGGTGCTGCAGAACGTCTCGTTCCATCCATGTGTTCTTTGGCTCAGTGGCCGTATCCGTTGCATCAAACATGTTTTATGCTACGACCTATGGGGGCGGAAAGTACCCCAGAAAACCTTGTCTAAACCAACTGCTCAGACTGCATTTGTTTCAACTTGTCTAAGGACAGAGTACACTAACATGCTGGTACGTCTAAAGACATCTGCAACCCATTGAGCACCCTACCGTCGACGTACTGCTTCGGGTTGGGATAGAAAAAGATGACTGGAACATACTGGAACATCAAGGATGGACTCCAGTCCACCTGGCATGAAAGATACTGGGTACCTGCCCTAAGTCGTGGCAGGCTGCCAAAACTCGTGTCACAGTGGCACGCTGCGTGCCATCAGGGATGGTAATGATTTTGACTACTTTGAAAGTGATTTGTGCATTATGTTTTTTTAAAGTCTAAGTTCATTTTGATTGCGTGCCGTCAGATGAATCAAATGTGTCCCACTTCATCTTCCCACCTACTGGGTACCCTTCAGAAACCATTGTGCCATGGGATCAGCTTCACACACGATACATGTTTACATTGATTGTTGCTCACATTTGCCTGCATATTTTGTCAAGCTGCTTGGCACAAGCTTTCTGATTGTCCAAGGTTGTTTCTAGCACCCCTTGGAGAAAATTGTTGTGTTATTGGGACAAGATTAGAAAATGATACATGTTTACATCGCATATTGTGCCGCGAATGAGTTGAAAAACGGTGTGCCCACAGTGTTTTGCTGCTGGTGCTCTGATTTTTGCCCCCCTGCTCTGACTTTCGCGTAATCGGCTGTGCCCATGCGGGTTTGCTCCATATGCTCTGACATTTGGTCACGTGCTCTGACTTAGGGCCGCGGCCCTATTTACTTATTTATACGTATGGATGGATGGATGGATGGATGGATGGATGGATGGATGGATGGATGGATGGATGGATGGATGGATGGATGGATTGGTTCATTCATTCATTCATTCATTCATTCATTCATTCATTCATTCATTCATTCATTCATTGATTCATTCATTGATTCATTGATTCATTTTTTATTTATAGAGAGATGTATATACAAATAGATAAAATTAATGAATAAATATATATGCAGATAAAAGTACATTTGATTATATGAATAGTGAATATACAAAGGGGAGATACAGGGAGTCAGAAGTATGTACACAATGCTTGTTGGTCATTTCGATTCGACACAACCGCTATAGTCAGTACAGCAGTACAGTAGGGGAAATCACCGACAAGAAGTAGTAAACTCTGCCTCAACTGGCGGGTTCGTGGTTAGATTAGGAGTGAATATCCAGTACCCTGTGAACGTTCACAGCATTTCCCAAGAACTAATCATGTCCCAAGCATAACATGAAGCCATGGATGGCACAGCCAAATTCCCCTCCTTGCCCAGTTCACACGAGGTGAGGCTTCCGCGATTTCAGCGGGACAAGGCACCGGAGCCAGCACGCGGAAAACCACGGAAGCTGCCCATAGAATTCTGTGCCACCTATAGTGGCAATCTATTTGAATAGAATTTATCATCCTGCGAGATTCTATTTAAATAGATAATTCGGGTTAATCAATAAAGGATGATTATGGCCTTCACCACTTCAATTCCTTCAAACAAAAGTTTTGACGATGGTTCCCATTCTTTCCACGTGTTGGTCAAGAGGCCCTGCCATTAAGAGTGTTGACCATCAAGATTGGTTGGTCCACTTTTGAAAGGTCCAAAGTGGCAGGTTGGAATAAGGGTCTCTCGCGCAAAGGTGGGCCCTTTAAAGTCACTGACTTGGTCGGCCACGTTTATCCAGTCTCCATTTGCTGCACCGCATAATATGTCAGAAAGTCAGATTTCACTGCTTCACTGCTGTGGTTGACAACACGGTCTTCTCTCCAAATATGGTGATTTGCCACCAGAACAACCAAGAAGAGGTCTTGATACCCAGTCACTGGCAGCTTCCCAAGAAGCCAACATGCTGGAAGTGACGTGATCTGGGCAGCCAACCATATTAACCAAGCAGCTGCTGTATCGATTGCGGAGTTGATCGTTGATCCTTCACTACCGCTATTTGCGTTTATACTCACCACAAATCACAGCTGGGAACAAGCACGGATATGTCTCAATGCGCAACTCAAAAGTGGGAACTTTAGTCCGAAAAACAGCAATTCTGGGCCCAGCAACACATAGAATTTGTAGGAAAGCCAACCAATTGTGGTATGGCTGTGGGTCAAAACCCCATACCCCTGGTTCCCCATCATTAATTCTTGTTTTCCCTTATTATTGTTGGTCATTATCCCCCATGAACGTTGGTTGCTTCATATTGGCCCAGCTCGCCGTATCGTTGACCCGAACATGGAACCCAACCCAACCGCGGATCCCTGCGGAAGGCCTTATCCTTCATCCCTCCAGATGGGGAGTTCTCCTTGGCTTCCGACGCGCCCTCAGTGCGGTCATTTGTCCGCCATGTTGGTACCCGAAATGACGTGAGTCACTCATAGGGGCAAGGTGCACTGAAGTGGAAGCTGTAGTCATAGAGGTATCTCTGAGTATCTCCCCTAAACTTTTTTGGTTTTTGAGTAGGAAGCCTTGTTCATGGTCTTGGGAGTACTCAAAGGACAAAACCTGGCAGCCCACTACCAACACCAAATCATACATAGCTTTTGGTGCCAAGTACGGTGACCATCACTGTGTCCATATGTCATTAGCCCTCAATACTCTCAGTCCGCCCTTCCCCTGACTGCCCAGTATTGGATTCCGGACACGACCATGAATCTGCCTTTTCACTTCACGGTCTCTGTGAACTACCACTCAGACCACGGAAAGTTGCAGGCGCGACATCGCATCTCCTGTGCCAGCTTTTCAACGGTGGCAACACCGTTGGCAACATTTGATGGCGCCAAATATATAGATGACAAAATCAGGATTTGCCTAAGGACCGATCTTCTGATTTTCGGACTCAGTTTTCTTCTGAGGTTGCATTCTTTGTTTCAGAATGTTTCAGATAGTTTGCTGTCCCTACATGATGCGGTACAAGAAGCTGCTGAAGTAGCAATTCAGAAGGTCCTGTAACCCAACAGCCCTTCACAGGTGATATCCGTTGGGTTGTGGATGACAACCCTCAAAGGTTCACTCATGATCAGTGGCAAACGATGACCGGCAAACATCCTGATAAGCAACGTATATGATAGACAACTGTCAGTGCTTAGAAACATCAGCGCGTCGGTGCAAACCATCAACGAATAATTGAGATTGCTTGATAAGTAGATCATCAAGAGCCGACAAATGCCAACTTGCCAATAAAGGTTGATTGGAGGCATGTACACAACAAACATCTCTTTCACCAAAATGTCCTCGATGCTTGTTTTGTCCCTGGACCTTCGGCTACTGTACTGGTGATGACATGGAGCTTCCCATGTTCGCTTTTGGGTCCGCTTGACTCAGCTGCAGATTGCGGCCAGCCCAAAGCTTGCTGTGACCATGCAGAACAAGCAGATGCTGATCGACAAGTTGCTAGATCAATAGACGACACGGGGTGACTTTCTGAGGAAAAACAACTGAGTGGTGGAAACCCATGTTGGTTGAGTATGAAAGAATATTTTACAAACGAATATTATAGACCACCTACTGTGTATAGTATGCAGTGCAATCCCATCATCATGGGGATCTCTAATACCCTTTACTCAACTTCGTCGCTGGATTCAAGATGGACCAGTCATCCGCTCCCACTTTTAAGGAGAAGAACTAGGTAGCTGTTCAGTGAAAGAGGAATCTGAAGGCCTCCTAGAAGTGAACTTGTGCTTCTGTTCTACAGAAATTATTATCCAAACGATTAACGTTGAAAAGTAATCATCAACCATTGTTGGTCATTATTAATCATTATAAGTTAAACATTTTGAATTAATCATTATTAATCATGATGGACGGATAGCCACCATTTATGAACCATTCAAGGCTTGACACTTTGATAGTTACCAAGATTTCGACATGTCTTGAATTGCGACCCAACGCACTTGAGCGATAGTGAGGCCGCCTTTGTTGCGAAGAGAGGGAAGATCCGGAATCACTGAGTTTTGGATTGATGAGTGGAGCAGCCAGTAAATGCAGCTGGGATTTTTTCAAAATATCATCAGTGTTATCCTCATCGTTATCATCATGATGACTGTTCTCCGAGTCATTGTCGGCACCTTTCTTGATGAACAACATCATCATCATCATCATCATCATCATCATCATCATCATCATCATCAGTACATTGGTGATGTGGTGATCACAGCACCAAGTGTTCGTAAAACCGCCCGAAATCTATTCGTTTGCCCTATGATTTTTTTGGTTATTTACCCCCACTAGTTGGTTGGTTAACTGCTTGACCCATGGCCATGTCGTTTGCTCAGGTTTGTGGTCAGCATTCGTTTGCCTTCCTCGATTGCCTCCGCCAGCTTGGTACGCCGCCGAGCCGGCAGTGCCGATGTTTCTGCGGTGCACCCCGTGCACCACTGGCCGTCCCGGGACACGACGACGAATCGTCGTGGGGCCATGGATTGATTGTATGACCATATAGGGGGGTTCTCAAGCCACAGGGAACCCCAAATTTATGGTTGCTTTGTTTCTATAGATGGTGAATCGCTAGATGATTTGGGGGTGCCCCTATTTTGAGAGACCACCATATGGTCAAAGTCTAACAGACAATGTAGACATAGCTTCCCATCGTCGAGATAGTGTAAGACATCTGGCATTGAACAACCATCCATCAGTTTTGTTTACTAAGTCAGGATACGGTCACTTGCTACGCTCGTAGCTCATGGTCATGGTGGTCTCCCTGACAACGAGCTTGGGGCTGTTGGGCGCGGTTTGAGGGCACTGGGGATTTGATACTACTAAATGTGTAGTGCAAAAGGATTGCCAATGGTAATATGGTTCATGCTTACCATGAACCATCACATTTCCAATGTGTATAAACGCTAGAAAACCTGCACGACTCCTGTCTACAGGATGCCCAATTGGAACGTTTGAGCCATGAAATGATCAAAATCTCCATTTCCAAGGGCTTCAGTTCAATCCACTAGTCTGCGCTCTCCGAATCACACAGCACCAAAATCACGGGCTTATCAGGTTTTTTTACATAAGATTTTTTTTGCTTGTTCTGCTGTGGTCACCTGCACGTGTTGGAGTGCCAAGGCCAGTGAGGGTGGTAGCATCCGATTTCATGAAGACTCCAAGGCGCCCACGAACAGCAAGCTGTTCTCAGAGTTTGGACCCTGAAGACTTGCTAAGTTGCTTCACTGCCGTGACTACTGAAGAAAATTGATGGATACTGATTGCTTGGAGTTCAATATATATATATATATATATATGTATTTATACACTATACATTGCGTACATTTATATACTTGTTCTTGTTCACAGGTCTTTGGAAATTGGTGGTAGAATCTTTGCACCCAGAATCGCAGCTTCAGAGAAAGCACTTGGAAGTGTGTGCTCCGTCAATCCATTTGACACCCGTTTTGAATGTTTTGATCCATGAAAACAGGCTGATTTGCGTTTCAGGCAAAGATGTGTGATGTCTAGAGTGAGAATGAGAGATGTATAGATATGTGCGCAACAAATATGATGGTGTGTATAAGCACATACTGATATTAAACACAAGCCTGGCAAGATAGGGTGAACATGCATATGTATTTACATATCCCACATCATACTACCATGTATGTGGGTTCCTTTGGTTGATAGAAGATGTCTTGCTGATGGTTTGTGGATGTTTGTGGCATGTGATACGCATTGTACAGTGTGGAGCAGATTTTACATGTATGAATATATAACTACACATGAATCACATGAATATGTATGTCTGTGTGGGCATGTTTTAGTTTAGACCGTGTCTGAAAGGCAGTATATGGCAGTGAGTCAAAACCCTTAGTCCCCCTGGTTCCCATATCATTAGCCATTGTTTTCCCTAGGAATTTGTTGGTTGTTATCCCCCATGAAATTGGTTATTAACTGCTTGACCCATAACCATATAATTGGTATGTATCCCCCACTATGGTTATTTATTGTACCCTATTATTAACCAGCTTAACCAGCTAGTTTACCATGGTTGTTGGTTGGTTAATTGCTTGACCCAGCTTTCCACCAGGTTGTCGTGTGGAATCTGGGGAAGCTCGCCAGCCAGGTGCTGGGGGCCGGGCACCGGGGAAGCGTTGTGGGTTCATCTGCTGGTACCCTCAATTCATAGCTTTGTAAATTACTTGGGACAGTTGAAGGCATGGTTTTCGACCATGGAAAAGCATGGTGGAGACCCCATGAAGCGGGATCACATGGAGCTCAAAGCCATAGCCTTGGGTGAAACAACTGATCCTTCGATTCTTATGCATTCTTGGTGCCCACATTTCCACACGGAAGGTTTGCACATTCATTTCGAGTGGGCACCTCAGCACCCCACCACTGAGAGCCAGGAGAGCAAGGCAGAAGGGACCTTGAACTACGCCACCGATCCCAAGGCCGCCGGTTCGCTGTGAAGAACAAATCCTCAGCTGGGAAAGTTGTGGAACTCAATTTATCGGATGTCGACTGGTGATGACTCTCCTGACATGATGTTAGAATTTCAGGTTGGTACCTGATGCTTGCGAATAAAGACCAACAGCAATTCATGACTGCTTTAGTCGTTTTGGGAAATTGCCAAGAAGTCTCAACCTCCATCGAAGATGACCTTATTACAACTCTAGAGTTGTACAACTTTGCTGTGTCATGTTGTTATGGTAATTGACACATATGGTTGTTCAATACTACCATGCAAGTTTGCCTGACATTTGCCCACAAACACCACATCAAACATCTCCATTCGTCCCAACATGCGCTAATCAAGTTGCTTTTGACAACTTGGGGCCGTGTTCAAAAGCCGATGTTGATTGGTGTTTGGGAAATGGAGGTGCCATGCACAACTCAAGTTTTGGACTCTAGCAGATCCAAAATCTTCATTCCTAGAACTGATTCATGAGGATATTCACCGCAGGTCTATCTATTGCTCCCCAATCTGGAAATGATTGTGGCGGGGGAACAAGAATCTTTAGCTTATGCAATTTCAAGCTGTATTGACAACTCCTCGCAACGAATGTTTTGAGGACACTCCTTCCGTGTCACAGGGGCATCCACCCCAGGATGGATCGCCTCAAATTCCCTCGGAAGAGAAAGCAACTGCGCAGTTGGCGGGAACCTCAGGTGGAGTCATTGGATCAGCTGTGGATCAAGAGATTGGTGTGTGTGTGTGTGTGTTATATACGATGTGCTATGTATACAGTTATACTCATTTATATAATATAGTGTTATTTCAACGCATATACACATATTAGCACATGTGGTGCCTATATTTACCATATTTACATGTTAGATTGATAGGCGTTGATAGGAAGCTAGAGATCCAGAGATCTTTGGCTTCACGATGAGCTACCTGTCCGAATGATCGTACTGGATGCACAACGGTCGTTTTCAATCGGTGGTTGCTGCCTCGCTGGTGACGTCACCAGTCCCTTCTGGCGAAACCGGCCGGGGATTGTTGTTACGGATGTCTTTATGACCGACCATTCCAAAGCAATGAATCTTGATGATTGCATTATTGCAATAGATTGCAATATGTTCATATCGCCAATCTTGTTGATTACCAGTAGTACTGCACAAGGCGGCGTTGTTGTGGAAGTTTCCAGGATAGGAAAGCCATAGAAGGGGGAGGCTGCGATGGGGAGATGAGCAATCCACTGAAAGAGCGACAGGCGCATAGAATCTTTTTGTTTGTTTGTTTCTTTGTCAACTTGCAATTTCTTTGACTCTTTCTCTGCCTATCTAAGTGTCTGACTATGTATCTATCTGCCTATTTATCCATCCATCCAATCCAATCCAATCCAATCCATCCCATCCATCCCATCCATCCAATCCATCCAATCCAATCCAATCCATCCCATCCATCCAATCCATCCAATCCATCCAATCCAATCCAAACCAATCCAAACCAATCCAAACCAATCCATCCCATCCATCCAATCCATCCAATCCATCCAATCCATCCAATCCATCCAATCCATCTAATCCATCCAATCCATCCAATCCATCCATCCATTCCATTCCATCCATTCCATCCATTCCGTTCCATCCATTCCATTCTATTCCATCCACCCACCCATCCACCCATCCATCCACCCATGCATCCATCCATCCATCATCCATCCATCCATCCATCCATTATTTTTTTTCTTTTTTTCTTTCTTTCTTTCT
Source organism: Symbiodinium kawagutii (assembly GCA_009767595.1). Taxonomy (NCBI): domain Eukaryota; class Dinophyceae; order Suessiales; family Symbiodiniaceae; genus Symbiodinium; species Symbiodinium kawagutii. The sequence continues at coordinate 112,921 of VSDK01008033.1, read as the reverse complement.
TTCTTTCTTTCTTTCTTTCTTTCTTTCTTTCTTTCTTTCTTTCTTTCAGCGCATGGCTACAGATGCTGAACTCAGCCACGTTCTGGTGTTTCGGGCCCCAGTTGTGACCAGCAGCGGAACCTAGGCCTTCATCATCAAAGGATGGGCCCTCTCAGGCCTCTGGAGCTTAAAATTGCTGGTTGGGTCTTGTAGATGCATCAGCCGTGCATGTGGCCGTTGGAGAAACCACTATTCCTTGGTTCATCCAAAAGATGGGCAAAATGACCAATCTCAACTGTTTTCTCTTTCTGTTGCCATTCCTGGCGATGATTGGAACTGGTAAGCGATGATCATCGGCGGGGAGAGATGGGGCCCCAACAATCGGATGGTCGGATGATGAGCGTCGCAGGGATACGTTTGGATGCTTGCGATGTGAGCAGCATCAACTACACACCTTACAAGGCATCGAGGCTGGACGGCGGCCACTGGACATGGATGGACCAACAGTGTGATATCTTGACCCAGAAATGATGAGGGAACACCCTTCCGAGATCTCGGGGTTCACCATGGATGAAGCACCAGCTGCAACATCAGGATTCAAGGTGTTTGGTTTTTGCCACTAGGTGATGTTCCTCAGGTCAAGTTTGAAAATGACAAGGATAGCTGATCTACGGCGGATGTGAAGCTGACCACCCTGACCATGATACATAAAATGTTGGGGATACCTTCGCGGCTTAACAAACGCCCTGAGATACGTCTCCCTTCGGCAGGTACACCACAACAGCTGGAAAGGTGGAGTATCGGTAACGTGCTGAGGGGTGCCGTTCCTGCTATGGAGCTGGTGCTGGTGGCATATCTCTGCCATTGCCATGGCTTATTTCAACCATCCCACGGGAGGACACCCACCGTTTTGCCATTTGTACCCATGATATCAACGGTTGTACCGGGAATATGCATGATATATAGCTATTTTTGTTAGCAGTTATGTCCGCTTACACAAACGGTAGTTGTCCGACAGTTATACCTGCTCGTATTCGTCAACATACAATACTCACTCGTCGGACAACTATTAATTAGTGAGTTGAATTCGTTGCATTTGCTCCTGGGCAAAGAGTACGATGTTGCAAATTCATGGAAATACTTGGTGGCCCCTGGCCCTTTTGATTGACTGTCGCGTCTGGAATAACATGTACAGTCAGGCTGTTGCTGTTGTTGCTGCTGTTGATGTTGCTGCTGTTGATGTTGCTGCTGACGCCGGTGTTGTTGCTGCGTTAGTTTTTGTTTTATCTAATGCTATTGATGTTTTTCTTGGTGGCGGCTAGCGGCTTCACCACATCGGCTACTATGCAAACTTGACAAGCTCAGCGTCACTGTCACCATGTCACACGACTGGCGGTACAACGTTCGACTCCAGCTTCATCCGAGGATTGCGTAGTGATGGCAAGTGTGGGTTTCGGGCAGCTAGTGGCAAGTCTAGCATGAAAGAGCCAGCAGAAAATTGTGACAAAATGAAGAATCAGGATTTAAGATGACACAAGCAGCTAGGACGAAGGACATGACTGACGACGATGACGACGACCACCACAACAAGAAGAAGAAGAAGAACAACAACAACAACAACATTTGACAACATGCGACAACGACAATGGGTCTAACCAACTCAAGATCCAGTGGCTGGTTCATGAATCATTTTTTTTGGGGGTTTACCAAAGAATGACCAATAAATCATAATGAAATAGCATGAAGGAATTGGAAACATAGTATTTAAAATGTCCTACTAATTATTATTGATTGTAATATTATAACCAAAAATAGATTATGGCTGGAAAAATGCATTTGTATATACATATATATATATATATTTAGATAAATATAGATTTTATTTTTATGAACAAAAATTTCTATATATGTATACATATATATGTATATATATGTTTATATTTTTAGTAATCTAAATAAGATATTATGATTAAAATATAAATTATACAATAATAATAACAATAATAATTAAAAGACTATTATAGATATTTAAGATTCTATATACTAAAAAAAATATATCTTATATTAATTTTAAGCAAATTTATATATATATATATTTATATATATATATATAATTAATATTAAATATATATATATATTATATAGAAAAATATTTATATGTACATATAGTAATATTATATATTATGTTATTTATTTTAAGTATAGTTAAGATTAATTTATTTAATTATTATTAAAATAAATTTAATAATTAAAAATATGTATGATTAAGATTTATTTATTTGTTTTTAAGAAATATGTTTATTTAAAATATTAAATAAATTATTAATAAGAAATTATGTTGATAAATGTTATATAAAAAGAAAAATAAATGTATTTAATATTATGAAAATTAAGTATTTTTTAATTTAAATATTGAATAAAGAAAAGAGTTATAAAAATATGTTTTTTTATAAATAAATATTTTTAAAAAAATTGTGAAATAAAAAATATATAATATATAAAAGAAAATAAAATTAATGAAAAAAAGAAATAAAGGGATTATAAGAGTAGAGGAAAATAGAGAAGAAAGGAGAAAAAAGCATAAAAAAGAAAAAAAAGAAGAGTATATATAGAAGAAGATTAGAGAAAAGAGGAGAAGAGAACAGTAGAAAAGAATAGAAGAGGGAAGAGCAGAGAGTTGTAGAAGAGAAGAAGATGAGAGTTGAGGAGGGAAGATAGATAAAGAAGAGAAAAAAGAGAAGAGTAGATGAGAAAAGAGTAGAAGAGAGAAGAATAGAGAAGAGAAAAGAAAATAAGATTTGTGAAAAAAATAAAAAATAATAATAAAAAATAATGAAAGAAAAAAAATAGAAAAAAGGAGAATTAAAAAATATATATATAATAAATAAATTAAAAATTAGAACAAAAATATATAGAAATATAAAAATATTAAAATATATTAATTTTATTAATATATAATATATTATATTTTTTTAAATTTATATATATATATATTTATGTATATTTATTTTAAAAAAATAAAATTATATAAATACCTTTTTTAAAAATTTAAATTATTATATTATATTTTTGTAATAATTTTGAAAATAATATAAAAATAAAGTTGTGTAAAAATAGGGCTTAGGGTCGAAGGTCATGTTTTTCGGTGTCTTTTTGAATCTTCGATTGTAAATTGGCTTCCGGGTACCTGGGGTTTGCCGTTGGCGTGTGAAAACCTTCATTTTGAAAGTTGCTTCTGCCTTTCTTTCGAGCAAGTTTTGCAAGATGTAACACTGTTACACATGTTGTTGTGTTGAATATTTTGCTGCAACTTGTTGCAGTTGGTAAGGCGCCAATGCTTTACCAGCTGGAACATAGACATGAGATCGCGCAAAAACAGGGTCTAGGGTCGAAGGTCATGTTGTTCGGTGTCTTTTCGAATCTTCGATTTTAGATTGGCTTGTGGGTACCTGGGGTTTGCCGTTGGCGCGCGAAAACCTTCATTTTGAAAGTTGCTTTTGCCTTTCTTTCGAGCAAGCTTTGTAAGATGTAACACTGTTACACATGTTGTTGTGTTGAATATTTTGCTGTAACTTGTTGCAGTTAGCAAGATGTCAATGCGTTGCCAGATGAAACGTAGACATGAAATCGCGCAAA
>VSDK01008033.1:89066-93894 GCA_009767595.1 Symbiodinium kawagutii | reverse complement strand
GATGAGGATGAGGATGAGGATGAGGATGAGGATGAGGATGAGGATGATGAAGATGATGAAGATGATAAAGATGATGAAGATGATGAAGATGATGAGGATAATAATGAAGATGAAGATAAATACGATAATGATGATGCTGCTGCTGACAATGGTGATAATAAGGATGGCGTTGTCAATAATCATGCTTATGGCCCACAGGCCGCTCGTCACGGCGTGACCTGATTATTAAATATATAATTAATATAATTTCTATTATTAATATTAATAATATTAAAAATATTATTAATATTATTAATCTTATTAATATTTTTAATATTAGTATTAATATTAAAATAATATTTAATAATTATTAATATTATTAATATTAATATAAATAATATTATTCTTATTATTAATATAATTACTATTCTATTTTTATTATTAATATTATAATTAATATTATTAGTATTTTTTTATTTTAATTATAATTAATTTTATAATTATTAATATAATTATTATAATTTTTGTTTTTATTATTTTTATTAATATTATTATTCTTATTATTATTCTTATTATTATTTTTCTTATTGTTATTATTATTATTGTAGTTATTATTGTTATTGTTATGGTTATTGTTGTTATTGTTAATTTTGTTGTTGTTTGTATGGTCGTTATCGTTGTTGTTATTATTATTCTTATTGTTTTATTGGTTATTATTATTGATGTCCTTGTTATTGATGTTATTATTATTATTATCGTCGTTATTATTGTTATTATTATCTTTGTCATAGGGATTATTATTTTTATTTTTATAATTATTTTATTGTTTTTTTTATTATTCTTATTATTATTTTTATTATTTTTATTATTTTTATCGTTTTTTTTGTTTTTTTATTATTGTCCATATTATTATTTTAATTGTTATTTTTATTATTATTTTTCTTGTTATTGTTGTTTTTATTATTAATCTTGTTATTATTGTTAATGTTTTTGTTGTTATTTTTGTTGTTGTTGTTATTATTTTTCTTGTTCTTATTTTTATTATTATTATTTTTTTTCTTGTTATTGTTGTTAATATTGTTATTATTGTTATTATTATTATTGTTATTTTTGTTTTTGTTATTGTTATTGTTTTTGTTATTGTTCTTGTTGTTGTTTTTGTTGTTATTTTTGTTATTGATCTTGTTGTTGTTGTTGTTATCAGTTTTATTATTATTTTTGTTAATATTATTTTTATTGTTATTATTATTATTTTTCTTATTGTTCTTATTATTATTGTTGTTATGTTTTTTCTTGTTATTGTTGTTATTAATATTATTATTGTTCTTGTTGGTGTTATTGTTGTTGTTATTATTTTTCTTGTTGTTATTGTTGTTCTTGTTGTTGTTGTTTTTATTTTTGTTATTGTTGTTTTTATTGTTGTTCTTGTTATTGTTGTTGTTGTTGTTATTTTTCTTTTTTTTGTTGTTGTTGTTATTTTTATTATTATTATTATTAGTATAATTGTTATTGTTGCTTTCCTTGTTATTGTTAACCTTGTTATTAGTAGTATTTTTGGTATTATTATCTATATTTTTCTTCTTATTGGTATTTTCATTGTGATTATTATTATTATTGTTATCTTTATTATTATTAATCTTGTTCTTGTTGTTGTTATTGTTAATATTGTTGTTGTGCTTGTTATTATTGTTGTTATTGTTATTAATATTGTTGTTCTTGTTATTGTTATTATTGTTGTTGTCGTTATTTTTATTGTTGTTGTGTTTTTTTATTGTTGTTATATTCAAAATTTTTATTGTTATTATTTATATTATTATTATTATTTATATTTTCGTTATTAATATTTTTTTATTATTGTTAAAAATATTGTTGGTATTGTTATTATTCTTTTTTTATTTTTTTTGTTTTTTATTGATGTTATTGTTCTTGTTCTTGTTTTTGTTATTGGTTGTTGTTTTTGTTGTTGTTATTATTGTTATTTTTATTTTTGTTTATGTTTTTATTCTTGTTATTTTTGTTATAGTTAATATTTTTATTATTAATATTATTAATTTTGTTATTATTATTATTATTATTAATGTTGTTGTTATTGTTATTATTCTTGTTTTTGTTATTATTATTATTATCCTTGTTATGTTTAGCCTTATTCTTGTTATTATTGTCCTTGCTATTAATAACCCTGTTGTTGCTGTTGTTATTGTTATTGTTGTTATTATGGTTAGTTTTCTGGTTGTTGTTATTGTTGTCGTTGCTATTATTTTTATCATTGTTATTATTATTATTATTATTAATGTTCTTGTAATTAATATTGTTTGTATTTTATTATTTTTTTTTAATATTATTATTATTATTCTTATTTTTATCGGTATTTTTCGGTTTTATTTCTATGATTGTTGTTAGTATTTTTAATATTGTTCTTGTAGTTGTTATTCTTGTTGTTATTTTTAATGTTAATCTTCTTGTTGTTCTTACTGCTGTTATTTTTGTTGTCGTTGTCCTTGTTGTTGTTGTCCTTGTTGTTGTTATTGTTATTATTAGTTATTGTTGTCCTTATTGTCATTGTCCTTGTTATTATGGTTATTGTTGTTTATGTTGTTTTTGTCCTTATTGTAATTATTATTTATGTTGTTATTATTGTTGTCGTGTTGTTATTGGTTGTTGTTGTCCTTATTATCGTTGTCCTTATTGTTATGGTTATTATTGTTTATGTTGTTTTTATTATTATTATTGTTGTTGTTTATGTTTTTATTATGATTATTGTTGTTATTGTTATTGTTGTTATTATTGTTGTTGTTATTATTATTGTTATTGTTATTGTTGTTATTATTATTAATGTTATTTTTATTATTATTATTTTTGTTGTTTTTATTATTATTAACCTTGTTATTGTAGTTATTGTTGTTTTTGTTATTATTGTTAATGTTATGGTTGGTTTCATTATTGTTATTATTGTTATTTTTGTTGTTGTTTTTATTAGTAGTATTAGTATTGTCGGTGTTATTATTATTAATTTTATCGTCCTTGTTATCGTCGTCGCTGTCGTTGCTGTTGTTATTATGTTTGTTGTTATTGTTATTATTGTTGTTATTCTTGTCGTTATTAATTTTATTATTGTTCTTGTTATTATTCTTGTTTTTGTTTTTGCTGCAATTGTTTTTGTTATTATTGTCCTTGTTGTTGTTGTCCTTATTGTTATTATTTTTAATATTGTTCTTTTTTTTATGTTTTTGTTGTTGTTCTTGTTGCTCTTGTGGTTATTCTTGTTGTTATTGTTGTTATTCATGTTGTTGTTGTTGTTGTTGTTGTTGTTGTTGTTGTTGTTGTTGTTGTTATTGTTGTTGTTGTTGTTATTGTTGTTGTTGTTGTTGTTGTTTGTTGGTTTTTGTTTTTATTCGTGTTCATGTTATTGTTATTCATTTTGCTGTTGTTGCTCTTATTCTTGTTGTTATTCTTTTTATTGTTGTTGTTATTGTTGTTGTTGTTGTTGTTGCTGTTGTTGTTGTTGTTGTTGTTCATGTTGCTGTTGTTGTTGTTGTTGCTGCTGTTGTTGTTGTTGTTGTTGTTCATGTTGCTGTTGTTGTTGTTGTTGCTGCTGTTGTTGTTGTTGTTGTTGTTCATGTTGCTGTTGTTGTTGTTGTTGCTGCTGTTGTTGTTGTTGTTGTTGTTCATGTTGCTGTTGTTGTTGTTGTTGCTGCTGTTGTTGTTGTTGTTGTTGTTCATGTTGCTGTTGTTGTTGTTGTTGCTGCTGTTGTTGTTGTTGTTGTTGTTCATGTTGCTGTTGTTGTTGTTGTTGCTGCTGTTGTTGTTGTTGTTGTTGTTCATGTTGCTGTTGTTGTTGTTGTTGCTGCTGTTGTTGTTGTTGTTGTTGTTCATGTTGCTGTTGTTGTTGTTGTTGCTGCTGTTGTTGTTGTTGTTGTTGTTCATGTTGCTGTTGTTGTTGTTGTTGCTGCTGTTGTTGTTGTTGTTGTTGTTCATGTTGCTGTTGTTGTTGTTGTTGCTGCTGTTGTTGTTGTTGTTGTTGTTCATGTTGCTGTTGTTGTTGTTGTTGCTGCTGTTGTTGTTGTTGTTGTTGTTCATGTTGCTGTTGTTGTTGTTGTTGCTGCTGTTGTTGTTGTTGTTGTTGTTCATGTTGCTGTTGTTGTTGTTGTTGCTGCTGTTGTTGTTGTTGTTGTTGTTCATGTTGCTGTTGTTGTTGTTGTTGCTGCTGTTGTTGTTGTTGTTGTTGTTGTTGTTGTTGTGGTTCATGTTGTTGTTGTTGTTGTTGTTGCTGTTATTGTTGCTGGCGTTGTTGTTGTTGTTGCTGGTGTTGTTGTTGTTGCTGCTGTTGTTGTTGTTGTTGTTGTCGTTATCGTTGTCGTTATCGTTATGGCTGTCGTTGTTGTTGATGTCGTTGTTGTTGTTGTCGTCGTTATTGTTGTTGGTATCGCCGTTATTGTCGTGGTTGTTGTTATTATTATTGTTATTATTATTGCTGTTGTTGTTGTTATTCTTGTTGCTCTTGTTGTTGTAATTGTTGTTCTTCTTGTTGTTCTTCTTGTTGTTCTTGTTGTTGTTCTTGTGGTTATTCTTGTTGTTGTTCTTGTTGTTGTTCTTGTTGTTGTTGTTCTTGTTGTTGTTGTTGCTGTTGTTGTTGTTGTTGCTGTTGTTGTTGTTGCTGGCGTTGTTGTTGTTGCTGCTGGTGTTGTTGTTGTTGCTGTTGTTGCTACTGTTCTTGTTGTTGTTGTTGTTCTTGTTGTTGTTCTTGTTGTTGTTGGTGTTGTTGTTGTTGTTCTTGTTGTTGTTGTTGCTGTTGTTGTTGTTGCTGTTGTTGTTGTTGCTGTTGTTGTTGTTGCTGTTGTTGTTGTTGCTG
>VSDK01008033.1:44066-86566 GCA_009767595.1 Symbiodinium kawagutii | reverse complement strand
TTGTTGTTGCTGTTGTTGTTGTTGCTGCTGTCGCTGTTGGTGTTGCTGTTGCTGTTGTTGCTGTTGTTCTTGTTGTCTTTGTCGTTGTCGTTGTGATTGTTGTCGTCGTCGTCGTCGTCGTCGTCTTCGTCGACATCGTCGATGTCAATGTCGATGTCGATGTCGATGTTAATGTCGACATGGATGCTATGTCGATGTCGATGTCGATAACGATGTCGATGTGAATGCCGATGTCGATGTCAATATCAATGTCGATGTCGATGTCGACGTCGATGAGGATGAGGATGATGATGTCGATGTCGATGATGATAATGATGATGATGATGATGATAATGATGATGATGGTGATGCTGACGCTGATGCTGATGCTGATGCTGATGCTGATGCTGATGCTGATGGTGATGGTAATGGTGATGATGATCTTGATGATGATGATGATGATGATGATGATGATGATGATGATGATGAGGATGAGGATGAGGATGAGGATGAGGATGATGAAGATGATGAAGATGATAAAGATGATGAAGATGATGAAGATGATGAAGATGATGAAGATGATGAGGATAATAATGAAGATGAAGATAAATACGATAATGATGATGCTGCTGCTGACAATGGTGATAATAAGGATGGCGTTGTCAATAATCATGCTTATGGCCCACAGGCCGCTCGTCACGGCGTGACCTGATTATTAAATATTCATTATTAATTATCAATTAATTCATAATCTACATATTAATAATATAAGATATCTTAAAAATTTCTTGATTTTATTATTAACCAAATAAACATACAAAAAAATATCAATGATGTGTTATTAAGACAAATTAATTTTCCAAAAAATTATTTCTTAATTAAACTTTCAAAATAATCCTTTCAAAAAATGTATAATAAGTCAAGCTATAAATATTTTAAGATTTAAAAAACTAAATGAAAAAAATGTTTTAATTAGAAAATTCAATATTTCTGAATTGTTTAAACAATATTTTACTTTCCTATAATCTATAATTACAATTTAAATAATGTCATTTTTTCAAAAATGTTCAAAAACAACAATAGATTAATAGTCTAAATAAGTTTAAATTCATATATTTTTGTTCTATGTATTAATGTTTATCTAATTATATAATGTTTGAATATTTAAATCGTAAATTTACATATATATATATATGTATACTTAAATATGTTTTCTATTGTTATCAATAGATTTTAATTTTCAAAAAATATATTTCAAAAATAATTTTTGATTTTAGATTTATCTTATATATATTTTCTTAAATGATATAGTAAAATTAATACGCATAGATGAAATTTAGAATATTAGACTTATTTATATTGAGACTAAACTAATTAGAACCCGGAAACCCTGACATGGGTTCGGTATCCCTTGACCTCTTTTCCCAGTTCAAATGATTTCAAAGGATTTGAAATGTATTCCGCAGACTATTCAGCTTTGCAAGGTCAGTGTACCCCCATGCAGCTTCGCAGCTTGTCCTGATGCACGAGCAAGGATGTAAGAAAAAGACTTGAATACAATTGAGAAACAAACTATCTTTATAGAGCAAATGCAAAAACAACTGACAAGGTAAAGAGGAGGGAAGAAAAGGACTGAAACATATAATATACATAAATGGTCGAGAAAAAGAATTGAATAACATCTGGAATAAGCATCTGGAATATATCGAAGAAGAAAAAGAACAATGAGTTCGCTGGAGAATCAAGTTGCTTTTACCAAAAGGTTCTCCCAAACCCGCTCTCTCATGTTTGTGTTGAGACACTGTATGCTACGGTGATCTACATGCCTGTTATGAAATAATCCGATCAAAACGCAATCACGTGTCCAAAAAGAAACTTGGAAAAATGAAAAAAATATGACTTCGCATGGTTTCATGTGGATAAAAATATGTGTCAACATGGTTTCTGAATCGGTTCCAGCCTCACTCTGTCGCAAAGTCCATTCCGCCAAGGATGCGTAGAGATTCCCTTGCTCTGGAATCAATGCGGAGAAATCTGATGCGTCGGGACTAGGTAGTGCCGCTCGAAGGGCGGGGAAAGGCAACGGCAACGTGTTCCAAGGGCTGTTGAAGTCCCCGTTGGTAATATCCTGCTGAGTCTCTGCGGGAAGTTCATTGAACCAACCTGTGGCCAGTTCATTCCAAACCCAGACCACATTGATGACCTTTCCAGCATCGATTCCCCAGTGGAGGTTTTCCATTGTGGTGTAGGTGCGGTTCACCACAACTGCCTTTCCAGCAGCCTTCAGCTGTTGAGCTTCACAGAAGAGTGGGGCTAGCTCAGAAAGCTCGAAGACTTGATTCTTGGTAAAGTCTTGGGTGAGCGGACCCTTAGTACATCCGCGTTCGGGCACTTCTTGGCATGGCATTCAGCACTTGGCAAACCGGGAGTCCTATACCTTACAACATCTTCAGTACCTTGGCCGAGTCCTTGTGGCCCACGGCCCATCACGTGTGCACACATGGCTCCCCTTGGCACATTTTCAAAAGACCGCACCCTTACCATCACCACGATCACCAAGGTTCAGAGAAGAACTCGGCGGAAAGTGCGATCCCAAAGTAGTCGTAGACGGACTGCAAAAATCCGAATTGAGTGGCCAACAGCTGGTCCGGATTGGCTTCAATCGCGGAGACGGTGGAGGCCTTACGGCAGAGGATATCTGAAGTAGCAGAGGAACACTTCCGATGCAACTCAAAAAATTGTCCAATGACTTCGTCCAAAATTCTTCGCAAAACTTTCAGCTGTGGCTTTCCAAGAAGCATCGCAAAAGTCCACAACACCTCGCAGCAAACCAGGCCATGGAGCCCCCCGTTGCCATGGAGTTCTTCGTGCCCCTCTGAGATCCTCTGGGATCCTCTGAAATCTTCTGAGTTCTGTGGGAACTCTGGGGCTCCCCACTTGGATCTTCGATGGGAGCAATGTTGTTGAGCAACACCACGCTGCATTCGGCCCCAAAGCGGATCGTTTGCAACAGTTGAGCGCTCTCGCTGACTTAGAACAAGACAAAAACTCGACAGTGGCGAAGATTTCAAAAAGGCAACTCATACCTAGAATATACACATCTTATATGTACATCTATATATACATATATAAGAAAGAGAGAGAGAGAGAGAGGGATGTAGATATGAAATATTACATGTATATTGCATCCACGAATACAGCTGTATACTTCTGTCTTCCTGTGGCATGGTGTCCAAGTCATGGTTTTCCTTTTGGCCATGCGCGTGGTCAATCCTCTTGAAGCGATTGCATTTCCGAGGGCTTCTTCGAAACGTGTCAGATTTGGATCAAAAAAATATTGGCAATTTTTCGGTACTCCATTAGAGGACCCCGCCATCGGCTATGCTTCGGGAATCAGGCGCATGGCTCCCAGGAATTCATTCCTGGAGCCTTAACCTCTAAAAAACATTTGCATTCTGTTGGCTATTGAAGTTATTTTGAAACCCAAACGTAAGGTTTCAAGTCTCGCGCTATAGTTGGATAATTGCACTTGATTGCACCCTCTGATTTACATGTCAGGTACAGGCACCTAACAGCACCTATGCCTGGGCTGAAAAAAAACACTCTGGTCAAAACAACTCCTTCCTGGTGCTCTTACTCACGCTGAGAACAGGGCTGCTACGCTCATGTTTGGAAACGCAAACCGGCCAAAACAAGACTTAGAAAACAAACAAATGACGAACAACAACCCAGTGGAGAGGTGTTGGGTGGGGCCTGAGCAGAAATACCGATCGATGTTTTCACATCCTGTGAACACCATTTTATGTAGCAAAGTGGATGACGCCTGCAAATGCAACAGCGTCATCTCGAAATTACGAAAAAAGTTGGACAAAAAAACAAATTTTGCCACTCGGTCTTCACTGCGGGAACTTCAAAGAGAACGAAACAAATTGCCAGAGGTCTTGGTGGCCGAGCCAGAGCTGCGAACTTTCTCTTGGATGTTTTTCTTCTGGTTTTCTCAATGTCTCTGCTTATACGTTGACAAACGCATCTAAACATAATGGTTGATGGAGTAGGGGGAATTCTGGGCGCATGTGCCCATGTATAATATATATTTCTATATCTATGTATAAATATATAAATATTTATATATATATATATATTGAGATACATATGTATGTATGTATATATATATATGTTATGCACCCACAGCTCGCTGTATATACGGATATATCATACATAATATGTCTACGTGCAGCTCGGTGTTACTTTCATAGGAGGGATGACCTGCCGAAAAAGTATAAAAGGATCCCTCCAAACGCAAAGGAAGAAATCAGCAAAATCATTGACGCAGGGGAAAGAAGGAAAAGACGGACGTGTTGAATGGCAACAAAAACAATCCAGAAAAATCCAGGAAACAAAAATAATGCTGAGGCTGGAAAGGGGCAAAAACCCCAAACCCAACAAAAAAAAACAAGCAGTTTTTGCACAAAATGGAACCAAGAAATGGCAAGCCCCTTTTTCTGTAAGAAAAGGCTCCTAAATTAAAGGCCCCTCTCTACATAAAGGCCACTTTTTCGAACGTTAACATTTGTGCGTCGCTTGGGCACTCAGCCCCCCGGAATCACCCAAGCCCCTGACCTCTGCATCTCAACATCTCGATGCATTTGCACATGTTTTTACTTTCGTGTCCTTGCGTTGTCTTTGTTTCTAGTGTACCAACCGTGTACTATATCAAGTATCATGATGCTGCGCTTTGCAGCTTTACGAGCGACATTTCATGATGCTCAAACATCTCGTGACGCAGTCTCACATGCCCAGGAACTGAAGCCACCTTGGATGTAGTACGTCTTCGCCTCAATGTCTCCCTGAAGACCCTTCTTGTCAGCCACTGGCCAATATGTTCGCCGGGTTGAAAAAAGATATGGGTCCTGCTACGCCATGGAGGCAAAGAAAAAGGGAGGCTGGGCATTGCTTGGGAAATGATTTGACCAGAGTGGTCTCAAACTCAAAACTTTGAACCCAAGGTGGCATCACAGTCAAATTGGCTGGGCATAGCCGGCATATAGCAATGACTAGGAGATAGAAGAATGGTGAAGGGACGTTTGTAATTACAAAAATATAGCAACACACACACACAAACACACAAACACACACACCGCCCACAGCGTCACCCCAAAGGCTGCGATCAGGAAAAGATCACAAAAATCACCCCTTAAGCAATAGCTGCAGTCAGGAATTCCAACTTTTCAATTGCCAAGTTGACCAAAACTGCCATGTCGCAGCTTGCACCCCAACACAAGACGCTGGAAGGCTCCAGAGCTGCCACAGCGCAAAGAAAACACGAATCACGCTTCATCGCATTTCAATGGTTGGTGTTTATTTTTTCTGAGAAATACTTCTTCTCAGCTTGTTCCACTTGGTCCGCTGAGGTTCTCAACGGTAGGAAAACCAGGCTACCACAAACATCCCTCCGCTCATAGGGTCCTCTGCAAACTCCGCAGTGAAATCTTGACCACCAGCGGCCACGGTTTGTTGGATGACCCCGTTCACCACAGCCGGGTTTGTTTTCTCGGAGCTGTCGCTGCCGCAAAGATGAACGGCTCTACTTGGAAAATGGATCAAAGAAATGTAAACAAAGATATAGCCATGGATTTAGATTTAGATATGAAAAAATACAAGTATGGACATACCATACAAGTAGATATAATAAGTCCAATGTTCAAAACCATTGAAAACACAATGGAAATCAATGAAAACACAGGAACTATAAAGAGAATTCTCAAAACAATTTCGCGTATTCTAACTGCACGAGGGGCCCCACCCAGATTCCTCTGCCGGAAATCAATTCATTGCGGAAAAAAACAATCTTCCATATTCTAAGTGCTGGTCCTCTAGCGCATGTACTATATATATATGTGAATAAGAACACCATGAAATGAATGATGCTCAGAATTGGCAACCAGAGAACGGTTACAACCAGCATGATCAATGAGCACTACTGAGGAAAAAATGATAAAGAAAGTAGGTGAAGTTTTCTTTACGCAACAATTTAGGGACACCAACATTCTTCAAAAGACAGGAACCATCAGGAATCTCGTGCAGCCCAGGACACCCCAAGGAGTCCAAATTGCGCATTGCTAAACCCCATTGCCTCTTGCAACGAAACAGGCCCTTCTGGCCCCAACTCCTCGGCGAGACAAGGAAAGGCGTCGGCAGGTCACGTTGCGAGGACCCAACAGAATCGACTTGGACTCTGTGCAGCACAGCACCACCAGCATCCAGCATACCTTCAACTCCCAAAATGAAATTTTCGCCTATAGAATGTCAATGTTGAGGATCTACAATGATCCGGGAAAAAATCCAAACTGATCTGCATTATTGCTTTAGACCCTAGCCCTCCAGATCCTGGAAGTACCAAGGCGAACCCTTAATTGAGGGTATCATCCAGTTAAGGGAGCACGGCGCGACCTCTGGTTTTTGCTAAGCGTCTGCGGTGTTGAAGCCAAGGCGACGGCCACCTTGATTCTCTGGCGGCGGTGTCGCCATGAACGCAAAGGTCTCAACGAGGCCACCACCGATCACGACGTTGTTCAATGGACTCAGCCCAGCCTTCCACGGTTCCTGGGACAATTTCAATCAGCTGTCCCCTTCAACGTCCCCAAAACCTTGCCAAATCCTCAAGAAAGAACCATCCGCTGCCGGCACCAAAAATGAACCCCAAACCAACCCGTAAAATGTTCAGCATTTTTCCAGACAAAAGAGATCCGCCCATGCGGGAGGATGCTTCGGTCACGCCCCTTTCCCGGGGGTAGTCCTAGACAAAGGGAACATTTGAAAATTGTCTAACATTGCGGCGGGACTATACATCTATCGAGTCAACCTGCAAAGAATTAGGATTGAACGCATTATCTGCGCAAAATTCCATGAATTTCCCAGAAGTCTGCTTATACCTGCACTTCAGATTTCCACCCCCGCGAAACGCAGCTCTCCTGCCTACCTCAAGGCCTCCCGCTTAAAAACAACACATCTGGGTAGCAAACTTTGAAACAACTCACGCAACCAACCTGCATCCGTGTTTTATCACTTTTATCATATGTCAACCTTGATCAACCTGAATCAATCTCAATCATCAACCCTCATGAAAAACCCTCATCATCAACCTGAATCAGGCGCAATCAACCTTCAAGGTTTGTGGCTTAAAGGCCTACAAGCAAGCCATTTTGATTTGACTGCGCCAGCTAATGGGCTCATGGCACCCCCGCCTGCGGAACTACAAAGCCTGCATGAAGATTTCAAATTGGCAGCGTCAGCGAAGAGAGGACCAACAATCAATTTGGTCTCTTAAGAAGTGAACTTCATTGCGGCGCACCAACCAGATTTCATCGCTGGCAAAATTGCGGCGCCAGATCGAGCGCGCTCTAATTTTCTCTTTGGAGCGAAAGAAAATATCCAGCGAAGACATTAACAAGCAGAACGGCACACATTCAAGCACCAGCGGGAACACACACCAAACAGAATCGAGCACAAAGAGTGTACGTTCATGCTATCAACTTCTCTTTCACTTTCACCCAACTATTTGCCAAACTGCAATTGCAAAGGTCAGAAAAAACTGGACGCCTCAGGCGCCAATGGCTGCAAAACAGGTATGAAAAGCCAACCCCTCTGGAATGGAATTGTGGTGGCACACGCCAGATCAAAAACGAAAAGGCCGCAAGCCCATGTCAGCTGGCAGAAAGGCTGCGCTGTTCAAAGCAAACCCGGCTCAGAATCCAGAAACGGCACGCGGCTCAGCTCTGCGACCAAGCGCAGCTCTTGCGCCATGTCCTCGGATGGCGACACATGCTTCCTGAAACAGTCAGGCTTGGGCAACACCGCAATCCTCCCCAGGACGAAAAGGCTGCACGAGCGATCTGCCGAAGCATTTGGCTAGTTTCTGGACACCAAGCGCCAGTGGTCTCAGCGACAAAGGCTGAAAATGCACATTCTGAGCAGCACAAAGATCAGCGGTCTGCAAATGCTTCCTCTTGACTTCACTGTAAGCCGCGGCAGCCGCGCAATGCGCCCTGCTTCGGCCAAAGTATCCAGCCGCTTGAAAGCCGTGATCGCGAGGTCAAACGCAGTTAGGCGCCATGGAAAGCAAGCCCTGCGAGCTTGCCTTCTCTTTTTGGGGCCAAGTCCTGCCCGGTCTGCCCAACACCAAAGCAGGTCACGGACGGCGCGGCGCCGCGCGCGCGCAGACATCAAGCAGCGTTGGCGGCAGGCAGCAATCAACGAATTGTTTGCGCGCCTTTGGTTCCTCTCACCACTATGTGTCTCACGATCAAGCGCTGCAGAAAATGGCAGGCGCATTGCGCATTTCCCTCTCGCAGACCCGATCCGAACCCACCGGCTACCGATCGCTCCTTTTGGGGACATCGCTGGCTTCTCATCTCATGGCTACTTCGAAAATTTTGCGAAGATGATATCGGCAGCATATTTCGTTGGATTCGCTAACAATTTTGACCTGTCTCACCTAGCACCACGTCGAGGAACCAAATGGCGGGCACTGCTTCCGGAAAAGGAGCACAGAAAAAGGACGCCAGACTGGCCATTGGCAAGACTTGCCCTTTGATCTTTGATGCTTGCAGCAATTTTCCAAAGCCGGTGCGCATTTCTTCCAGCCAAGGGAAGCAACTTCTCAATATCACCCTGGACAACACGCCAGAGTCCTGGGCCAAGCAAAAAATTTGCAATACAACATTTCCGCAGTTTCAACAACCACCCGCAACACGCATGGCAACAATCACAGAACAATACAACAGCAACCAACAATACCTGCGCGGAAGTTTCTTTTTATGGACACCTCCTCAATCAACAATAATATTGATTTCAAATTGCCACACCAGCAGAAATTCCATTCTTGCACGAATTGCCATTTCCCATTTCGGCATTCAAACCAAACAGGTTGTCGCACCTTCTTAAATTGCATTGCGCTGGTTCACGCCTTGTTCTTGGTCTGTCCAACATGCCAATTTTTCAAGAATTGCTCCATCCTCGGCGCGCGCTGCTGAGACGCGCAAGACTCGAAGCATCCCATTGCGACTTCCGGCGGGACAAGCGCGCACGGTACATCGGCACCTGGGAACAGACCAACGCCTTCCAACAGCGGCTTCGAAAAACCCATGGCGCACCCAATCAATAGCCCATAAAGACGCGCCATTTCCAACACCCTTCACAACGCTTGGTCCATCTGCCACAAACTCACGCAAGCGCCCATGGAATTTTCGCCCGCGATTCCTTCCCAGTCGGAATTCCGGGCCGCTGCCGGTGGGGAAATAAGAAAATACGCAGTCCTGTTCAGAATATCAGCGCACAGGCTTGCGTTCTTTACATGAGATTTCAGAAGAAAATCAACAGAAGCTGCGACAATATTTCGCCAAAAATGAAGCCCTTAAAATCATTCTGCCCTATGGAAAACACGCGGGCTACCATTGGCCCCAAATTTGCAGTCCCCACCTGGGCCCCGACATGCCCAAATATGACACAGCAGCGGCGTCAGTACTATGAAACGACAACGACAACATTTTTGGGGAGGTCGTTGCATGTGACAGAGCATGCATTCGAAATGGCGCTTTTCTCGAGAAGTTTGCCGTCGCAATCCAAAGTCGATCTCACGTCCTTGTACTCCCCAACAATGACTTTTTGATCATCAGATTCCGCCGCGCCAAAAACCAGAGACGCCATACTGCAAATTGGGAATTCCCAGCAAGAGTACACTGGGCTCCAATCCAAGGGCAAACAAATCTAGCACGAGAACACCGGACCGGTACATGGCAATTCCTCATTCGACCTCCAGCAGAACATCCGTCGACTCCAACCAAATTGCTGACAGAGGATTTGCTTTCCGATTTCTGGAAGTTGCCTTGCGCTCCTTGACTGTACCTCACAGCGCTGATCTTTTGATCGCACGCGAATTGCACACCCAAGACCGACACGGGCAAGACTTCCAATTTTTTCTTCCAGTCTCCAATTAAAACTCACCCTTACCATCTTGCTGTTTTTCAATGACGGTGGTCGGCTCAGGCTGGCACTTCCGCTTGCGCCCACATCATCCTTGACCATGCAAGTAAAGGACCGGACAACCCCACACGTCTAAAATTCCTGCATCAAACACCTTCGCACCGAAAAGCAAAACATACCACAGCAAAATATAGCAGACCAAAACCTACCAGACCAAAACCTACCAGACCAAAACCTACCAGAGCAAAATGTACCAAAGCAAAATGCACCAGGGCAAATACGCCAGAGCCAACCGTAACCAGAGCAAAACGTAGCAGAGCAAAACATACCGCAGCCAAACACACCAGAGCCAAGCGCGCCAGAGCAGACGCGCCAGAGCCAAGCATAACAAGAGCAAAACGTACCAGAGCCAAACGTAGCTGAGCAGAAAAGAGCAGAGCAAAACGTACCGCCGCCAAGCGTACCGCAACAAAACGTACCACAGCAAAAATTAACAGAGCACAACATACCAGAGCAAGACGTACCAAATCAAAATCACCAGGAGCAAACCACCAAGACAAGAAATCACCAGGAGCAAAACCACCAGACCAAAGTCACCAGGACGAAAATCACCAGGACAAGAAATCATTAGGAGCGAAAAACACCAGAAAACGTATCAAAGCAATATGCGCCAGAGCAACACGTACCAGAGCAAACCGTAACCAGAACAAAATGCACCAGAGCAGAAAATACCAAAACAAAACATACCCGAGCCAAACGTACCACAGCAAAACGTACCAGAGCTAAGCGCGCCAGAACAAAACGTACCAGATCAAAATCACCAGGAACAGAATCACTAGCACCCTCACCGGGATCAAAATCACAAGAACGAAAAATCACCAGGAAAACATATCACGAAAACATGGTAACCTACCAGGGCAAAAAGCACCAGGCGCGCCAAACGCACCGCCTGCCACACGGCGCTGTTGGCGACAATACCTTTCCCCATGTCCCCCAGTCCTCCAGAGCGCCACAGAACGCATATCAGATACACCAAACGCCGCGCCTGCCACACAGAATGAAAGCCGCGCGCAGCAAAAGCCACGCCGGCCACGCAAAAAAGCCTGGCGCCACCGGCAACTGCACCGTTCCCCAGTTCTCCAGAACGCCACACGGAACACACATGAGATGGACCGAATGCTACGCCTGACGATTATGATGATGATGATGATGATGATGATGACGATGATGATGACGACGACAATGATGAAGATTTTGATGATGATGACAATGATGATGATGATGATGATGATGATGATGATGATGATGATGATGATGATGATGATGATGATGATGATGATGATGATGATGATAACGATGATGATGATGATGATGGTGGTTGCAATGATGATGATGATGACCATGATGACAAAAAATGGCAGTGACCATGATGACAAAGATGACGATGACGACGGTGATGACGATGATGACGATGATAACGATGATGACAATGATGATGATGAGGATGATGATGATGATGATGGTGATGATGACAGCGATGATAATGAGAATGATAACGATGATGATGATGGTGATGATGATGATCACGGCGACGACAATGAGGACGATGACGATGATGACGATGGTGACGGTGATGACGATGATGACGATGATGACGATGATGATGACGACGACAACGCTGATGATGATGATGGTGATGATGATGATGAAGATGATGATGGTGGTGATGATGATGAAGATGATGATGGTGAAGATGATGATGGTGATGACGATGATGACGATGTTGATGATGATGATGATGATGATGATGACGACGACAAGGATGACGACGATGATGATGATGATGATGATGGTGATGACGATGATGATGATGATGATGGTGGTGATGATGATGATGGCGATGATGATGATGATGATGATGATGATGATGATGGTGGCGGTGATGATGATGATGGTGATGATGATGATGATGATGAGGATGATGATGGGCATGGGCGCGAGGAAGGAGGAGGACCGGCGGGAACACCACTAACAACAAGAACCTCACACAAAGGTGCGGGGAACAATTTCAACCGCAACAATTTTCCAAACACATCGACATTGCAACAAGCATCAGCTTGCCATTCAGGCGGCTGACGCAACAGAATACGATATCGATTCCACTAACGCCTCCACCGTGAGGTACCACCTAGAAAACATTCACCACCTTCTTCAGGACACGGCGGGAAGGGAATGGGCAAAGCAGCGCTGCGCGTTGACTTGTTTGCAGCTGCACGAGCCACGACTCAACCTCTGGTAGGATATGACATCAACGTCAATTTGCCAAAATTCTGCGGCGCAATCTTTTCCTTCCGCCACACTCCTTGAAGTCACCAAGGCTGCGCGATGAGCATGTCACAATTCGCACCCACAAGATCACGTACTTTCCAACGACGGAACACCCATCCAAGACATTGCGGGCGGGTTGATGATTCTCTCTCGTCTTCGATTTCTGAACTTGAAGCGTTGTCACCTCAGGTTCCCACATATGTCTCAGTCAATGACCAATTCGAAACATTCAACCATTCATCGCACAACATCAACCAAGACTCCCATTCATAGTAGCAACGCTGCACAGCCGGTGTTTAGCCCCGGATCAAGACCCACAGCGTTTGTAGCAACCTCAACCAGCGCACCAGCAAGTTGCCAGCATGCTAGCGCGCAACGGTTCACTCTGCACCGTGGATATTTGATGGGCGAAACAAAACACCAGCAAAATCTTCAAAAATTGCTCCCCAAGCAAAACCGGAACTAATCTAGCTGACCGCGCAGTCGCCAATGAATGGCTGGACGTCATTTCAAGACCGTGTTGCAAACAAGCTGGCCTTTCGCAAATTGGTCTTGGACCGCATTGGCGTTCCTGGCGCCTTGAGCTTTTGCGCTGATCACAGCCCGGCCTTGAAAGGACCATCATTCAATCTGGAAATTGACCGCAGCGCAGAAGACCAGCTACCAAACACTCGCGACACGCAACTTCCACGATCGATTCGAAGCTACGACGCCATGAGGAATTTCCAATGGCCCCAGTTGCGAATTCAGCGCGATACCCCGCAACTTCACGCAAACTTTGCGGTTAGCCCCTGTTTCCATCCACATTCAACATGTCTGGCCTCATTAGGGCTCACCTTCTAAGCCCGGGCTGCCAGGCCCCAGATGGAAACAGCGTGGCTTGGCAAAGAAGCGCGCATTCCTTGAAATTGAATCAAATCCGTGTTGGGTATCGCTCAAAACAGAGGGGGAATGGGGATACGCGTCGAGACCTCGCAATTCACCACATCGTGGCCCAAAATGCATCCTGACACACTTGCTCCAGATCAAATGTTATGAATCTTGCAACCTTGGCCATGTGGAATTAACATGGAAACGTTGCGGGAATAGGCCAATACCCCTGACAGCTGAAAGATCAAACCATTGAACGCAGCGGGGGCAAAATAATGAACAAGCATTTCAAACAATATACTAACAGGCATTTCCACCTTCAACCCCAATCCTCTAATCCCACCACAACAGCCACAGAAAGGATCCATAACCCACACTACCATTGCAGCCGGCCCTTCCCCAGCAGACACCACCAATACCTTTTGACCAAGCGATCCGCTTCTTGATCCTCACATCGCCAATGAATCACGCACTCTCACTGGCCAAGCGGCAGACAGATTGCAGCAGCAAGGCCCCTCCAATAAAAATTTCAAGGGGACCAGAATCAAAATTCCCAATCCTTGCCTAACCAGTAGCAAACTTTGGAACATCGATTAAAACAACAATCACGGCAAAGTCAAAGCAATTTGACCTTTTGGATCAAGAACAGAGCTCCCTCCAATCCACAGTCACCGCTTCAATAGAGCAAGAGGGCAAGCCCACTCAAGCGCCTGAAGATTTCCAAACACTGATCACCAATAATCGCGGCACCAAAAGGGCATCGAAGATCCAGATGATATGAGAGCCGGCAGATTGTAGTTTTCAATTTCCTCCAATATTTCGGTGACTTTTTGCGCTCATGAGAGCAAACAGAAATTCTGGCAACCTTCAACATAGGACATGCGCAAGGCGCTCCGACAGTCAACGGAGCCGAGCTGGCGGCAATACTGGCACTCAAGCTTCTTGAACGCGCGAGATTGCCCCGGACTCAGCATATGTTGCGGGGCGGCAACTCTCTAAGCGCGATCTTGTCAAATGGCATATTGGCGCGCTGCGTTCGTACATCACCCATTAGTCGCACGCACTTCACTTGGCCCAATCTCTGACAATTTGACAAATGGTCAACGAGGTTGCAGATGGTGTAGCTAAAAGGCGCCGCGCGAACTGCTCCCAGCGTATGGTACAGGTCGCCAAGGTTTCATGGCGGGCACGGGCTATGGCAGATGCTCACGGCTGTCTTTCCGAACAATTCGTTCAGCGCGTAGACCCTTCACAAACGAGGGCTCAATTGTTGAAGACACAGCCCAGTCCATGGATTTTTTAACTTCCAGACAAACAGTTGGATGTCACAACTGGCAATCTTCATGGCCAGGAATTGACTGAATTGGTTCTCAGATGGATACAAAACAGTCCAATGGCCGACAACGAGTTACACACGTCAGCCACCAATAGGAAAATTGTGGCTGGAACTCATCGAATTATTTTGGTAAATTCTCAGCGAGCAATTCCTATCCGGGCGGACAAAGAATTGGTGGACGTTGATCATGGTGCTTTTTGGTCAAGAAATCAGTGTGGCAATTGACAACGGGCAAATACTCTGCAAAATTGCGCGCGCGGCAATTGGAACATTTGACTCAGAAACCTTTGATGCCACCCAGTCTCCACGGCCATGCGGCAGCGTTCTTCAGACTTTGCGGAGGAGTCTTTGTAAGCAAAGCACTGATCGAAAACAAGAAATGTATTATGAACTAGCGCGCAGCGACTTATCCTTGAAACAATTTGCGTGATGGTAAAACAACCGTTGGCGTCAGTCCAATCATTCCGATAGTTGCACCAGTGTTTCCAAGGGTATGGTTCGACCACTGCAGGGTGAAGATAATCACTCAGCGCGGGAACGTAGGCATCAACAATTGAATGAAACGGCAAATCAAAAGTGCCCAGAGGTCCTTGGATGACAATTGACTTCATTATAAGATACTAGAAATAAGTCTTGATGCAATCATCTGGGGTTGTGGCACTTGGTGCCAGAAGATTGGAGCAGCACACTTGCATGTTCAACTTTTACTAAGGCTTTGTTTGTTCTCCCAACACAGCTCCCGATCTGCCACTAGTCAGGACCACAGACAGTCTGTCTCTGCTACAGCTGAGGGCGGACGTCCACAAATGGCAACCATAATCAACCTTGATCAACTCCCGAATCGCAGTCTCTCACTTTGTAACTCCAGATATGCCAACCGGCTGTCAGAAAATACCCGCCAACACGACGTCGCCAACTCATGCGAAATCATCCCCTCATTTCTGGAAATCATCCTGGCCCATGAGTCTAAAGTAATAAACAAACATGATAGCAAATAATAACAATGTATAATGAACAACGACTAAACACCTTGCCCCCTTGCTTTGTTGTCGCCAAGGCTCAAAATCGACGGTCTGCTGGTCTGCATAATATGGAATTCCCGAAAAGTCGGGGCCGAATCTGATGGGCTGGACGCCTTGGCGGCACAAGTGTGAACCCCCCCAGCTTGAAAGGCGCGAATGACCAGGACGATATCTGACCCACGTGTCACCTGCATCCTCACCTGTGCATTTGTGCACCTTGCAAAGAGAAAGCTGCAAAAACTGAGAAGTTTCTATCTTTGGAAACTCACAACATGGTTGTTGTCTTCGAGTTGGCAAACTTCCAACCCAAGGAGTCTAAATCTGGACGACTCGCGACAAGAAAAGACATAAATGCACTTTGACACTGCAAACTAGGAACTATTGGTGTTGGCATCGTAGCCCTCTGGAGAAAGTAACGTTGCAGTGAGAGCGACGCTTTTCAAATTGCCGTTCAGCAATAAAGCGTCTGACACATCCAGGTCTGGGTTTCGCTTCTGAATCCAGTCCAGCCTCTTCTGACCTTGGTTTCGCAATGTGAAGGAACCACCCCACGTGCCATAGCAACCCATAGCAACACAGAGGATTTTCCGCCAAGGCACTGCTGGTGAAGACTTGATTCTTGTTGTTGTTTCCGCACAAGTCGAACTCTGCAAATGGCCCAACTTTAAATGCATTGAATGCCGGAATCTTACCATTGAGACCAAAGGGACAAAGGAATCTGCCAGCGAGGACGACCTCTTCGAGTTTTTCCGGAGACAAACCGAAGAAGGGATTGGCAGCGACGGCCACATAAGGATCAGAAAGCGTAGATACTCGTTCCAAGATCTTTCCATTGGGAGTTTTGATCTCGGCCCTATCAAGGCTGCTCAAGGCACCAAAGGTCTCCTCTCCCAGTAGCTCCTGGTGCAACTCAACAAGGCAAAACAAAAGGGTAAAGAACATTGAAACATCCCTATCATTAGAATTTTCCTATAGGACATATGTTTCTTGTAGACTCTTCCGACACAAAAATATTTAAAGTCGTTCTTCTGTGGTGAACTCTTCCAGCTGATGCCTATAGCCTAGCAGTCGATCACAGCGTGTTACGACCTCAAGCGGTAAGGCCGGTGGTCAAAACAAGCGAGACGAAACGTGTATCCGAGACGAGACTAGGCGCTAGTGTGTAGCTACCAGCTACCCCACAGACAGTGCTGAACAAGAGGTACTCGTGACGGTGCGCAACGACAAGTGTCAACACAAGAAATACAGGGGTTGAGCCTCTTCATAGGGGAATGCATTTTGTGAATTGTTTTACAAGCAAAACATTTTGGAAATGAGAACAACCGCGCAACAAATTTTGGAAATGAGAACAACCGCAGCAACAACAACAACAACAACAACAACAACAACAACAACAACAACAACAAGGATATCTTATTTTTTCCAAAATGAACAGTACGAGGCCACCACAGGACGGCACACAGCCTCTGCATACGACCATTCGTTTGTAACGCAGCCCAGACCCACTGGGAACTCAAAGAGTCCAGCTGAAATTGTGTAGCAGTTTTGCTACATGATTTCAAACCATTACCAGTAGTACCGCACAGGCGGTGGAAATTTCCTGAGTAGATTGGGGCCTACAGGAAGAAAAGGCTGTCAAAGATAAGGTGATAGTGTTCATGATGCAGTAGTGCTTAGTGAACTCAGGGATACCATCAGCAAAGTCAATGTTCTACGAGTCCAGGCGGACGCCAAAAGAAACTCGATACCCACCGAAGGCAAACTGTATGCAAAATCAAAATAAGCCAAGCTGTTTTTTAGGTATTTTCTTTCTAGTGATATGTACCTCCAACAAAAGAAAACAAAGAGCAATGAATCTCCCGACACACGACACCAACGAATCCTCCTGCAGAGAAAAGTACAGGCAACGCACCTCGAAAGTGCACACTGCCATCTGATCCCCCCGAAGTCAGAAAAACGCCAAGAGCCAACGCAACAAAGTGGTCTGGAGGCCCAGGGTCTCAGATCACACCATTGACGAACTGAAAACAGTATCCCAGTAGGCCGACGACGGAAAGTGCAATGAACAAAGTCGAACTGATGCTGATAAAAACAAAAAACACCAGGAAAAAAAGGAATAAAAAAAGCAGGGGAAAAAACACCTCGCGCAGCAGAACAGCACTCAAAAAACACCAGAAAAAGGACCAGCAGAGACAAAAACATTAGAAAAATGCCAGCAAAGAAAAAACAGCATCATCAATCATCAATCATCATCATCAACATGTCAACATCCACCTCATCAAACATCATCACCCACACCATTATCCTCGTCATCATCACTATCACCATCTGCATCATCATCCGCATCATCATCACCACCACCATCGTCATCATCATCATCATCATCATCATCATCATCATCATCATCATCATCATCATCATCATCATCATCATCATCATCATCATCATCATCCATCATCATCATCCATCACCATCACCATCACCATCACCATCATCAGTAAAAATATTCTGCTGATGTTCAAACCGACATTAAATGAAGATGGCAATTCTGCTTGTGACAGCGCGGTACAAACACACAAACAAACACACCTCTTCTCTGACATCTGTTGTCAAGGACTATGCTGCAACTTTCCGTAGGTCGGACGTTTAACTTCAAAACTGCGTTCGAGGAATCATGTTCCCAAATTCACAAGGTTGCTCTCTTGTCGAAAAACATCAGCGAATGTAGGAAGGACATGAACAGCCACCACGGAATATTTGGTGGCCAAAGAGGGGTTCACGCACCATTCTGCACTCCCAAATGGCAGAGACTGTTTCTGCGCAACACTTAATTTCTATTATTTTCCTACATTGTATCCTAATGCCGCCTGATGCATCTGCGTTGAACAAACGCTGGTTTTACTTGCTTGCAGAATGTCAAAAATGTCGTCATGTTGCAGCAATGTGACCTATGTTGGTCATCCCCCATGAAATTGGTTGGTTGATATTGACCCAGAGCCATATTTAGTATGTATGTATATATATATATATTGATATATATAAATATAAATATATATATATATCCCCTGCAATTGTTAGTTCTCATCCCGTATTATTAACCAGCTAAACCAGCTTTTATTGGTTGGTGAACTGCTTGACCCAGCACGCTGCTGTCCGGCCTCCACGGTGTGGCCCTTGGCGTACGCCAAGATGACGGCCGCAATGCCTGCACCGCCCGAGGCAGTAGCTTCGTCCACCTGTGGAATCTCGCGGATCACGAGATGTCGCGTCCGTCGCCATTGGATTTTGCCACACCCAAAACTGGTCTAAAAATAGGTTTAGAATCGGTTCAAAATAGGATGAAAATGGGTTTCAAATAGCTTTGAATAGGTTTGAATAGGTTGAAATGGGTTTGAAATTGGTTTTTAATAGGTTTAAAACAATCTGAATAGCTTTAGATGGCTTTTAAATTTGTTTAAAAAAGGTTTAAAATGGGTTGAATAGGTTCAATTCGTTTAAAGTACGGTTAAAATGGTTTGAATTGGTTTCAAATAGGTTTAAAATCGTTGAATGATTTTTCATAGGCTTTAAATAGGTTTTAATACATTTATATAAATTGGTTTGAATGCGTTTAAAATAAATCTAAAATAGGTTTTAATTCGGTTTAAAATGGTTTGAATAGGTTAAAGTGGTTTCAAATAGGCTTTAAATTGGTTGTAAATGTTCTGAATAGGTTCGAATCGGTTTTTAAACAGGCTTTAAAATGGGTTTGAAATGGGTTGCAAATAGGTCTGAATAGGTTTAAATGGGTTCTAAATTAGTCTTAAATAGGTTTAAAATGGTTTGAATGGGTTTTGATGGGCTTTAAATACGTTTAAAATTGGTTCAAAATGGTTTGAATAGGTTTAAAATGGTTTGAATTGGTCTTAAATACATTTAAAATATGTTGTTTAAATTAGGTTTAAAATAGGTGTGAATACGTGTAAATGGGTTTGAATGGGTTTTTAATACGTTTTAAATGGTTTGAATGGGTTTTCATTGGTTTTTAATTGGTTTAAAATGCTTTTAATGGGTTTAAGATAGGTTTAAAATAGGGTTGAATACGTTTAAATGGGTTTGAATGGGTTTTAAATAGGTTTCAAATGGTTTGAATTGGTTTTAAATAGGTGTAACGTGGTTTGAATAGGGTTCAAATAGGCTTAAAATGGTTTGAATGGGTTTTGATGGGCTTTAAATTGGTTTGAAATAGGTTTGAAATAGGTTTAGAATGGTTTGAATAGGCGTAAATAGGTTTGAAATCGGCTTTTAAAGGTTTGAAATGGTGTGAATGTGTTTTAATGGGCTTTAAATACGTTTAAAATAGGCTTAAAATGGTTTGAATAGATTTAAATGGGGTTTAAATAGGTTTTAAATTGGCTTAAAATGGTTTGAATAGGTTTAAATGGGCTTTAAATGGTTTGAATAGGTTTAAAATGGTTCTAAAAATTACCGCTGGAGGTTGCCACTGTCCTGAACATCATTGAACATCACCATCGACTTTGACTCTGTAGCATTTGGGAAATGCCTGATTTTAACCCATTCCTGAGAAACACATCTGAGATCATCCGATCTGATCTCGAAATCCCAACTCCCAACATATCCTCTGCCACTGCAACTGCCTTCTCCAGCAAACCCATGGAGTTCAATGCCCTGAACTGTCCTGTTGCCCCAGCGGTTGTTCCACCGCCGCCACCAGTCATCGCCAGCGCAATCTTTTTGGGTCGAATTTTCGAGAAGAAGTCGCGGTCCTCGTTCACTGGAACCACCCGGAACTTCAGAAGGTCACCGGCATCATCATGAACGGACTCCTGGCAGAGATCCAGACAAACATATTATGACGAAACATGGATGACATTTGATAACCTTTGATAAGATTTGATAACATGACAATGTCCGTTTTTGGAACAGGACTCGAAATTAGCAAAGATTTGAATTCAAAATGCGCGGACATGCACGGAACAAACACAGCTTTGTCCATCAATAGGTTTCATTGTGGCAGTGAGGTGTTGAGCGAGTCCTTTTTGGCTCCGGTCGTCACTTGCTCTGCCTTTCTTGTCACTTGCAGGAGCTCGCTCGTCTCGCTGTCACACGCGTCTCCACATGGACTGGTGGCGGTTACCAGCGAGAGAGCAGCGACCCACACTGTGAAAACCCTCATGAACATTTCGTGCGGACTTTGGGGTCGTCCTTGCCGAGGTGTTAGAACGCAATCGTTGTGCTGAGCCGAAAGAAATGCAGGGAACCCAAACACAATGACGATGCCAAACAATGCCAAACGATCCCAAACAAATTTTCTGTACCTCTCCCCTTACGGTCGACGATGTTGCAACGGCAACGCATGACCTGCTGTTCACCCATAAAAACAACATTGTAATTCCCACCCAGAAGCAAAACAAGCGTGCAGGGGCCGCACCCCAAGTGCCAGTTCAAAGTAAAGCCTTGTGCAACTTCTCTCTTACCGTTCTGCCTTGCCATCCTCAAAAGTAGCTGGGTAACACTCTGGACAACACTGGGATGTTCATAGAGGGCTCCCTGTTCTAAATTGAATGTCTTATAATGTCTTAGCTGGATTTCTGAGTCATTTCGCGCAAGTAGGGGCAGCAACCTGCCATGTCTGCATCGTTTCCATGGAATGCATTAGACCTCCTCCATGCTGTCGGTAACCTAAAGGTGTCCAAAATGTTATGCTTGAGAAATGGTCAAAACACATTCTCTACGTGTCAAAACAGCACGCAGATCGTCTGACAACGGCTCAAGCAGCAACATTTTTTTTGATTGGATTCAAGCTTTGGCCGCACTCTCACAGCTAAGCGTGAGCCAACAAGCTTCGGGGGAACCCGCAAGAGAGAGAGCCTTTGAGTGAATTATCACCGCAGTGGTCTGCAGGTCTCCCCTGCCAAATCAGGAAACTCAGCTAGTTGCCTTTATCAAGGCCTCAAACGCGAGTCTGT
The DNA here is from genome assembly GCA_009767595.1 of Symbiodinium kawagutii. Lineage (NCBI taxonomy): Eukaryota > Dinophyceae > Suessiales > Symbiodiniaceae > Symbiodinium > Symbiodinium kawagutii. Next base: position 65,081 of record VSDK01008033.1, on the reverse strand, counting down.
TGCTATCTATCAAGTCCTCAGGCCCTACACTGGTCGATGGTTTTTTGGAGCGCCATCTCCGTCGGTCCTCGAGTTGATGAGGAAGGGCTAGACACCAATCAGCGCCCGACATTACACAGGAACCCAAATCACTATCAAGTTTACGATTGTCATACATGAAATATCTTAGAGCTGGAAATGCAATCAACACCAAATGCGATACCACCCAAAAACTTTAAAAGTGTAAGCACAAGACTCAAAACAATCGGAATTGAATTGCGAAGCTATCCGCCGAATGGCATTCCCCATGCCATTCTTGTTCCAATCTTCGGGCCTCTTTGAGAAGATCTGTGCTCCCTCAACATCAGTTCCTGGTTGAACCTCCAGTGGCAGCAACACAGCACGAAAGCCGAGAAGGCCAAGGGAAGGGCAGCAAGATGCAGCAAGTACAAGAGACATCTCTGTGCAGGAAACAGCCAATGTAATGGAAGTAACCAATGTATATAACTCTTGACATCTGATCTGAAGTCGTTTGGCAAACCAATTCGAAAATGTCAAAACGAACAAGTCAACACAAGTCAGCGCCTCTACCTGCCTCTTTACACGGCTGTGAAAACTCTGGCTCCTGACCTCCAAAACATGAACGGATTCGTTCTTCCAGCCTTGATGCCCCCTCAAGGTCAGGAATCTTCAGGAGAAGGGATTCCTGGCAGGATATCCCATCCAAATCAACCCGATCAACATCAGGCATCCCATAGGCTCCGCCCAATGTATAAGCGTCGATTCGCAAAGGCATCAAACCACTCACAACATATTTGATTCCGCAAGTTTGCGTGAGCCTGGTTTTTCACGCATAAACTGATACCAGTCTGGTATGAGAAGGCCCACAGGAGGTTCCAGCGAGGCTCGAATGGTGATGTATCACACTGTAATGAAATATGAGAATGCATAAATGCAAAAAGCAAAGGTACAAGTGGCACTTCAGGAAAGAATAGACAGGAAGGGAATCGATTCACCTCGCCCCCCCAGTGTCCTGACATGCGCTAAAGCAATCAAAAACCGCCAAAACAGGACGAAAGCAACTGATCCTTAGTTTTTGCTGCATGACAGTGATGACAGTAGCTTTCTGTCACAGCCAAACATTTTCGGAGCTCTGCCCTGTGTATATATAGAGAGAGAGAGATAAATGGGACTCCTTTGATATCATACATGTGCAATCAGGATGGCAGGATGGCAGTTCCTTCTCGAGCATCACCTTTCTAATCAAGGCTCCATGACTATACAAGGCTCGACAGCCAGCCATACAATTGCAGTCTTATCTGCGGAGGATGCCCGCCTGCATCCCCGTCCGGTACAGCCAAGTAACGGCAGCTGCAACTTGGATCTCGGATCCAACCAGCTAAGCAGCACGAACAATCCGTGCGCTGGCAAACTCGAAAATCCTTTCCAGCTGAAGAGCAGCCCAAGCACTAAAACCACGCGCCCCACATGGTTCACTTATCTTGAATTCGAATGATATCAAATATCTGTATTGATGCTTGTTTCACAGGATCTGATCCGGCCAAAGCGCTGCTGGCTAGGCCGCGAAATATGAAACGAAAACTAAGCCCGGCCAAAAGCTGGCCCTAAAAGCGTAGCAGGCCAGGCAACGCAAAAAAAATGAAATGGGGCCGGCGGCCGGAGAGGGCTGCTGACAAGGTGAAAAACAACAAAAACAAAACAGAACACCACACAAAACGCAAACATGCAGGCACCTCGCCGAATGCTTGTTTTATTCCTACAGATTGAACAGTCAAATGATTGTGACTTTGAGAACAAAGGAAATGCAATTACTTTCACTTTTCATCTTTGGAACATCAAAAAGCCACAAAGGAATTTAATGCCCCTTCAAAGGTATTTTAAATGCGCCCTGCTCATGGAAATTGCCAAGTTGCCTGAGATGACATCGAAACAATCTACAACTTGATCTACTCTTTGCATTCCCCGTGGTTTCATCACTTCACAACTAATCCACTCTTTCATCATCTGCAGATGTTTGCGGCGGTTTCATGGTTTCAATCTACCAAGACCTTTCAATCGACAGGCATCATGTACACATGGCCTGTCTGCTCCAGCGATCGGTCGGTCATCGGTCAGGATGTCAGCAGAATCACCGTCGTCAGAAGTCGTCCACATGCGAAACCTCGTCCACTCAAGGGTCTCGGATCAAACATCAAATGGTTGTGGATCAATATTTTAGTAACCAGTGAAGAGTCGGTGAAATCCCAACAAAGACTAATAACCGTTCAATTCGGGGATGTGAACAGTTGGGGCACAGGGTACTGAACTACAGCCATATCAATGATATCGCATAAACTTTGTCGAGTGCTACATTGTGCCCAAACGATCTCCAGGTATCTTGCGCTAGAATAGGAACAGCATGTGGACATCTGCCGATTGCACGTCACCTCCGTGTTTTTCAAACCACGTGTATGCACATGTCACCAAATATTAGTTCCCTAAATCAGTGAGTTAAAATACTGATACCATAAACTCAATAATTGGGTTTGTGAAGAGTGTGTGCGAATCTCAGTCATTCAAAAGCTGGATGACTAAATTTTGCTCTTGAAGTCGAGTGTCAAGAACCAAAATAATAGCCTGTGACTTGCAAGACTCAGGCTGCCACACGCAGCTGTTGATGACAGCCACCACGGACAAGCCCAAGGTGACGTAGAGCAAGCAGTTGCGGAGTGAAAGCAGATCGCATGGATCACTGTCCAACCCCAGTGAATAGCTTAGCAGCTTATCCTTAGTCGAGCCAATCATTTTGGAGGGTGATTTCTGAGTTGGTGCAACCCTTCCAGTGAAATTTCAAGCTCAGAAGCAAGCCTTTGGCTACCACAAGAAGATTGAAGCGAGACCAACCTCGGACTAACATGATGTGATGGAAAAATCCAGCGGCCAACCCTTCTCAAAATTTCCATGTCTGCCGCATGCCGATGACTGAAAATTCTGAGGCAAGAACCAATTCAGGGCTGCCAGCGTTCATCAAGTCCTGCATGACAAACGGAAGTTTTAATATCATCCTTAGGCTTGGCACATTCTAACAGAAACAGACACTAATACAGGATCATACGCGATGGAATGTTGTAGGCAAAGACCAAAAATCGCCGGCACCAAACGTGCTGGGTGTGTTTGCGCGGATGCCATAAACAATCTGTGGCGCAGCTTTGGCTGGGGGGGCGCTTTTCTTGTCTAGAATCCTCTGTTTCTGACGTTTGTGATAGATGAATTTTCAGCGGGATTGGCCCAACATCACGCCAATATGGGCCCATCATGGGGTTACATGGAACCAACATGGGGCCAACATGGACCCAACATGCGCCGAAGGTGGATCAACATGATCCTAACATGCGTCCAACATGCAGCAAGATGGGATCAACATGCCCCAGCGTCTAGCAAGAGCTACTCGACATGGGGCCCAACGGTGCCACCATTCGCCACACATATGCCAAGCTGTGCCCAGCATGGCTCCCACATGCTCCCACTCACCTCATTGATTCAGCTGCCCCCTGTATCAACAGAAACGAACCTGCCGCGGTCTGATCTTTTAGACGCGCTGCGTGCCCCCTAATTTAGGAGAACGCGCCATCATGGAGAATCTGAAAAATGCTGACGTTGGTATTTATTGAGAAAAAAGAAGGCAATTGCGAAGGCAGCCCCGTTGCAAACATCTCGAGGTTAACCCATCAGTTTGCCCAAGCTGCCGGCATGTTGCCATCTTTTCGCGCCAAGTCGCTAGGCGAACAGTGTGAGGCAATTCTACAAAGCTGGTTCCCTGTCACATTGTCTGGGATGATGTGGAATATGAACGCACTTGACAAACCATTGTCCAATCTTGCATCAAAGGGGAATTTGAAATTGGAGAACAAGGTCCCGTGCGACACTATCCTGGAACGTTGAAACAATCAGCGGCACTTTCTACGGCTCAGGTTTCCTCAGCCAAGTTCTTCTCCCGAGGAAACATAAGCCCATCAGGACTAGGCTATCTATGAACAATTTGATTCAGCCATCGAAAAATTTGGCCGAACCACACTACATCAGGCTTGTCGCCATCCCCAAATAAGGTATGAAGTAATCATTTGCCTGTATATCCTTAGGAAGGTCCGACCACAGTTTTGGCCCCTTTCCACGTTATTTTTTTGGGGGGGAATCGCTTGCGCTCAGGCTCCACCGCGTTCCCGCAGCGCCACCTCAAGAATCTGAAGTCGTCGATCCTCAAGAGGGGGCACCGGCGCTGGACGCACAAGAATTCAGAAAACGAACAAAAATAATTCAATCTCAAATCGAGCATCTTTCGGCAAATCGAATCGAGCACAGACAACATTACAATTGATGGTGGAGGTTATTACACCTGCACATTCTTGTTGATCAGATGCTCGGTCACGCCATTGACCATTGAGGCAGATGGTTCTTAGCATGTTGGCGGTGAGAGACAACCAGCAACAGCAGCATGGTTAGACCAGGCATGACCAGGCGTAGCGTATTCAGGACACGCCGCGAGTATTGTTAAGAGACTGACGATCTACGTGGGTCTTCCTATTCTTTGCGCGCACCCGTAAACCACCCAAAACAATGTTTGATAGTTTCGTATGTTTTGTCTTCGCGTATTTTTTGTACGCTGATGGCACACCGCCAATCCCAAATCCCAGCCGCGAAATTCACCGCAGAACATGAAACATGGAAAAAATAGCAAACCACAACGGTCGATCAGAGATTGTAGCCAACCGCCTCAGAATCGTTGTCCCCAAAAAGGGTTGGCAGCGCTTCATCATCGTCATCATCATCAACATCATCATCATCATCATCATCATCATCATCATCATCATCATCATCAATGTCTTGGTAGCATGACTTCAACAGAAGGGATCGCAACCAATGATCAAACCCCCCGCGCCTTAATCACCAGATCGAGCTTCGAAGTCTTCAAACTCCTTTGCGAGGAGCGCGGCCGCCTGCTCCGCTTCCTCCAAACAGTCAGTCGCTGATGATCATGATTTTTTGCTTCAAACAAATTATCAGAGAGCATTCCTTGTGTTGTTTTAGCACGCTTCTGTCAGGGGTTGGTCATGGGTTTGCCCAAAACCGGGGTTTTTGAAAAACGCGTGGTTTCATTGAAAACTCCAATCACGGATAGTCACGGGCTTATCACGGGTTTCAAAGCTCAACCCTTTTTTTGCTTGCAAATCACAAAAAGATGTTTGAATTATTGACATCACTGGATCAATTCATCCCTGGATCCTGCAAAACCAGAATTACAATCAACAATTCAAGCCCATTTTGAAATTACACCACGCCATTCCTCAGGAAGACTAAGCCGCGTTACACGCCTAAGGTAAGCAAACGTCTCTAAAGCCGGCAAGCTTCCAGAGTTCCCGTTCATACACCGAATACATTCGCGGCACTGCGGAGATGCAGGATGGATAGTTCTAGATGGTTGCAGGGTTATCATCAAGCAAAATTATTCTTCCCAAAACTTGTCCACGACCCGAACTATTGTTCAAACCCCAGGTTTTTGAGAGATGCGCGAGGTTTTCATGGTTCCGATGACAAAATCTGGGGTTTTGGAGGATGATTGCAGAAATTCCAAGGTTCAGTTCCACAAGATTTCGCATACTTTACCAGAATCAATTTCCAACCCTCCATGACAAATTGCAAAACCTTCCCTCCACATGCCTCTCGTAGGGCTTTGAACTAGGTGGGAGCTTCTTGGCGGCCTTGTGATGACTTGGTTGGACGGTTGTTTGATTCACTTTGGTCGCGCTTTTGGTTTGGGTTGGTTGGCTTGGTTGGGTTTATTTGCCCTGTTGGTGGCTGGCGGTTGGCCAAAAAACTGCGTGATTTGTTGTGGTTTCTGTCAGCTGGACCTGCGAGGTTTGCTTGGCAGTTGCCTGTGTTCCAAAAAACACAAGAAGCCCTTGACGAAACTGATTTTGTTGTACAACCTGAGCGACTGGATGTTGCGCTGAACATTTCGCTCGCAGGCCCATGCGGGTAACTGAAACTGCGAGCAAAGATCGTCCCCTGAAAGGATTGGGCAGAATAAGTTTGTCGCCTTTTTGCAGAACATCTGAACCCAGTAGCTATAGCAGCTCTTCCGGTGGATGGAGCGTGACCTCCGGTCTTTGGGTCTTTGGCATTGTAAAACACTTGCATTGCGGCGCGCCGGTCCAAAGGCCCACAATCACATCTTGGTTGGGCGAAGGCTCGGGATTTACCATCTGCGACTTGCCCCCATGTTCGGTCGCGCCATTCAGTGTGCCATGTACCGCAGCATCCCACGTTTTATGACCCACCTGACGCTCTAGATACTTTGACTTACACTCCCTGCCAATTGCTGGAGCGCCCTTCACCGACTTCGAGGACTGGGGGATGGTCATGATGATGATGTGCATAGGGTAATCCAATGGATTTCTGGCTGGTTGTTTAAAACATGTTCTTTCCCAATGCTTTTTTGGGAGGGTTGGTTGATGATATAACTAAGCGGTTCCACTGCCTGGTTTTCTTGTCGACAGCCCTTCGGGCATCATGGGACTTATTGGCAAACTCACAGCACCCTTGGCTTATGAAAATTTATGCAAGAAACGCGTTTGCGTACACACAAATAAATAACAACTGCTATTCTGGCACGGCCTGCGCGAGGAATAAACATACATGTTTCTAAAATAGAAATTGTTCAATGTATTTTCAGATGTTTGTCTATTTTGTGTATAATGAAATGGTCAGTAATGTTGTACACATTCGCCTACGTTTATGTACACGTACACGTGTTTGTATATGTATATGCATGTGCGAATGAATGTGTTAATGTATACGTGTATGTATGTGCCCATACCATGCGAGTGCATTTGCAAACGCAGGCCCATATGTAAATGTATTCGCGCGCAAAGAAAAATCAAATGAAAACGAATCGAAAATCATTTAAACTCCACGAATCGCTGCGTGAATAGATATATATCTTGCGGAGGGGACAATTGCGCGATAGCGCTCGCCTCCAGCGACGGCTTGCCGGTGTCATTACCAAGCTTAGCCTGCTATCCCGGGCTCGCCTTGCGCCGACCCTTTTTTGTCGATGTTTAAGAAAACGCCGTTCTCGCCTGCATTGCGAGCCGTTGCTGAGCTTTTGACGGCCCAAAACACGACAAAATTGGGAGGAGGAGAATGTCAACAAAATCTTATTTTTGGAAAAATACGGCACGGGGAAAAAACTCCAAAAAAACGATAACTTGGCCAAAAAAAATCGGCTCCAGAAAGTTGCACCAAATTGCAGAACATTGTGATTTACAACATTGTTGTAAATTGTGTCTTGATTTTTCTCGAAAAAAAAACGTGTAAATATCGATGTTGTTGAAAAGGTATCTTGAGAAAACACTGTAAATAGTACGTTTTCTGATTTTTTAAAGGCTCGCGTACATACCGATGTTTTGATCGCTCTATGTGCAAAAACTATCGGTATTTACTGTGCTTTCTACTTGACAAATGTACAAAACCAAGCAAATAGCATGGCTTTGATGCAGACTTCATGTCGCCCTATGCCGTTTGTAAATCCTCGGAAAAGTCGGGAACTTTTCCGGCAAAAAAAAACCAGAATACATCGATGCAAAAAACTATGTGCGGTGCATGTACCCTGTTACGGTCTTTCGCGCGCTGCCCCAGCCCCTGCTGCCGTGGCTGGTGTGCGAAGCCTGTCAATAGTGGGATATGCAATGGTATGTACCTCTATGTAATTGGGATGTCTTTTTAGGTACGTATGAGTTATGTATGTATGTACCTACGTACATGCATGGATACAAGTGGCACTTCGGGAAAGCCTCGACCCCTCAAATTACTGCGGCAAGCACTGGCTCCTGAATTTTTACCCTCGGTAGCTTGCCGTGACACAGAGGTCGTAGTCAAGATCCTCGGCTTCTTTCTGGTATTACAGGGCACGAGAGAACAGTTCTGTTTCAACATGGTTCCTTGTCTGCACCCTCGATAGGACTCGTTTGATATCATCACATGTTTCTTTAACATCCTGAACCTTTCTGCACGAGGCTCTCGAACCCTTCATCTGTTGAGTGCCTGCATCCCCCCTTCCAGGGCCAAGTATCTTCCAACTTCTCGTTTAGCTCTGCCACGTGAACTGCCACGCGTTCCTCCATACATTCTTTCTCCTGAGGATTGTGATCGGATGGCCTGTGGTGGTCTCGAACAAAACCTAGTGTGACAATCACTATTTTCATTATTCACTTGTAGCAGGCGCAACAGTCAGTGATGGCAACATAGCCAGCTGTCACAAGCATACCATTCCAAAAAATGATGGTTCAAGCAGAAACATGAATCCACAAGGCGTGTATGGCTAATGAAAATAGAGGGAACCACCTTTCTCTGAGGGTGTTGGCTTCTGACCCCCATCTTTACAACGGCTTCATTGGTGGAGGTAGATAGATAGATGAATAAAAGGATAAATAAATAGATAAATGAGCAAACAAACAAATAAGGAAAGAAACAAATGAATGAATAAATGGATAGATAGAGCAACATGTGCATGGCATAGATGGATATGCACGTGCATGGGTTAATCTGTAACTCTATCTTTTCCCATTCCCATGTCCCTGCACACACACAGAATATCATTACAGATTCAGATAGATTGGCAGATCACGTTGGGGGCCAATCAATCACTTCAGCCAAAATCTGTTGTTTGCCCCAAGAACATAGTACGGCGCTCGTCCTAGCCCCACCGCAAGTTCTATGGTTTCCTGTGGTGCAAACATGACATCGGAGGAATTGCCAAGCCCGTTGCTGACTTGGTTGAGGAGAACACCAAATGAGAGACTATACTTGAAAATGAGGAAAACAGGGAATTCCTGCTCCGCTAAAATTGGAGTGAGAAAACATTCGTCTGCTGGGGACAGGTAAAGACTGTGATCTCGTTTTCAAAAATCTACCGTCCAATCCTCCAAGCATAGTGCTAAGCAAACCACTGCCCGTCCACGATCGTCGAGGGCGACATCAAACTCTACCACTTGTCCCTGGCTCATTGAGCGGCTCAGAAATGCTGTGCCATGCTTGTGTCAAAATCATGGGACTCCAAACACAGAATTGTGGGAGTTGGTACTGCAATTTTGACCCATCAGTTGGCATATCACACATCGTTCACATCCGGAATCTGGAATGTATGAGTTCTGCCTCTGGACGGCCTTTACAGATTTGAAAGCATCTCAAGAGCTGCACAGAGATCATGCTGCACTGACTTTGGGATTGCAGAAACCTTTACTCTCTTCAACCCAAGCACTTCAACAGAGCTGCCCCCACCGTCCGAAGGATTGGCAGCCCATGAGCGCCAGTCTCCGTTCCAGGCCTGAGCAGGTCCACCCTTATGTTTCCATTCGGACCCAAATTGGGATTTGTAGATTTTTCTAACCTACAACTCTTACAACTTCCAAATCTGGGGTGGTTAAGTCATACAGATCTCCCACGCTTGCGTATTGTATCTACCGGTTCGGGGGTTGTATTGATGGAAACGCAATGACTCCCCGATTCCGAATGAAGTATTCAGAAGCCTGGTGGTCAAAACCACCATCTTCGACGGTGCGAATGCTGGCGGGAACCACCAGACTCCACAGATTCTGAGCCACCGGCTCCACTAAGAGGTTGTCACGGTGTACAAAAAGATCACCGTCGAAAGCAGCAGCGTTGAGAATCCCCAGCCTTAACAACGAAGCTCAAGCTGACAGGTACAACTCGTGCGCTCGAAGGCAAATCGAGCCACGCATAGAACGCATTGGAACCATCAAGGTCAGAAGAATGCAACCAGGATAGGCAGCCGAACCCCTGGCCAGTCTGAGTTGCATAGCGACTCACATCGCCAAGAAGAGATGCTGCAGTCCTTGTTCCCTGTCCTATACGACGGCCGTACCGACCCCTCACCTTGATCAAGAAAATCCATGAAACTTGCTAAACAGCTCTGCTCTACCTGTTTTTCACTTGCTTAGGAGAGACACTCACCCTGATTTCCAACAAACTTCTGCATGACCAGCTTGTCCCCTTGACACCTTGCTGACTAGCAACGCCCAGCGAAACGCCTCACATAGCCTCTATGTCTTTGCCCCAAGACATCGTAAGGCCTCAAGGGCGCGTTTCCCCAAAGGCAAGGCTCACTTTCAACCAACCATGCAGCTTTATGTGTCGCATCAACTTCTTCTTTCGCAGTTCTTTGCTGCTACTGCACTACTTGTGGCTCAATGCAGATCCTATCTGTTTCCAACTGAATTGACCAGCGATAGGGGTACCAAAGGGTCCCAGTACCAGGTGGTCAAGCGGATGTTCGACGCAGTTTTTGATGGCAGATTTCGCTGAGTTTCGAGACATTTCATGACCACATTTCCTCATTGACACTAAACCAAGGTTCTAAAGGGGTGATGGAGGTGTGATGAGGTTGACCCTGGGGCTGTTGGGGCTGCTTCCGAGTTACTTCCGTCCCAGGATGGGCTTCCCAGCGACCGCCACTGGCTTGCCCGCATCATCTGCCTGAACATCAAACCTGGGAGGCAGATCAGACCGCAGATGGAAGGCCATGAAAACCACGGTTATCTCAGCCACGGAGTTGGTAGTGAAGTGCTGGCAGCACCTATAAAAAGCAAATCTGGGCACAGCACTCCACACCCTCATTTCATGGAGAGGATGAGCCTCAGCCAGGTCAATGCTCCAGGTGTGATTTAAAAATCGCACCCAATCAACACCTGATCAGCTTGAGCTCGCGTCTTGAAATTCTGGCATTCCTCGATCTATCCTGAATGTGAGCTCCCCTTCAAACATGTGACCTGGCCGCTGTTCAGCTGTGAAGTCATCCCCAATTCTACTGTGGCTTGTGATTTACCTTCAATGATGGGTAGTTTGTCAGTATGGATGCCCCGTTGCATGGGTCTGCTGCGAAACCAGTACATCTCCAGAGATGCACAACGCATGCAGGCTCCACTCTTGACCATGCCATAACCACTGACGGGCAGATACTTGGTCACAACGCCGAGGAGCCTTGGCTGCACGCACGACTTCAAGCAGTACTATCCCATGCGTGTTGGGACCACTGGGAGCTACAAGCAGACCAGAAGTTGCTCTTTGTCTCATTTGTCTCTCTGATATGCAGTACATAGAGTAAATGCGAGAGCACATGCATACGTCACGTGTGGCATTCAATACAACTTGCAGCAAATGCACAGTCAGACTTACCAGCAAGATTATTTTTCTGTTTCGCTTTTCAATCCCTACGTACTGAAACGACATCCATGTATCTATCTGAATCTCAGGTCGATGATTGTAAAGAGTCCAGCTAAGACAAACATCACCTAAAGGCAACCTCGCCACTAAAATCCAAAGAAGCAAAAAAGAATAAAGAAAAACAAAATGTTCTCAAGTTTTCAAGTTCTCCACATGTAAAAAATACAGAGATGTACAAAGAAGGCAAGGACCCTGACCTCTCTTGCCTCAAGTCCAGCGCGGACTTCACCGGCAACCTGGCGAATAGCTGCATGTTCCCTATCAAACCGGGCTTTCTTGGACCCGTATGTTTGTGGGTTAGTAGAGCTGGCAGAAGCAAAACTGGCTCAAATCATCCATCAATTCTTCACAAGCGTTGAAGCATGACTTTGTCATGAATGACGCCCAAACCACGACTGATCAAATTGAAGAGTGGTCGACGGGTATGACCATTGGACAGCCCCATAGTCATATCCATTTTGGACCACGCATCACTGGATGCTAGACCCATAAACAACCCCCAAAGTCCCACTCTGAGCAGCAAAACGGTGTATTCTTCCCTTTCAGAGGCTATGCGCCAACGATGGCCCGTTGAACATGAAGTGCTAAGCTTCTCCCTTTCCATAATCCCACTTAAATTTGCTTCTTATTGTAACGAAGTTTGCAGAACTATTATTGTGACTTGTTTCGCTTGGTGGACTCACATTCCGGAAAGGGTTCCCATTCACAATCTACCAGGCTAACACCTCGTTTCTGCATAGACTTGAGCTGCGATTTGCGCTCATCTGGAGGTGCCGCCTTCAGAGACTATGCTCCCGTCGAGAAATTCCCTCAAGCAGGTTGACACTCTAGTCACATGCCAGCAACACTGAAGGTGAGCTAGTGTGCCAAAGCCATCTTCAGGTGGCCTGGGACTGTCAGCATGCTGAACCGTTGCCATGGACATGGTGTATAACCTAGAACTCTCGGCAACACCAATGACTTTGTAACAGAAATCATGTTGACAACCGAATTTCTCACCAGCACTCGACGAAATGACCATTGTGATCCTGTTTAGCTGCCATTGGAGGTTCTCGAACCAGGAACTTAGGACCTGTTCGTAGCTGCCGGTTTCAAATTCAAAAAATGGATCAAGTTGAGAAAAATAGGAACCGGTTTGAAGGGACGTTGTTGTTGTTCTTCTTCTTCTTCTTCTTCTTCTTCTTCTTCTTCTTCTTCTTCTTGTTGTTGTTGTTGTTGAATCCTCACGCCAGAGCTGCGAAACATGCATGATTGAAATGGTACATGAATGTGTGTACCCTATACAGAAATAAGTGTGTATATATAAATATATATACAACACGAAAATATGTATGTATACATAAACACATCGATTGCAAAGTCGCTACAAACCCCAAAAAGTTTAGACAGACAGTCTGTTTACCATTGTAGGGGGGGCATAGTGTCCTCCTTTATGGATATGCTCATATCTAATCTAGGCAAATAAACCAATGGGAGAAGTCCATCTCAGCCCCCGAACTCTCCATCTTCTGGACCTACAACAACAGGTTTGAAAGTCTGCTGAAGCATTTCACAAGGCCACAGTCTGCAAACTTGATAGAAATCCCACCACTCTCAGCGTTGCACTGGTACCATCAAGCTCAGGTAATTGTGTCTTGATCGTTAGAAATAAGTGCATATGACCACTGACTGTGAGAAGTCGAACGACCCACAATTTCAGAGCCTTTTCGGTAGCCAGCTGAGTATTGCAAAAGAACTTGCTTTCCCGAGACTGCGAAAAAATGCTAGCAAGTCAAGGTGGGCAGGTATCTGGCAGGCATCAATATTACCAATCCAATTACATCATCCATCAGCAGTTCGCGACTCCAAAACTCACAAAGAATCTGTCTCTTGGTCGTAAAAACTTAAAATCAGAACCTGAACAGTCTACAAGTAACTCCCAGGCTTCGGGCCATCTGCAATTGTGCCTGGCCTTAGCAGGATCGCAGCCCATCAGGTAGATAAGGTCGATATAAGGTCGATCGTTCGAGTTCTTCAACACGGAGAAACGTCACGGAGGTCCAGACAGCACTGGTCCTATCCCCTCTTCTACCTCACACACAGCTTGAGCAAAATGCCACATTCATGTTCAGGGCTGCTCAGCAACCATGGTGACCTCTGATGAGGATCTTAGGAGGATCTTAGGAGGAAAAGGGACTTGACAAAAATATGCAATGAAAACTGGTAAGAAAAATGTTTTTGCTGCTAGCCGGCAGCTGTAGCAGCAAAGGCAATGTTGCGGTCCAAGAGGTGTTCCATAACGACGTGAAAACATCTTGTATGCCTTCTGATGGAAATGAATTGCAGAAATTGATCCAAGTTTCCAAAGCAGCACCCCAAGTCAGTTGGTGTTTTTTGCTAGACTTTGATGGGACAACACGGTCTCAAAGAATCTACGTATCAAGTATTTGCGAGTATGACGCGACTATCAAGCTGTATTTGGACTTGACGCTCTATTCAAAAATGGTTGTTGTTGCCACTGCAACATATAACCATTCAGCAAATGGCGATTTGTGTGTGTGTGGAACCCTTTTACCCCAGACTCTTGCTCAAAATCAGACAAAGAAAAAGAATACCTTAAGGTCATGGTCCGGTGCCGATCAAGGATTTGGTGCACCTGTTTGCACTTCAACCATACCAGAAGTGAATGATCATTTTTTCTGCTCCTCGAAGACTCAGAAACCAACACCTCAACCAACACAACCAGCGTATTGAGAGCAGACCAATGAGTTGACAAACACTGACACTCCAACACAACCTGCTACGCACCCCTGCTTTCTCCCTTGTTTGGCAGGTTTCTTTGATCGGTTGGTGTTCCGATCACGATCTTTTTCTTCCTGCTATCGGATTCTTGGTGCTGTTGTGACAAAAAATTGACGAGGAAGTTCGCAAAATTCAGTGCCATAGAGTGCAGAAAGGGGTACAACAAAAAAACATGTAAAGCTGAGCATACGAGAAATGCAAGTCATTGGAATTAATTGAAACCATTTATGTCCACAATATGTCTGTCATCTGTCTGTCAAGCATCCACTTGTCACTTTCTCTCTTTACCCCGTGCTACTTATTTCATGAATACGGTTTCCTCAGACGGTCACACAGAATGAATAAGTGTATTGTTTTTCAAGATATTTGACCGTTTCTTGCAAAAAAACTTAAACTCAAAATATTTGGAGCACAGAAGCAACAAGTACTGCAGCAGAGCCTTTTGGAATTTCATGATTTTTTACTTTTCCACACGACGGTGAACCAGAACCAGTGGGAACTTATCTGCCATGGGCGAACACTGTCCTGGGAAAAGTTTGCGACCTGCAGACTCGCATGATTTTTGTTCGCTCTCAAACCAGCATCTCGAATGACATACAATACGTGGTCACATAAAACGTGTCCAAACAGACCAAACACCCAACAGCAAAAAAAAACAAAACGCAGAGGGCAGACACACAAATTCATGAAATCCTAGAGACAAAACCAGAAACATCCAAAATACAAAAAATGTGATGCAAACAGCAGAAACTCCAAGCAAAAACCAAAACAATAAAACAAAAATGGTTGTGTTTTGGCACATCCAAAATACACGAATGAAATTCACACCAAGTCATTTAATCAACTTTTGGGACCGAAAATATATAATTTCCCCTTGTTACCTTGTTCAATTTTTAGGAAAATGCATTTTTTTGAAACAAAATGTGGGTCCCATTTTTTTGATTTTCTTGCAGATTGCATTGTGCAATTAAACGACTGGATGCAAACATTTGTTCCTACTTGCAGAATGGTTTCCAACGGACCGTGATTCATCACTGGAAAGTTATTTTTGTACGGACCTGTCCAATGGACAGCCAGGTCACATTTGTCAAAAGTGAAATACAGGAATAGTCATGGAAAAATGGCCGGAAGAGGTCCCTACGACCGGATAACATGTCGAAATTTCCAGGGGCATCAGCGGCATCCAAACATGGTAAAAGAACACGATACGAGTAAAAAAGAACAAAGCAACGGAGAATCAAATGAGCGGAAGCAAACCGATGATGCAATCAATGATGAAGAGCAAGACACCACAACCAGAACACAAACACGACACCCTGACACCACAACCGACACACCACAAAACAATTGAAACACTACCAAAAACCGGCCAGAAAACATTATCATCAAAACACACCAACACCAATGCACCACTCCCAGAAAAACCATACCACAAAAAACAGCAGCACAAAACACCAGCACCAAACACCATAACACCATACAAAACTTTATCAACTTGAGGCCACGGGTAGGTGACGAAAACTAGCATTGCAACTGACTTGATTGGAAAAAAAAGACAACGATGAAACATGCATTCAGTCTCGTTCAGGGAAACCGCAACACATGGAAACTGAAGTGCCACGACCCTGGGGGGGAATTGAGCTTGGCGAGGAGGAGGGGTCCCCCTCATAATTGAATTATCAACATCATCAACGTCATCAACATCATCATCAACATCATCATCATCATCATCATCATCATCATCATCATCATCAACACCATCAACATCATCAACATCATCATCAACATCATCAACATCATCATCAACATCATCAACATCATCATCAACATCATCAACACCATCAACATCATCAACATCATCAACATCATCAGCATCATTAACATCATCAACATCATCAACACCATCAACATCATCAGCATCATCAGCATCATCAACATCATCAGCATCATCAACATCATCAACATCATCAACACCATCAACATCATCAGCATCATCAGCATCATCAACATCATCAAACCGCCTAGACAGCAGCAACATCATCAGCATCATCAACATCATCAACATCATCAACATCATCAGCATCGTTCACATCAACAACATCGCCGACATCATCAACATTATCAACACCAGCAACATCAGCGACAGCATCAGCATCATGATCATCATCAGCATCATCAATCAACATCATCAGCCAACATCATCGAACATCAAACAACATCGTCAACTTCTTCAACGCTGTCCACATCGTCCACATTGCCACCATTGTCACCATCGCCAACACCGTCAACATCAACAATTCTAATCATCAACATTCCCAGTCAGGATCAAAAACGTCATCCATCAACACCATATTTTGCGCGTTGTCGTGCCGTTGCGGCGCTAAGCTTTGGTCACTGCTACACTGCACAATTGAAAAGATCCCATCATAAGAAAAACAAAAACCAAAGACCAACAACCATCAAACCGAAACAAAAAAACAGGGACCGAACCAGCCCCAACAAACCAGAACTAGGCATCAGAGAAGGTAGCAGAACGAAAGAGGTTCCCGCCTTGCCAGCTTGTTGAGATATATTGTTTCCCACCATGCACGAACCAGGAAGGAATTATTGGAAACAATGTGAAAAATGAATCGCAAGGGTCGCAGTCCGCTGACTGCAAAACAATCACAGGCACAAATCCCAACTTGCTTGCCCTCAAGCCGGACTTATCGCAAGCATTTCAACCTTCAGCGCGGCTGCCATCCAAAAAATCACCAACCTTCTTGCCTACTTCTGGTTATTGTAAGCTCAGGGCTCGCAGGCCCGTCACAGGAAAGATCCGAAGACTCAAAAACATGGACCCTTCAAATCTTGAAGGTTTGAAGGGAAGTTGAAGGAGAGCTTGAAGGAGACCTCAAAGAGGCTTCAAGGGGCTTCAAAGAGGACTTCATCTTTGACAAGATTGAAGGGGTGTTGAAAGGGGGCCTGAACTTTCATGAAGGGTGAAGGCGGCTTAGGTTTGCCGGAGGTTTGCGATGAAGGGTTGAAGGGGCTTTGAAAACGCTGGAGATGTTGTCAGGCTGTAACAGTGCAAAAAGAAAAGTTTCGCGGCCCAACTTGAATCATTTGAATGAACCTACAGTAGATTGTTACACTCAAATAGCATTGTTAAAATTTCCGGACCAATGGTTTTGCTCGCGCAGCCCTGAGTAAAGGCAAGCCATCAATCTCGGGCAGCTGACCTGCTGGTACAACAAGGAACCACCAAGAATAATTCGCTAAAAGGACCGCGCAGATTCTTTTGCACGCAACGGCGCCCTTTGTTCTTTCCGCGTGCGGTCGTGCCGTTGTGGCTCTAAGCCTTGGGCATTGGTACAGCAGAAAACTAAAAGGGCAAAAAGGAAGAACCAGCCAATTGTGTTCATTCCTGCGCACCAACCACTTTCTGAACAAGCAGACTGCAAGAGGCAGAGGTCCAGGCCACTATCCCAGTGAAGTGATCGCTTTGATCCAACGCAGTGAAGAAAATTCCAGGTCACTGTTGCATGCATTGGAAATCCACAGTTTTTTTACAGATCAAAAAGGATGCCCCAACTGCAATGAGGGGCAGGAACAAAAGACCGGAAGGAGGCCAAGTTTTTTGTCTCCAAGAAACCAAAACCAAAAAAGCGGCCAACCAGGATCCCCCCAGCCAGGATCCCAGTTGTCCGACAATGAAGTTACTAGTGATCTTGGTAAGAGTGAGACAAAAAACTATATAGATACACAACAAATTTTTACCAACTTTGCCAAGTAAGAGGCCCCGGTTCAAAATGTAGCAATATGCTGGGTCATGGCCCCCCCCGCCACGGCCATCCCATCGACTTCTCCAGGGTGCGGTTCGCAGGCAGGTGGGCGTCTCTCTAAGCCTTTTTTTTGCCTCAGTAGCGCCTCGCAAGCTCACAACTCAGGTCGCTAAACTAACAAGTAGAGAATATCTAAATTCAACACAAGTGCAAGTGTTGATAGGCCACCAAAGGACACAACCAAGCAAACCAAACCAAAACCAAGCAAGCAAACAAAAAACACAACCAAAACCAAACAAAAACCAAACCAAACCAAAGACCAAACCAGAGGGCCATCAGATCAACATGCACATGGACTGAAAAGGTGAATATAGACTAGACGACGGTTGGCCAGAGAGCGAGAAAGGTGATGTCATAGCAGCGTCAAGTATGATATAGTCAAAATCACACAGATCAAAATAAAGATCCGATCATTGCGATCATGATGATGACGATGATGATGATGATGGTGGTGAAGATGATGATGATGATGATGATGATGATGACGATGATGATGATGATGATGATGATGGGGAAAACGCTGATACAGAGAAACCAAAGCAAAACGTACCACAGCAAAACGGACCAAGACGAAACACACCAAAGCAAAACGCACAACGTCCCAAAAAGAACCAAACAAAAACCACAGGGTCACTAAGGGCACTGGTGACGTTAACTAGGTGAAACGTCCGCTCTCACTCGGCTCACGCGTCGACCTTCAAGGCAGCTGCTCACATACCGCACACTTCGACCACAACGTAAACATCAAATTCACCCAGCAACTGAACTCCATCGATTCTCTCTCGCATACAGACCCGTGTTTTCTCGGCGCTGCAAATCAAAACTACCTCCCCTTTAGCTCCACTGATCGAAGCCGAATTTGACTTCATAAATATCACCAAATTTGCAAGACCAATTCATGGACCCCTGCAGTACTTGTGACCGAGGCGCCGCGCCATCACGGCACAACTCCAGGCAAAAAAAGAATTTGTCGGTGATATCGCGGCGCTTTGGGCTCCTCTGCTTGATAGGCTGGTGACTTTGCAGTCTTTGATTTTTCGAGCGGTGCGCTGGCGATTTGCGCTAGTAATGTTGCTTTGCTGGCGATCTTTTGTGCTGGTGATTTTGTTGGGAGCGTTTTTGTGGCGCTGGTGACCGTGTGGTGACGCTTTAGTAATTTCGCGGGCGCTTCATGATTTCCATTGGTAATGATGCAGCTAAAAGATATCTCTGAACTTCAAGAACAATGCTGAACTTCATAGGATCTGGAACTCCGGGGTCCGAATGTCCATGTGCACTGGATTGCTGGTGGCGGCGCCCACTTCTTTCCTGACTGCACTCGCAGGGCTTTCGATCTTTGATTCGCCCAATCGATTGGGGGAGCTGGCCCCCCCTTCTTTTTGCGTGGCTCGTTATCCGCTTTTGCATCTTCGCAGTCACGATGCCAGCGGTGATACATTATTCCTTTTGACAAAACGGCACACAGTTCACTCAAAGCAAAGCAGCGCTTCTTTTTCTTTTGAGAATTGGGGTCAGTCTTTGGCCGCGCTGTCACGGCTTAGGGTGAGGCACTAAGACTGTGAAAGCGCTAAGCTATGTAGCAGAGATCACTTGATCTAACAGTCTGTAAGTCAATGAGCAACATTGACATGAAAAATCCCAAACGGTTAAAAAAAAAAAACGGGTAGTCACGTGACTAAGGTCACTTGACCTATGTTGGTTCGTTACTTGACGAAAGTGGGATGGCCTCAAAACAGTCCCAGAAAAAGGTCAAAGACCAAAAACCTCTCAACGGACACTGCAAGTGTGAAGGAACTATGTGATGACACTTGTCAAATCACTGCAAAAGTTGGGTGAAGACCCAGCGTAATAACTCACTTGAGCACACTTGTCAAATGACTGCAAAAGTTGGGTGAAACCCAGCGTATGAAATGATGTGGCGACACTTGTCGCGTGGACACTTGTCCAGATATCTGATCACTTGATCAGGGTGGGAGAGGTAGGGACGAAATTTGAAAACTGGTAGTCACTTGACTAAGGTCACTTGACCTAGTTGACTCGTCACTTGACGAATTTGGGATGGCATCAAGACAGTCCCATAAAAAGGCCAAAGACCAAAAACCTCTCAACGAAAACTGCAGTGAAGAAAGTATGCGACGACACTTGTCAAATCACACTAAAGTCGGGTGAAGACCCAGCGTAAACTTACTTGAGGAGACTGTCAAATCAGCGTAAAAGTTGGGTGGAAACCCAGCGTAAGAAATGACTTGGCGACACTTGTCGCGTGGGCACTTGTCCAAGATCTGATCACTTGATCAAGGTTGGTCACTTGACCAAGGGGTAATTGTCACTTGACGAAGTTGGGATGGTCTGAAAACTGTCCCAGAAAAGGGCAGAGAGCGAAAAATCTCTCAGTAGACACTGCAAGGTGCAAATTGAGTGTAACGACACTGTTGGGTGGAGACCCAGCGGAAAACTGACACTGGTCTAATGGACACTTGTCCGGAATCCCTGATCAATTGATCAAGGGTGGGAGAGGTAGGGACGAAAAGAAAATGTCACTTGACATGAACATGCAGAACATCACTTGATGTGCATATGCATGTTGATGGCTCTCCCTAGCGTTTGGAAGGTTTAAAGAAGCAACAAATAGATAGTTTGGCAACCCCCCAAAGTAAAGAGTTTTAAGAACTTTACTTAAAGTTCAAACTGTTCAACTGCAAGTTGCAACTGACTGCAAACAACTGCACTGACTCAAAGCAAGTCTGTTGACTGCAAGTTGCAACTGACTGCAAACAACTGCACTGACTCAAAGCAAGTCTGTTGACTGCAAGTTGCAACTGACTGCAAACAACTGCACTGACTCAAAGCAAGTCTGTTGAGTTACAACTTCACTAGTTCACTGTGCGCACTTCAAGAGTTAAAACTCTTTCATCTTGTTTTGTCTTATGAATAAAACTTCATCATGCGTTGCATGAGGTGCGTCTTATTCCTTTTGACAAAACGGCACACAGTTCACTCAAAGCAAAGCAGCGCTTCTTTTTCTTTTGAGAATTGGGGTCAGTCTTTGGCCGCGCTGTCACCCCCTGAAAACTGGGCCGCCTTGACCCAAACTTCCATCACATCAACTCTCAACCTGGCTGCGCAGCCCATG
>VSDK01008008.1:81725-95525 GCA_009767595.1 Symbiodinium kawagutii | reverse complement strand
TCCACTATGCTTTCCTTTGTGATGTTGCATGATGTGCAATCCAAGGTCTCTAAAGGCAACTTACCATTTCGCAACACCAAAATCTACTTCCCTGTTGCCTTTCTGGAAGTTGTTCTGAAGAATCTTAAGCAACATCGCTTTCTGGGGTCGTGGCAGGATGCCGTGTTCTCGCAGAAGGGCATGGTAGTGAAGTCTCATGAACATGGCGAGGACCATTTTGGAGTGCTGTCTATCGAGCAGGGTAAGTCGGCTGTCCCGAGAATCAGGGACTATGTCAGTGGGGGCACCAGATTCTCTTTAACCCGTGCTCTTGTCGGCACCGGGTTACTGGCCAGCAAAGTTGTTGAACTCCTCACGTGCCGTCTTAACCCTACTAGCCTGCATGTTGAGATGAGAGTGCCGACCATGGATCTGCTGACCCCAGGGTTTGAAATTCCACCGTTTGACGATGATTGCGTTGACAATTATGTGCCGAGTAATTGGGACCTTATGTCAGTAAGTCCTGGCAAATTGATGTCCATTGGATCCAATATCGGGTCGGAAACGTCCATGGAAATCCTGGCAAGGTATGGTCACTATCTGTTCGAAGGGCTGAACTGTGAGGTGGCCCTGCAGAGCAATTTGGAACGGTTGTTCACGACCGATGGAACATTTTCCGATCCTTTGCACACTCTTGCGGCCTTTGACACACCTATGTGGACACCCTTGGACCAGGACAATCATGAATACCACAAGCTGTGGTTTCCCTCCATCTCAAGAAAGAGCTGGAACCCTGTCCAAGAGGCTGGGCTACGCATCGGAACATTGCGTGACAATCCTTTCATTGCTCGCCAGGTCACACTGCCTTGGGTGTGGACTGCCCGTCGCGGGGCAGCCAGTGGGCGCTCTTCTGCTGCATCCAGCAGCGCGCGGTCGAGTGGTCGATGAGCTGCCTGAGGGCAGCTTCCCGCAGCCATTTTCACCTAGCCTAAATGGCTATCCCGGGGCGGGGTGGGATGCAGGTTTGCTCACAGGAGTATTCCTAGCACGGCCGATGCCATGGCGCGGCTGAGTTTCTTCGTCTTTTTGGAATGCATGATGCCTCCTGGACTCCTTTGGTGAGGATCTGTGAATGCGGCGCCCAGGCGAACGTGCGCTGATTGCTGGTGGTTGCTACTTAGTACTTGCTGGGATTCGCCTTTTGGTGTGGCTGTCGGGAAGTGGTTGAACTGCGAAATGCTCCTGGTGGAGTGGGGTACTAGCTGGATGAGCGCTTGTCGTTGCTTCTGGGCCTATCGAGACTGGGGCTTCTAGGTGACTTCTATGGTGCTCTGACCATTACTGGGAGTGAGAGAGAGCTGTCCCTTTGCGATTGACTAGCATTGATGATGCCCGTGTGGTTAGTGCAGGGACTCTACACTGCATGACTGAGGAGTGCGGTGCCTCGACAAGCTGTCTGCCCCGGGAACTACCGGCCTTGGCCACGCCATTGCTGGCTGCTCCTGGGGCAGCCTGCTTGACGGCACTGCATACCTTGAACTGGTCGATGATGGTGAGTCAGTGATCCTTTCATTGCACTTGGGTGTCAACCATATGGTGGAGCCCTCTCCTGCGTGGCATTCAAAGTGTCCATTGTACTCTGTGGTACCGGTTGGTGCTGGAAGCAGGAGCAGTTGGAGGCGACAGTGTCTCTATTCGCGTGGCAAACGCTTGGGGGAACGACGCAGGATTTACTGTTTTTTGCTCCCCTAGAGCTTGGCTGTGGTCGATCGATTCGCTCTTTACAGTGGGGGGGAGGCTGGGGCCTCTCTCCCTATTTGATTTTGCTCATCTTCTTCATGGTGACTTGGTCCTTGCGCTCCTCTCTGCACTCGGTATGGCTGCACTTTGCTGGTGCTTCCTCTTGTACGAAGCTGCAAGGGTTGATCTCCTCCAGTGCTATTACAGGTGGTCGCTTTCAGGCTTTGCACACTTTCATCTCTTCCAACGGATGGTTGCTCGCGCACTTATCCAGATGAAGAGAGATGCTGATGCCTGGCTCTTTGACTACTGAGATGCGTGAGTGCGGATTGTCACCTGTTTCACCTTTGCACAGTTAGTTTTCATGGATTGCTTGATCGCTGGATGACAATGGCTGTGTCTGGTGTGGTTTGTTTGGCTGGTTGGTGGTTTTTGGTTTGTTTTGCTGGTTTTGGTTTTCTGGTTTTGTTGCCTGGTCTTGGTTCTGGCCATTGTCATCTTGTGTCTCTATCAGTGATCCTTTGACTTTTCACAGCTTACGGAACTCATGGTGACCTGCATTCCGCGTGCAATAGGCACCACATGGCAAAAAAAAATGTGTCGGGGAGTGCGACAGCAGCCGAGCAGGACCTGTCGTCTTCCAGGGACGAGTCAAGGCCGTGTATTGAACGGCAGCAGCTTGACGATAAATTAGGTCGAGGTTTCTTTCTTCGTTCGGCTCTGTGCATTGCACTAGGGTTGACACAAGTGTAGCAGGCGTGTGCCATCGATGTTGTGCTCTGAGGCCAATGTTGGATTCAGCAATGCGATCACGCACTACTTCGGCATCGGCTCCTGCTGCCAGGCCTCCTTGACTTTGCTTATCATCCCCCGTGAGAACATGGAGGCAATCGCCACGAGTGAGGGATTGTGCATAAGTACCTTTGTGTTCTCCCAGTTGCTGTGCCTCTTCGAAGACAAGGATATTACATCGTTGAAGATAATTGGCAATACAAGGATGCGGGCTTTGAGCATTCTGATACGCTGTCTCCGTGGTGCACAGTACAACCTTTGCTTTGGAGATGGCATGATTAAACTTGTTGGATGGATGATGTATACCTTCCTGGGAAATGGTGGTCTCGAGACACCGGTCGGACCATTAACTGCTTTTGGGGTTCGGTAAGATAAAGGTTGTCAACATTCTGTGCTATGGCTTCACCTGCTGGATTTTCACGGAAGAGCACTGCTCTAGTGTGGATGGTAGAAAGTGACAGCCATGCCAATAGATAAGTGAATGTAAGCGTTTTGCCAGCTCCGAAAACTCCGGCAATAGCAATGCTAGTGCGATGGGCTCGCAACGCAAAGATAAGTGCAGAGGTGGAGGCAATGAGATGCCCTGCATCTTCCTGGGCCAAGTCAGACAGCTGTTGCGCAAAGGCAGGGGCTTGTGGTAAGTGGGTCGTAATATCACCAGTATCGAGAAACAAGAGCAAACGATGCAGGCTAGAAAGCAGCTCTCGATAATGCATGTTCTCGATGGGGGGGTGATCTATCGCCCTGGGGATGCCCAGATGGATAGGTTTATGCGTATCTGACATTCGACTCATCTGAATGAAGTGATGACCCAAGGTTGTTTGGCCAACCAACTGAACAGAGCGGATGCAAATGGCTGCTTCGAGAGCGAGTGCTGCAAGTGTATCAGGCAATCCCGAGCGCCCATTCGGGCTGTCCATGATACCGACATCATGCTGGCGAGGGACATGGGCCACCTTCCACCTATAGGCGCGTGAGCCGTTGAAGGCTCGGAGCACTGGGTCCTGATTAGATTTTGTATTGTATTGTTCTTGTTCTAATACCAGAAAGAGTGCTGTATATGTGTCATTCGGTGTGGACCCTGAAGGAACGGTGAATGTGACCAGGACTGCATCGCCGCTATTGGCTCCTGCTTGGAAGGATGTACGATTAGTTGTAAATTCTTCTAACAGGCGATAATACCGTTGATTGCCCCGCTCTGGATCCGCCTCCGGGAGGTCAGTGAGGACACGAGCGCCGACCTGGGGAAGGGCGAAAAGAGCAGGTAAATCCGAGTTATCATAGAAAGGACTGGAAAAGCCAGAAAGGCTCTTCGTCTCTCCCCGAAGGTACATAGAACCGGAGCTCTTACCCACGTCCTTTCAATGGCTTCGCCAAGTACAGAACGAGTTGCCGTGTACTGCAAACAAGACATCGCGGGCGACTTCCATGCGCGGTCGAGCCCGTATAGGGCTTTTTTTTGCTCTCCAGCATCGCCTCGGTAGCGCTAAGCAAAGGTCGATAAGAAGCAAAGAAAACAGGTGAAACAAAAGTGAAACAAAGTGAAACATGCGAAGCTTCGAAGCTGTAGAAGCGAAAGAAGCAAAGGCAGCAAGCTGCGAAAATATGTACATGCAATGAATTCCCCGCCTCGCCACTTCGCTGCGTCACAACTATGAACAGCCCCATCAGAGGTGCGTTGAAGCTGTTGAGAGCTTATGCAGGCCTACGAGGCCTCCGATCGAACCAGCAGTACACTGTGTGCTTGTCGACAACGGTCGAGCCCGTAGGGCTAAAGTAAACGGCTACAGTAAAACAGCTGCGGGAGAGCTCATAAGGAAGGAGGAGGAAAGGAAAGAAGGAAGGCAGGCGGGACAAAGGGAAGGAGAAAGGAGAAAGGGAAAAAGCGAGTTAGTTGGCGTCAGACGGTTCGTGTCGGGATCGTCCATGCCGCTTTCTTGCCTCCATTCGACGGACGTTTGTGTGACATAATTGTCAGCCTTATACATATCTTGCTCATCGGGAAACTGGATTTGAGGGAAATGCTCATTCTTGAGCTGTAAGAACTTATTAACAAAGTTTTGGCGCACCTCCTTGGGCTGTGCGGGCAACACGGCCCTCGGGATGGCCCCGATCCCCCCATCATATGGGCACTTCTGGTCTCCTTGAACCCAAACTTGTAGCTTCTCTTTTGAGATAGTGAATGCTTTGAAGTCGGACTCAAAAATGGGTCCAAATAAGCCATGGGAGGTGATGGGGTCAATGTTGGGGTGGGAGAAGTATTGTCGAATACTGCCCAGGAGCCGGTCACCCAAAGGACCAAACGTGCGCTGGCGGTTATGAAGAGTTTCTGGATCTGCCACTAAGTGGAAAGGAGTGGGGGTCAGGCAATGTTCTGGCCGGATCTTGCCACTGCAGGCATTACTTAGGAGGAACTCTGGCCTGAATAGAGAAACGAACAGAATCATGTGAGGGCAAAAGCTTGGCAGCCATATGGACATGAAGATAGCCTTCTACAAAGAGGGTGTCAAAGCCGCCCAACGGGTCAAGTCGGACGAGATCAGCTGGGATCGTGCCCGCAGCAGCGAGCTCCAAAGTATGACCCCCGGAAGTGGTATCACTACTCGTTTTGACAAATTACTGCTGGAGGTTGAGTGAGAACTTTTTGGCAGCTATACTGTTGGCTATAAGTAACAAAGCCCACCGGGAAGTATACATGCAGCTTATTCTATGGCAGAGTGCTGACACGGAGTTTATCGACAATGGACAGGAAACAATCAGTGTCCTTGTCTGCAACGAAAGTAGTTCCTTGCAATCTCTGTGTGAAATCCTGACCGCCACGAAGGGTTTCACTGAGCAGGCATTGTTGCCACACCCATACTCAAGCAGCCCGTCTCGAGCATCATCTTGAGCGTCTTTATGCTCTTTTGCAACTCTGCATGGCCAGCCATCCTCGTAGTGAAGATGTGCATTTCACCAGCTGAGTGGTGAAGTACGGAACAGCGAGTTCGAAGCGGTTTCACCACTGACCAAAAAAATGTCTGGCGGCCTTTCTAGCAGTTTCGTTGTCAGGCAAGCATTAGTTTTTGCAAATCTCTTAACTCAGTTTCATTACATTATGCTAGGGGGACAAGGGTGACTGCGGAACATTGTGCCTGTGTCCAGCTCTTTGGTGCTCGCAGGAGGTACGCTGGTGCCACCGCATGCTACTCCATTCATCATCCTCTTTCACCCAGCACGGTACTTCAAAACGTCATCGCAGCTTCAGCACAAGTTCCTTCTCAGTTGTTCTTCAGGTGCCTTCCGGTCAGTAGGTAGCACACGACACGTTGTTCACGTGCCTGGAAGCACTCCAATGTCCTTATGCATTCGGCAAAGTCATGTTTGAGGGGAGCTGTGCAATTGACTAATTTGTCTGTTTGAGGTGAAAGTCGCAACTGAAGTGAAGAGATCACCAGTGGCGACTTGAATCCAAGTTCGGCTACGAGAGTCCCAGATATGAGGGTCCACCAAATGCTCCAATAGCAAATAGACTATGTAGACATGCTCTCGACCACTCGCACAAACCAATGCTATCTTACCTCCATCCCACTGTTGCCGACAAGGTTGTTGAAAATCGCCAAATATGTGACTGAAGGCCGCTGGATCTTAGTTACCAGATTGATGTTGGCTTCACATTGCAACAATATGCTCGCAAGTGTGACTTGCCCGTAGTAAGCTGTGATATGCAATGCGGTGTATGAGTGTCCATCTCGGTGGTCAACCGTAGCTCCATGTTCACATAGCGTGCGTGGGATGTCTCCTGCCTTGGTGTCTGGCATGGAAACGCCGTGGCTAGGAGAGGTGGGTGGTACCAGCCTATTTTTGACAGGAACAAAAAATCAATGTTGAATCATCTGCTACTCTGAGATGACGCTTGCCCTGATGTTCACCCTATTTCCCTGCATCGAGCGCTACGCCGCCTCCGTAGTCAGTTTATCCGAGACTAGTTAACAGATCTTTCCGAATGTCACGAAATTGTGCAGGAGATGTCGCACAAGCAGTGTTAGCCAGAGCTCCGCTCCAGGAGTGGCTAAAAAATTTCGAATGCCAGGTGGAGGACGACACTCCTATCCTCCGCTCTTTCCTTCAGATCACAATTGACGAGACGTAGTGGCTGTTTTATCACTGACAGTTTGGGTAGCTAGATAGGTCGAATTCTGTTTGGTATGAAGCTAGCCACCCTTCGGCCTCTTTCTCTGTAGAACAAGTTTCTGCGAGTAGGCTCACTTCCGGCGACTCTCATCAACCAAGCAAAAGTATCCGCCCTTTGGTGCTGCTGGCGATTGCAACGTGTCGCGCGGCACAGTCAGAAGTGAGTGAATTTTACACACGCAAGTGACTTCAGATCTTGAGCACTGATGTTGAATTCATTGCGCGCTCTGTTGAGCTCTTGCCATGTCCGGGCAGATTGAGGCTCGAGATTCACTGCGCCATCACAAGCACCCATGGCCACCATACAAGTAAGACAGGCCCATTAAGTTGCTTGGCCTTACACACTATCAGGGCATCATTATGTTTGTCCCATTTCAACAGTATTGATTCATTAGAGAACATAGGACAGCCTTGGAAAGACGCTGGTCTTACCAGGATTTATTATCCTACACGTCTTCCTATCCTTACAGGCTTAGAGCAAGTGCCTGGAAAGACGCTGGTCTTACCAGGAGTAAGTGCCGAAGAGCCATGGCGTGGCGGTCCATTAATTGGTCCTCTGACTGGTCTTGGTGGTCTACGTGGTCCTCCCCGTGGTGGAATTCCCACACTTCACACACAAGCGCTCGCAACTATTGGATTGATGATGCTGAGCAGCAAGGGTCCTGGCAGCATGCGGTAGCGGCCCCTCCACACCCTTCAAATACTCCAGCAGCCAATCCTGCACATCAAGGACATCAAGGCCATCCCGCCTCTTTCCCATGTGCTCAGCCAGAAGTAAACCCTCCGGATGAGAACGTACCTGCAGTGGTCCCTGATCACTTCTTCGAAGCAGAGCATGTTTTGAGGGACGCCAACAACCGACCTATATATGTCTTTCAAGTGGTCGATGGTGACACGGGCTTTACGCTTGCTAGTTGGGACCCCAAAGTTCAGCCCAAAAATCAAAATGGCAGTTTTGTTAATGGATGGGTGGAGCTCTCTTGGGTGCCGGACCACCACTAAAAGTTGAACTTTCGCATCGAGGACGAGTACCACCAACTTCTTTATGCAGGCTTGCTGTGGAGGCACACCAGCGGATTCCTCATCTTTGGCAACCGCAAGCGTAGCCGACAAGTGAGCAAATGCTCTCGCTCGGTGTGTTCCTAAGGACACTGTACCTTTGCCTGATGCTGCCATTGAAGGAAATAAAATCAATTTGGAAATACTTAACCCTTCTCCACGGAATATGCTATCTCTGCAACGAGGCATTTTTTGCTTCAACGCTGATGCGCAAGTGGAGAGAGTACAAGAGGCCGCCCCGGCCCCCGCCACTGCTCCTTCTCTCCACGCTGCACCTGCGTCATCCTCTACCGCTGCCCCTGCAAGACGCAACTTCGCCATGCCTTGGACAAGCCCTCAAGATCGACTCGAACTGCCCCTTGTCTTTCAAGACTTCAAGCTCCCTCCTAGTGATGCGGGCCCTTCAGAATGGATCCATAGCATGGCGGCATCAGCTCTTCCTGCTCTTCAGGACCAAATTCGAGACCTCGAGCTTTCCTTGCAATCATTGCCAGCATCACAAGATGCTCAGCAGGCTCTTGGGTTAGCGACTTCCATGAGTTTTCTGGCACAAACGATTGAGGACTCCTTGCGGCCAACACCGCCTCAGGCCGATATGGTAGTGGACAGTTCGGAGGCTGAAGAGACCACTCCGGATAGTGCTGAGTCCGGCGAATCTGGTGAGATGGAACCTTAGTTCATTGAATCTGTATATAGCAGTCAAGCGGACCCAAAACAAGCTGCGTTCCGATAGGAACCATCTTTGCATCAACTGCAGTCTGCGATAATATCGCACAGTGGCTCGCAGTCCTTGAGTTTTCACCTGCCAGCCCCCGGCTCAAATCAGACCAGAAAATAGTTTTATTTACTGGTCTTTTCTCCACCCTGCGGTAATTTTCTGTCGGTCGGTAGTTACCAGTGCAATTTTGTAGCATGGAGCTCCAACACGCTCGTCATGAACAACGCCAAGATGCTGAGGCTATGAAGATCCAGGTGCCAAAGGGTGCAACTGAGATTGATGTCACTCCCATGGTCACAGCGCGCAAACACCATATGGATGTCAAGTACTTGGCCCTCAAGTGTTGGCTGCATTGGTTCGAACCCACTGAAGGACCACGCTCCCTTTATCTCCGTGTGTACTATCATCTGGCCTCTGATGCAGGGGTGGATCCACCCAACAACTGGGGAAGAGTTGACTGGACATTCCTCCCTACGATCGTTCGTCATTTGCGCTTTCAGTACCGCCAGCAACAAATCTATCCCTTTGCACAGACAAATAGTGTTCTCGCGAACCAATATGGAGTGGGAGTCATAGCCAGCAGTTTCCTTGATGCCGGGCGGCTCTGTTGGCATGTCGATCACCATGAAATCAATGATGTCATCCCGCTTCACCAGGAACATGTCAACCTCCAGCCAGCTGTCACCAACGACTTGTGTAAGCTAGGTCCGGCTGAGCCACCTATGGGCACACCGCGGATCCTCCCGAGAAATGTCCTTCTGAACAACAGCAACGATGGCGACAGCGTAGAATGTTCCCTGGGCCCTCCAATGCTCGTCTTGCCACCGCCGAGATGGAAGTCTTCTTGGAGCGAGTTTCCCTGCTGTTTCCGCAGCGTACCCAGATCTATGTTTTGTTACGAGGTATCCCAGATGTTCCAGAAGGCACCCATGCTCAAGTAGCACGTCTCGAGCATCATCTTGAGCTTCTTTATGCTCGTTTGCAACTCTGCATGGCCAGCCATCCTCGTGGTGAAGATGTGTATCACACCAACTGAGTGGCGAAGTACGGAACAGCGAGCTTGAATCAATTTCACCACAGACAAAAAAGTGTCTGGCGGCCTTGCTAGCAGTCTCCTATCCAATCAGGTAAGCAATCCTTTTCGCTCATTAGTTCTTACCTCTGCTGCAGGACATCATGCATAAAATCATGCTAGGCGGGCGAGGGAGACTGTGGAACATTGTGCCTTTGCCCAGCTCTTTGGTGCTCGCAGGAGGTACGCTGGTACCACCGCATGTCATTTCATTCATCATCCTAATTCCTTAACATGGTATTCTCACAGCGTCATCACAGCTTCAGCACAAGTTTCTTGTCATTTGTTCTTCAGGTGTCTCACGGTCAGTTGTTAGGCCATGACCAGTTGTTCACACACTCCACTCCGCCCCTGTGCCATCGGACGTCATGCAGTGGTCCCATCCCTGGCAGCATTTGGCATGGGCTACCAAATCACAGTGGAGACAATGGACCACCACTTCCCGACCCAATTACCACCTTCACTCTCAATGACATGAACAGCTGGACTTTCACTCATGGGTGCTATTGAGCTGCTCAGGAGGTGGCTCGAAGAATTTCAACTTGACCTTGTGTGTGTCCATTCGAATGATTTCACACCGGTCTCCATTGTCTACCGATTGCCTCTGGAGGATACAGTACACTGTGGAGGATGAAGGCATATTACAGCTTGCGCTCACTCTTTGCGCAGGTGCAATTGTGGCAGGATTACGTGCCATTGCGTCAGAGGTCATGGATTTTGTTTGCCCGTTATGGGCTGGGCTTTCGTTGTGTTGGTTTGCTCATCGATTGGAGGGGGGCTGCGGCCCCGCTCTGTCTTTTGGCTCGCTTTAACGTTGTCTATATCTTCGCTATCACTCTGCATTCACCTTGGGTTTTGGGGCTGTGCCTTTCATTGGATGTACACGAAGATGCTCCTTTGGGAAGTTATGGGTTCTTGCAACTTCGAGTCGGTTGGAGGACTGCATTTAGGTACCTGGATAGCATACAGCGGATGCAAGAAATTAAGATTTTGAGACGCTGATGCCTGGATGTTCGTCTTCTGAGCAGAGTGAGTGCGGAGTTTCACATGTTTCACTTAGTTCGTAGATTAGCTTTCTGACTTGCATTGGTGAGACGATGACTTGATGCTGCTGGTGTGGTGTTTGGTTGCTTGGTTTGTTTGGTGGTTTGTTTGGTTTCTGGTTTGGTTCTGTTTTGGCTCTTCACCAAGTCATCATTTTGCCGTGTACATTCAATTAGTGAATCCACTGCCTAGCTATTGCAGTCTAACCGGACATTCAGCGACCTGTGTTCTGTGCGCGTGAGGCGCCGCCCGGGAAAAAAAGTGAATTTTGGTGTGGTGCGTTGTGGTGTGGTACGCGTTCATGTGGTACATTTTGGCTTGGTGCGTTTCGGCTTCGTATGTTTTTGTGTGGTGTGGTAGGTTGTGGTGTGGAAGGGTGCGGTGTAGTATGTTTTTGTGTTGTGCATTTTGGCTTGGTGCGTTTTTGTTTTGCTGTAGTTGGTGTGTGCGCGGTGGTTTTGGTGCCGACGTTTTTGCTTGGTAGATTTTGGTGTGGTGAGATTTTGCTTGGTACGCTTTGGTGTGGTACGTTGTTGCCTGGTAGGTTTTGGTGCGGTACGTTTTTGCTTGGTACGTTTTAGGTGTGGCAGGTTTTGCTTATTACGTTGCCGTGTGCTGCGTTTCTGCTTGGCGCATTGTGGTGTGGTACGTTTGGTTTCATACCTTTTTGCTTGGTACTTTTTGGTGTGGTACGTGTTTGCGTGTTACGTTTTTCTGTTTGGTACGTTCCGGTGTGGTAAGTTTCTGCTTGGTGCGTTTTGGATCGTTTTGGTGTGGTACACTTTGGTGTGGTACGTTCTGGTGTAGTATGCTGTGGCGTGGTAACTTTTTGTTTCATTTGTTTTGGTTTGGTACGTTTTCGCTTGGTGTTTTTGTTTGGTATCTTCAGTGGTACGTTTTTGCGCGGCACGTTTCTGTTTGTTTTGGTGTGGTACGCTTTGGTGTGTTCGTTTTTTTTTTGTATTTTTTGGGCGGTTCGTTTTGCTTGCAAAGGGACCCATTTCACCACATTTCGTCACCGCTGTGTTGCTATCACACTGCTCATGTCGCCGCATTTTGTCAGCCATTCTTTGTCAGCGCATTGCCGGTTCAATGGCATAGTGTTTTCACACCATTCATAATTTTTCCTTGACATTCATTCTGTTTGCGGCGAATCGATTTTGGGAAATGTTAACATGCGGGGTTATCCCGTCATGAAGTGAAGTTGTATATTTCTCAGTGTCGGCATCATATCGTGTCATCGACAAGTAACAGTTTGGTGTTTCGTGAAATACGACAACAACAGTGGCTAGCTAATTATGCTGAAAAAATAATCCTGGTTCGCTATCATGTTTTGGCTTTCGGGCCACGCGTTGCCTACTATTGCTGAGCCTCTTGCCTCATCCTATTGCCTAATTCTGGTGGTGGTGGTGTTGTTGTTTTGGTGGTTGTTGCTGTTGCTGTTGCTGTTGCTAATGCTGCTGCTGTTCCTGCTGCTGCTGTTGCTGTTGCTGTTGCTGTTGCAGTTGCAGTTGTTGTTGTTGCTGCTGCTGCTGTTGCTGCTGCTGTTGTTGCTGTTGTTGTTGTTGTTGTTGTTGTTGTTGTTGTTGTTGTTGTTGTTGTTGTTGTTGTTGTTGTTGTTGTTGTTGTTGTTGTTTTTGTCAATGGCCCTGCCGTCGTCCCAGGTTGGACAGCTCTATGGACTTTGCATGGCGTTTTCCCAGTTTGAGGGGAACACATTGAATCAAAGCGCTTTTCCTGTTTCGAGGTTGAGTATACTATGTCTACGTCAAACAAAAAATTCGAAATTCCGTTTGAAACCTGGCCTCCTGCCTTGAGTCCGAACAACATGTTGGGGCAAATTCTGGAATTTCATTGCCCTTTGCTCCGACCAAAACCCTCAGTGTGCTCAGTGTGCTTTGATGGCAGCAAGAACAAATTTGCCTCCGCCCTCGGGAAGGTGTCCATCTTGTCAGCCGTTTTTTTGGGTGAAGTCCATCGGTTTCTGGTCCCTGTGGGTTTGCGGATTTAGATTTGACTGGAACTCGAACATGGGGGGGTTCTTCAATATTCCGGGGGGCCACTGCATTTGTGATGATGAAATCTTTTCATGGTTTGCAAAACGAAAGCTGAAAACGTGTGTTCACATCATCAACTTGTTGTGCTTCCAATGCAGTACGAAAGTGGGTTTATGAACCCAATATTTTATTTTGGAAACGCGATGTGATTATTTAGCATTTGGTGATGTGGTGAGTTTAGTGGTTACACGTCATCATTTGGTTTTTGTTTTCTGGGATCAAAATGGCATTTGTTGAATCCTTGAGTGAGTGTCAACCACCAACGAGGTTGTCAAATTGCAGCAAAACTTGATCATTATCCAGCAAATGTTGTTGGTGGACATGTGATGGGTCACCACGGACACCGGTGAATCGAAACCAGAAAATTGATCAGTTCTTTTTACTTTGGTTTGTCAACATGATTTGTTGAATCTCCTTCCTGACAATCTTTAACAGTTGTTCACGCACGATTCTGATCCTCCCGGAGTATTTTCCAAAGCATATGTATCCTTTGTCAACAAACATATCAATTAGAGGAACTCAATTGATGATAGTTGTGCGCAGGACAAACTTCAGATCTTCAACACAATCGTATCGGCGCCAGATCTTCGAACCCGAACTCTCAAATTAGTGGGTGCCAGACATTGATTGAGGCTCACGCAGCAATCTGGACAATTTGATAAACCCTGAACAGGAACAGAAGGACACGCACATCCAGTGGCATATGCTGCATCTGCTGTCGCTATTTCCATCAAGCGCTCGTGCTGAGGATGCAGATTATTTCACCACACACACGCACATATACAGATAGTTATATACTGTTTTCTCCGTGTTTCGCAAACTTCCACGTTTGTTTGAGCAATAGATGGTATCATTGGGTTCTTGGATCTTTGTTGATGCTCAGTGCCAGCCTTTTTGGTACGAAGCCAGTGCGCCGGAAATGATGGATGACGGTACTTTACCAAGCCAAACTTCACATATTTTGTGCAGTGTGCAGTGTGGATCCTGGGGACACCATGTGGGCGCTTGATCTATCCTGAGGTGAACATGCCCATGCTATACGAGAGGCTGCGCATTCTGCCTTGAGCACAGGGGATGCATTGCAAAATGCCAGTTCTTCTGTTGTATTGTTCTTGTTCTTCTGCCGTAGTCGTAGTCGTAGTCGTAGTCGTAGTCGTAGTCGTAGT
>VSDK01008008.1:69335-81389 GCA_009767595.1 Symbiodinium kawagutii | reverse complement strand
TGTAGTTGTAGTTGTAGTTGTAGTTGTAGTTGTAGTTGTAGTTGTAGTTGTAGTTGTAGTAGTAGTAGTAGTAGTAGCAGTAGTAGTAGTAGTAGTAGTAGTAGTAGTAGTTGTTGTTGTTGTTGTTGTTGTTGTTGTTGTTGTTGTTGTCACGTGATGGTGGTGGTGTTGCAAAAATACAAAGTCCAAGAGCGCAGCCTCGTTTTGGCGATTTGTTGATGCATCGCCGGAGTTGCTCTGTCACTGCCATGACGTTATATAAGGCAATTGAAGCAACATTTGTGCCTGGACTGATGTACACTGAATTTGACAGGGCTTTCGCATCAACTGGATGAACATGCGTGATGCGGCTACGGGGCAAGGCGTGACTTGAAGTGTTAATGCTTTTGCACACTGTGACGATCTGTGAAGATCTGCAAAGATCTGTGAAGTGTTAACATGTTTCAACTCCGCAGCGAAACCCGTCCTGATCGCAGTCATGTGGGAAAGCGGCGAATGGGACTGCTGCCAAGATGAAATGGAGGAGACACTGAGACTGATACATTGAAACGCATCTGGCACAGAAAGTCGGACGTGTTTTCAAATGCCATTTGCACATTGGCTTTCCGACTAACCTGCAGGCACAGATACCCAGCGAAATTTTGAGCTGCAAACAGGCTAGGATCAGGGATGACAGTGGGAGTTGTGCTTGGCTCTCGACTAGGGTGAGGATCTGCAAAAACACATTGCACACAGATTGCAAACATTCCCAATCAGTAGCCTGACGTTTGCACTGCCAGATTTCGCGCGAACTCAACTTTTCATCCTTGGAAGTGATGACCAGCTTGCGGTTGGTGCAATCTGTTTGGTCCTCAAACCGCCCTCATCACATTCGAGAGAGTAAAAATGAAGCGACCAATTGCACTAACAATACTTCCTTAAAGAGTAGTTTTAAACACCGGCGCTTATTCTTCCAGGTGTAAATAGTAAAGATAGTCTGAAGTCTTTGTGTAAGATGTCACTTGCTTTAGAAAACAAAACATCCTGATGTGAAAAGTTCTTGTGAACCAGAAAGGCTTTGTGTCTCGAAACCAGTGGTGAGTGAAAAAAAAATCTTTCTTTCCGTACCATGCTATTGTTGTCGAAATTTTTGTACTGTATTGCAGCAGGCGCTTGGTGTAGAATATAAACACTTCTTGGTGGTAAAGGGGATATACACAAATAGCTGTAGTTGAGCCGCTTCGGGCCGAAACTTTGCCAGAGACATCAAACGATTGTGATACAAAACGCTACGGCTTCCGACAACCCACAAAAATGCCATGGTCAGGTACCATGCTCGACAGGAAAGCAGCACCCTTCTTTATTACTGTTGATTTTTTTAGTTTGTTTCTTTCTTTCTGTTCAATTTTTTATTTTTCTGAGCAACGCAATGCGCAACCTTTCAGGATAAACTTTAGCGCCTCAGTTGGAGCAAGAAGCAGAGATGAAACAAGGAAAACAGAAGAGCATAGAAGAGCTAAAAAAAGGTAACAACTTGAAAAAGGAAAATACAATTGAATTTCATTCAAAGTGGAGATTGCAAAGTGACCGAATGCATACAATTGAATTGCCAGCACTGGGAAGACATGCAAGTGCCAGCAAGAATGACAGCAATGTTGTAGGAGTGGCAGAAAGGGTAGGAGAGTCGGAATGCACATTTTTTTGGAAACTGAGAAATATAAGTACATATGTATATATATATATATATCTACATATATATATATAAATTTAAATCTATAAATGTATATAGATATACGCGTATATGTATAAAAATGGTTGTCGATTGTGCAATATTGTGTTGCATGAGCACTTCATGAGACATGTGCCTGTGGCTTTGAGGTGATTTTTAAGGGCGAGCCTTTGGAAGAAGCTTGTCTTATTTAGTCTTATTTGTCTTGAAGAGTTGTAAACTTTGCATCAGAAAGTCTTAGGAATGGAACTTCCACTTTGGCTTCGTCATACCGAATTCCACCAACACTTGGCAGCAGATCATTGAGGCAGGAACTTTTGAAACTTTTTCTCGAGATGCTTTGCAAAAGCTTTGCTTTATGTTCGATATGCCAAGAACTGTTGTTCCTTGCTACAGTATGTCAAGATTTGCTTTATGTTCAATGATATGGTCGTTCTTTGTTGTTTCTCTCATAGTCTTCTTTTTGGCCACGAGGCTGCTGATGAGGAAGAAATGCTGCCGGCTGAACTATTGTCCGCAACTTTTGATGCACCGTTGTTTTTTGTCCAAGTGGAAGATATCAATGCATTGATCTCAGCTTTGTTTTTTTGAACTGGAAGACATCAATTGAATTTAATTCATGCATTGATTGCATTGGTTTCAGGTCTGGCAACGTAGTGATCGAGACCACGTTCTTTGATGGTGCCTGGCTCAAGATTTTGAGTCAGGGGACTTTCCCATTCCGAGTTCGTTGAGTTCGTGTTCAGGGGACTTTCCCATCATGACCCAAAGGGCCTTGGCCTTGGAACTTCAAAAGTGTGCAAAGTGTGAAGTTGTTACACTGAAGAAGCAATGAAATAAATTGATAAATAAGATTATAGTTGTTCAGTGCACACTCTGTACACACTTTGTGAAGTCATTTGAAGTTGTGGTGTGGTCACAGTGTGCATTGTGCTGTGGTCACAGTGTGAAGTCAGTGCTCGTCTCAGACGTTCGTCTCTTGCCGTCTTTGTCTTGGCAGAGTGTCGCACAGCGCTACAGCGTTGAATCCATTTTGACATGTGCTGCAGGTGCGAATATGGTATGTGTGAACGGGAATTTTTATGTGGCCATTGGTCCATTGGTGATGGAAAGCATCCAGCACCATGGTTTGATGCTGATGGGAACATTGCACCAGTGGAGCAAGTAGAGAAAGTTTTTATCCTTAAACCAACTTGTTTCAGGTCGCGTCACCGTCATGACAATAGTCATAGTGATTTCTGTTTGTTTGAAGTTCGGGCTCCAATGACCTTAGCTGCTTAAGAGCATTGCGGATAACGAAAAGTTTCATCCTGTCGAAGTAAATGAACCTCGCTGTCAAGCGAATCTGGGCAGTTTGCCCCATGCAAAACAGTGCACTGTTGCAAGGTCTGCAGAATGCAGACCACTCTAGCTCTGCAAATACATACAAAATAGCGCTTTTGAAAAGCATTGCTTTTGAGATCTTTGATTTGCCTTGACAATATCAAATCATTGCATTTGATCCACATGTGACGCTCAGAACAAACACAAAAGTCTCTGCCGAATTTAGGAATGATGTTCATGAAGGTGCTTGGCTACTGTTGTGCCAAGTCTGAAAAGGATTGCGAAACACAGGATCAAGCATGATCTGACAAAAACCATTCACAGGGTTCACTTTACTTGGCTTATATCTTTGCAAGTACTTACTTTGATCTGCGGCCTTATTTTCAAAGCATTTGCAAAACAGCTGACATTGATCTATTGAGACCATGGGCAGAAAGGAGTGAAATGCTGAGCAGCCTTTCGTGCAATGATGATGCTATATGCTTTGATTTCAAACAAAGATGTTGTTCTGGATCTTTGCTTTACCAGATCGCATGACGACAAGTCACAATTTACCACAGCCCTACGTCCCCTTTGTGTTTGGTTTAAGCATGGCTTTGTGCCTCTTTCGTCAGCATGTACTGGAGTCCTTTCACTACTAGTTGCTGCATTTATCAAATCATATGTCACAGCTATTTACGTGTATACACGTGCATTGGTAAAACAATATAAACCAAATATATATATATATATATGTACATATATATGTATACATATATATATGTATGTAAATATATATATATATATACATATGTGTATATATAAATAAATAAATAAATAAATAAATAAATAAATAAATAAATATATATATATATATATGCATACATATAGTTTTTTCAGAAGGGAACCTCCTCGTAGTGCAGTTTTTTTGATACTATAGCCAATGAAATTATGTATTTCTGTTGGGGGGGGCACTGCGCTCTGAAGCATACATCCATACAAAATCTCTTTCTTTTAAGTGGATAGGGAACTAAATAAATAAATGTATATATAAATAAATAAATAAATAAATAAATAAATAAATAAATAAATAAATATATATATATATATATGCATACATATAGTTTTTTCAGAAGGGAACCTCCTCGTAGTGCAGTTTTTTTGATACTATAGCCAATGAAATTATGTATTTCTGTTGGGGGGGGCACTGCGCTCTGAAGCATACATCCATACAAAATCTCTTTCTTTTAAGTGGATAGGGAACACAAGGCCAAAAATACTAGAAATACAAATGCTTCTGGACTCTTTGAGATGGGGAAGGCCCCAATACCAAAAATACCAAAAGTCCTTCAGAAATGGTATTTTTGATATTTCTGTTTTTTTTAAACATTTTTGGTATTTTGATATCTTTGGGAATGAGGGGTCACCAAAATACCAAACATATCACAAGTACCAAACATAACAATATTTTGGAGACTCTTGGGGAGGAGGGTCTCCAGCCAAGAATCCCTCAGAATTAGTATTTTTGTTTTTGATATTTTTGGTATTTTTGGTATTTCGTTCTTTTGGGAATGAGGGGCCATCAAAGTATCAAGAATACAAACAAAAAAAACAAATAGAAAATGCAAATATTTTGGAGACTCTTTGGGGAGGAGGGTCTCTAGCCAAGAGTCCCTCAGAATTGGTATTTTTTTGTCTTTTTAGTATCTTTAGTTTTTTTGGCATTTTTGGTATTTTCGGTATTTGGGTCTCTTTGGGAATGAGGGGTCACCAAAATACCAAAAATACCAAAAAAAAATATTGGGACTCTTTGGGGAGGAGGGTCTCCAACCAAGAGTCGTTGACAATTGTCATTTCTGGTATTTCTTGTATTTTTCATATTTTAGTTCAAAAATTGAAATACAAAGAAAGAACGTGTCTATATAAACTCTTCGGGGTGAGGGGTTTCCAACCAAGATAAGAGTCCATGAGAATTGGTAATTTAGTATATTTGATATGTTAATTTGTTGTTGGAGACAAAACAAACATCGAAAGATCAAAAGCATATGATTTTTTACTGGATGAGCTTTCCAAGATGATAGTAGGTACAATCGTTGCAGCAACATAGGCAAACAGGAATAATGGTACTAGTATGTGTACTTATTCCAATACACAGGCTGATATACATCAAATTAACATCTAAATAATGACCATGAAAAGCCCTAAGTATGTAGATATTATTTGCGTGGCTTGCCTTCTGGACAGGATTAACAAACTGTTAGGAAAAAGGTTGCATAGCTATAAACGGATAGCAAAAAGAACTGCAAAACAAGAGTAGTTACATTGCAGTGAAGAATAAAACTCAATTGTAATGCCATTTCAAAAAGTAACTGGTACATCAATGACCATTCAAGCACTGGCACTACACTGAATAAAGAACACAGTCTTGAAAACACAGTTGATACACAGCTCAAGATGAGCATGAGAATAACATTATCGTCGTTACTCCAGCATCATTCAAGGAGATTTTGTGAAGGTATTCGAGACATGTAAAGGTAATTGTGTATTAATGACCTTGTGCTTTCTTTTATTCCTCTGTTATCTGAGTTCTATTTGCATTTATGCTTGTTAAATCTAGCACCATGTTTGCACAAGTGCTACCATGGTAGGATTTTTTCTATCTAACACCAGCTATCTTGAACATCTTTCCATTTTGATGCCATTGATCCTATATCTAATCTATCCAAAAGAATCTACCCTGATACACATATGGAAAATAAGGTTTGTTACACCAATTCTCAAAGTTATTCACCCATAGGTGCTCGTTATTGTAATTCTTCAGTTTGATTCACACCATATATTTGTCAGTTTTTGTTCTCATGCGATGATAACTGCAAATTAACATATGAAACCTTTAAATCAACTGCCTGCCTGGTACGACCTATGAATACTTTAGTATCATATTACCTGCGCATATTACAAACTATTAATTGCGACATTTCATCTATCACCACTTCCCCCTGAACAGGACACCGTTTATTTTTTCTAATTTTGGGATTAAAAAAGGATGAATGGATCATTGCAATACTTGTTTCGTCTAGATGTTCAAGATATTTATATACATATATAAATATATCTTCTTTTACATCTCAAAGCTCAGTTTTAGTCAAAACAAGTGCACTACCACAGCGCCCCGGACTCTTTTTTTTCTCCCTTTTGGAGTTTCTGGTCATTTTTACTTTTTTCCCTTTTCCAGCTTCTTTCAGGAGGATGAAAAGCGGAAAGCCAAAGCCAAAGCAAAGGCAGCAGGCAACGTGGCAAAAAGCAACTAAATGAACAAAGTCATTCAGAGCCCTATTTGTACGACAACAAAAGATGAATGTTGCTTCGTCTATCTGCTTATATCAAACTCCTTGGATTGTTTGTTCTACCGTTCGCAAAACACTTGGTTTTTGAGGCAAGAAGGATGCCAGTGCAGCCGCTGTTGACAAGGAATCTCGGCATCAAAATTCCTATGCCAGCAGTCCTCGGACAGCTTTTCTTCATTCATTCTAGCCATCCATTGACCAAGGCACATTGGCACATTCTCATCTTAGACTTTTTGTTTTTCATTGCGGAGTGACAACAGATTCTCTGGTTCTTGAGAAGGAGAGTGATAATGGGATTCGTAGCGTTGCTCAAATCTAGCAGAGGCTCTGAGAAACGATGGTACTTGATGTTGGAATGTGTTGAAGTGGATGGACGCAATTTGCCTTAGGTTGACAAGATTGTTTTTACTTATATATTATGTTTCCATGTGTTGGGTCTTGAGCTGGCACAATTTTGTCATGCCGACAACTCAATCGAGATGTTTTGGCCTTTGTCTTGTGCACATCACCCAAAACAACCGGATCACTACAATACGCTACCGTTTTCCGTTGATTGTTCATCGCATGTTCAGGTGCAGAAAGAAGCAATGCTGAAAGGCAATGTGAAGAGAGCAGCTGTGGCTTGCCTTAGAAACATCGATATGCAGAACCCCAAAGGATCCCAAAAGTAAAAGTGCAACCCGGGTTGAGATTGAAAAAACACCGCACGTGTGAGCCAGTGGTTTTATATGAAAATCGTGATGCTGGATTCCCCTTCCAAGAACAGATTTGGTTTGCACGCTTAAATAGATCAATCAGTGGCCGAGCACTGAATTTTGGTCGGCAAATTTACGAAAGCCAGGCTAGGCTGAAGTTGTCTTTGGCGAACGAAGTGAGAGTGGGGGTCTGGGGCGGTGGGTCCAAAATGGGTTCAAAATCTTGCCCTGACCTGGAGATCAGGGTCTCGGGCATGCTTTTAGAGGGCAATGTACCACCAGGCAATTTGCTGCCGATGCCCTTCGACTCCGCCCTGGTCCGTCCTGGGCGTCCTTGTGAATAGTTTAGGTGTTGTCTGATTTTTTTCATCTTGTAGGCATTGAGAAAGGGTCGGAGGAAGAGAAGAGGAGAGGATACTAGGAAGAGGAGGACTAGAGGAGGAGAAGAAGAGTAGAAGAGGAGAGGAGGCGAGGCGAGGCGAGGAGAGGAAAGGAGAGGAGAGAAGATAGGAGGACAGGAGAGGAGAGGAGATCCTCCCGGAGAGAGAGAGAGAGAGACGAAGCTACTATCAAGAGAGAAAACCAACAAGGGAGGACGGACGAGGTATAAGAACACGAGCGCGAAAAAGCTGGGGAGACCAGAACAAGAGGACAGGAGCTGAACAAGAAAGGAAGACCCAAGAGAAGAACAGGCAGAAGGACGAGCGTAAGACAGACAGAATGGTGACAAAAAAGCAACCCAGCACCGCGGGAAAAGAGTGAGAGAAGACGCAGGACAAGAACCAAAAGGCACGCAGAGGAGACACGACGAAAAGCCGGGAGCGAGAAGCAAATGGGAATAAACAGAGATGGAAAGAATGTGCGGACAAACGCAGCAGAAAAGAGCCGTGGAGATGGAGGCAAGTCCATCAAAGAGATAAGGAGCGCCGGCAACAACATCGGGACGAAACAAGAACACAAGACGAGAGACATCGAAAGCCGAAGAAACCAGAAAAGGAAGACGGGAAAAGAAGAAAAAAATACCAAAATGAGAAGAGAGCAAAACACAGAGAGACACAAAGACGCTCAGAAGCAGGAGAGGGAGAGAGACGAAAAAAGGGGGAAGGGGGGAGACAGAACAGAAGAAGAAAGAAAAGAAGACCCGCAGATGACAAGAACGCAGGGGCAGAGAGGCAAAGAGGCGCTGGCTTTCGTTCCCTGCTTCTCAGGTGTCGCTGCCAGTGGCACAATTCACATGGGAACCCAGAGTATACAGTGGTTGGAACAGCAATGCGTCGCCAAGGGGATAGGAGATGACACCTGTTTGGCAAATTGCGGTCCATGCAAAAACGATCCATCACGAGCAATACAAGTACATGGTTCTTGGGGAAGAGCTTTAGGCTTATCCGTTCTGACCCCTACAACCACCAGGTACAGCCTTCTCAACGAAAACCCCAAAATCATGCCGCTTTTTCGTGGTTTTTGAGGATGGTTATTAGGGTCAAATTTGCGGGGCTTTCAGTGTCCCAAATGCTCCCAAAGAACACCTTTGGGGCACAAAACCTATAGGCTTTGCGGCCACTCGTCGAATGAAATCAAATTTCTCCCCTGAACTTGTCATCACAGGGTGACATAAATTCTGACCCTGCAACGATTGCAGCGATGTGAAAATATACAGCTGCTTCACCTGCCTGAAAACGTAGAGCTGACAATCGGAAAAACAGCAGGTTTAAATAGGTTTAACAGTTTACGCGTTTTGCCCCACATTTTTCACACTTTTCCATCCAGGTGTAACGGTGCTTGCTTCGGCCCTGAATCATCCAAATGTTGCACTTGCGGTTGGACAAAACATAGAAACCATGGCTTTGGAGATCTTTCCCCAAAACATATGCAGCGTTTTACTGCGAGACTTCCTTTTTCATTTGAACTCCGAATGCAACATTAGAGATCTCCTGAGAACCGCTCAACAAAAAACTCGAAAATGTGTTCTGTATTTTCAACCAAATACCTAAGAAAATACGACCGTATTTCCAACTGATATGATTTCCGTATTGTTTCGAAACAAACTGTGCTGCAACACTTTTCTTAAAAACTCGAGCTGCGTCATCTTCTCGTATTTCGCCAAAACTGCAGCTGCATCTTGACCCGACTTTCGCAGCCTGCATTCACAAAGCTTTGCAAATAACGCTATACCATCATCTACCTTCTTTCTTTCTTTTGGCAACTGTATGCGATGATCCATTTGAAGCTCGGAAGACTGCGGAACTCTTGGATCTTAAAGAATCTTTTATGAATTCATACTGATGAATGTAACTGAATCTTTATGCATTTTATTTGTTATTATTCAGGGCTGTAAGTGAGGTGCTGGAGACTGCGGTCATTACTGGAGTGTTGGCATCGCAGCAGCAAGCCATGGATGTCAAGATCGAGCAGTTCTCCATGAGTGTCTATGGAAAGGAATTCATCAAGGCGCGGCAAAGGCAAATCACAGCAGGCACTGTGAAGTACGGGGCATGTATGGATACTCTACGTATACAAGTATGCATACCAATACACACACACACATGTGTGTGTGTGCATGTGGTGTGCATGTGTGTTTTCCAAGAGGATACTTTCTGATTCTGATTCTGCTAAACAATCAACATTTGCGGACTATTACAGGGAGAATTTCTAATTCGACAGCAAGCTTTTCAAGCCTGTCTGCAAAGGGTGCCAGGTCATGTTCGGGTTGCGAATTGTGCACACGTGAGTGTTTGCATTGCAGATGACAAAGGATGTAAAACCTTCCACTGTCAATATGTTTGTGCTTATGTTTGCGCAGGACACGAAAC
Organism: Symbiodinium kawagutii; assembly: GCA_009767595.1. Classification (NCBI taxonomy): domain Eukaryota; class Dinophyceae; order Suessiales; family Symbiodiniaceae; genus Symbiodinium; species Symbiodinium kawagutii. Next base: position 71,527 of record VSDK01008008.1, on the reverse strand, counting down.
TCGAGCTTAATTTTGGCCGCAGATATGGTCTCATTGGAATGTCACTTGGACGCAACATCTACAATTTGTTTGGAATGTCTCTGTCATTCTTTGTTTTTGTTTTTGTTTTTGTGTTTTTTTTTAGTTTTCAAAATTCAAGGCTTTCAGGCCAACGGCATCCTACCGCCACATCTGCATTGAAGCCCACTGCAGTCATGGCCGCCTGCATGAGAACAGTTCAACTCTGCGCACAACTCCCAGACAGCTTACGAAACCATGTTGGAACCATCAACAACTTGACCACGTGAAGTGCATTGGTCCTCTTGGTCCTCTTCTTGTGTTTGAAGCTTGAGGGCCCCCTAAAACCCAAAAAAGATCCGGAGCCACCGACTGTCAACCACCAGCAGAAGCTGTTCAACATCCATTTAACAAGAAGGGCAAAGGGCAGGAACTTAACGCATTTCAAAAAGGTGCAATTGAGTCTTTTGTGGCATTTCTGTACAACTGTACTTTCCAATAAATAATTTGTTGAGAGCCCTATAAATCGCTTCCTTTCCTGAATAGACTCTGACCAAACACGCACGCAAAAAACACAAGCAAATAGGAAAGAGTAGATAATTGAAGAGAATGAAAAGCAGATGAGATGATGGAAGCAGAAATCAAATACCAATGCTACAGTTGGACAGGAACGATTGTCATTTGAAAGTGGTAGCTGCTCGAAACTCTGCTATGAGGGCAGTTGCACTATGAGTACTCCCTGTACTCTCCCTCTCCTTACTCCCTTTTCCTCGGTGATGGGAAGGATTGTCAGACACTTGCATGTGACATGAAGATGACATGGAAGGTGCTGTCAGCGCATGCAAATACCATTGATTTACATAGCTGCCAAGGCACTTGAGGCACACGACTCCCAGAATTCCAGGGCCCATGGTAGCTTTGTACGGAGACAAGCATCAAACATATTTGAGCAGGGAAATCCCTTGTTCTGAGGATCCATAGAGCTGCACTGCTTCAAAAGATACGCGTTGGCCAAATGCATTTGACCACATTGTGTTTGGATCCCTTTCTCATGGGAGACTTGCTCCTGAAGCCCACGTCTTGGGGAAGCAAGTCACTGATCTCTCGACAAAGAAACTGTGACAAGTCCAAGGCACCCAACGTCATCAATATGTTGTGGTCCAACGAATACTGTCTTGGATGTGTCCGCCCTCTGTCCACCGTGTTGTGTTCCTGGAGTTAGATTCCATGTAAATCCTTTTCAAATGCCACTTGTGCTGCGTCATAGAGTGCTGTAGCCTTGTTGGTTCGTTGTTTTTTTGCTGGTTGGCTGGTTGGTTGAGATGAGAGAGGATTGTATCCACTACCTGATCCACAAGATTTTGCATCACTCATTAGGAAAATTATATTGAGGAATCACAATAATCAACAGGTTCAAACAGATTTTGTAGTAGTATTCTATTGACTCTGCTCACTGATCACTCAACCTGTATGAAGGGCGTTTGGGAGACTGAAATTTGTTAAGAAACATTCTGGGGTCTTGGGACCTAGCAACAAGCACTTCCTCTTGACCAAACTTATCCTTGCGGGCTTGCATGTGTTGTCGGTGCAACCAGACCACACCTAAGCTTCCTTGAGCACTGACGCAAAAAACATAGATTAGGTTGACATTTTTATCATTGCCCTGGGAACCAACCGACCTGCTGCAACCTGCAGAACTACAATAGTGCTCGAAAACCTACTTCTTCCATCAGTAATCAAATGTAGACTGTAAACAAGATCCCACAAGCCACTCTTGCAATTCTTACAAGCAATAGCAAGACACTCCGTGACACTCTTGCAATTCTTACTCACACATTGTACTTGTAGCAAGGCACCCAAGGCACCCAAGGCACCCGACTTTCCGGTCTTACGCCCCCTTTCAGGTCACTTCACAACTCTTCTAGAGATTGGACCTGAATCAATCAGAGTGGTGCTGTTGAGCAGAACATGCTTTCAGCTTACACCACCTTGCAATCCTTGTGCAAACCTGGGAGAATGGATGAGCATGGGCTGTACAACTTGCAATAGTGGCATTTGCTGGGTTCCGTAAGGTACCATATGTGCCTTATGTCCAGCAGATTTCAAAACAAAAAGATTGAGAGGCTCCGGGTTTCGTGTGGATGGGTGGCTCTCTTGCTAAGTTGGACATGCAATGCCGCAACTGCTGGGTCTAA